>PVHT020000193.1:3292563-3339366 GCA_004024745.2 Catagonus wagneri
GTGATCCTATATTGGGTGCATAGACATTTAAAATTGTTATATCTTGTTCTTGGATTGATCCTTTGATCATTAATGTAGTGCCCTTCCTTGTCTCTTAAAATGTTCTTCATTTTAAAGTCTATTTTGTCTGATATGAGTATCGTTACTCTGGCTTTCTTTTGATTCCCGTTTGCATGGAATATTTTCTTCCATCCTCTCACTTTCAATTTGTATGTGTCCCTAGAAGTGAAGTGGGTCTCTTGAAGACAGCATATATATGGGTCTTGTTTTTGTATCCATTTGGCTAGTCTGTGTCTTTTGGTTGGGGCATTCAGTCCATTAACATTTAAGGTAATTATTGATATGTTTGTTCTTATTGCCATTGTATTAACTGTTTTGGGTTTTTGTTGCTCTTTTTCCTTCCTTTATTCTCTTGCAGTCTCCTCTCAAAAGATGACTATCTTTAATGTTGTATCTGAGTTGATTTTTCTTATTTGTGTATCAATTGTAGATTTTTGGTTTGCAGTTACCCTGAAGTTTTGATATAGGAGTCTATATACAAATGAGATTGTATTAAGTTGTTGGTTTCTTAATTGCACGTGCGTCTCCAGTGTCCTGCATTTGTGCTCTCTTCTCATGATTTCTGATTTTGGTAGCGTAATTGTGCATGGATGATTTTGTGTCTTTACTGTATATATGCCTTTACTGCTGGGCCTTGTCATTTGTGGTGTTTTTGTTTCTGGTTGTGGCCTTTTCTTTTCTGCCTAGAGAAGTTCCTTTAGTGTTTGTTGTAAAGCCGGTTTAGTGTTGCAGAAATCTCTTAGCTTTTGCTTCTCTGTAAAGGTTTTGATCTCTCCTTCAAATCTGAATGAGAGCCTTCCTGGGTAAAGCAATCTTGGTTGGAAGTTTTTTCCTTTCATCACATTAGGTATATCATGCCACTCCCTTCTGGCCTGCAGAGTTTCAGCTGAAAAATCTGCTGATAACCTTATCGGGGTTCCCTTGTATGTCATTTGTTTCTTTTCCCTAGCTGCTTTTAATATTTTCTCTTCATCTTTAATTTTAGTCATTTTGATTAATATGTGTCTGGGGGTGTTCCTCCTTGGGTTTATTTTATATGGTAATTGTTGCGCTTCCTGGATTTGACTGAGTGGTCCTTTCCCATATTAGGGAATTTTTCGGCTACATCTCTTCGAATATTTTTTCTGTCCCTTCTCTCTCTTTTCTCCGCCTGGCATCCCTCTCCTTTCAATCTTTTATCTCTTTTCTCTTCTGCATTAGCGATTTCCACTAATGTGTCCTCCACCTCGCTGATTCATTCTTCTGCCTCCTGTGTTCTACTGTTGGCTGTTCTAATGAATTTTTTATTTCAGTTATTGTATTTTGCATCTCTTCTTGTTTAATTTTTACATCTTGTATTTCTTTGCTCATTGTTTCCTGTAAATTGTGAGTCTTTGCCTCCAGTTTATTTCCAATGTCTTGCATCATCTTCAGCATCAACAGTCTAAAGTCTCTTTCCAGGAAGCTGATAATCTCCTCATCACTGAGCTGTTTTTCTGGGGTTTTTTCTTTCTGTCTTATCTGAGTTACAATTTTCTGTCTCTTCATTTCTTATCTGAGTTACAATTTTCTGTCTCTTCGTTTTTATAGGTTTTTGTTGTGGTGACCTTTATGCAGATGGTAGAGTTGTAGCCTCTCTTACTTTTGGTGTTTGCCTCCCCTGTGGCTAAAGTTGGTATGGAGAGGCTTGCTGTAGGCTTCCTGATGGGAGGGACTGGTACCTGCCCACTGGTAGGTAGAGTTGATTCCTATCCCTCTGATGGGTGGGGCTTTGTCTCTGGGTGAGATTAGAGGCTGATTGTGTGACTGAGGGATCTTTAGGCAGCTTGTTTACTGATGGGTGGGGCTGTGATCCCACCTGGATTATTGTTTGGCCTGGGGCTTCTCCGTTCTGATGGGAGGGATAGGATTTTCCCAGAGGTGGCCACCTCCAGAGAAATGCAGGATGATGAATGTTCCCGAGACCTTCACCTCCAATGCCCTTCCCCCACAGCAAGCCACAGTCACCCGTTTTCCCAGGAGATCCTCCAAGAATTGCAGTCAGGTTCTGCCCAGATTCTTATGGAGACTTTGCTTTGCCCTGTTACCCAGTGCACGTGAAAGTCTGTGTGTGCCTTTCAAGAATGGGGTCTCTGTTTCCCCCAGTCCTGTGGAGCTCCTGCACAAGAGCCCCGCTGGCCTTCAATGCCAGATGCTCCGGGGGCTCTTTCTCCCTGTGCCCGATCCCCAGGCGTGGGATTTGACGTGAGGCTCAGAACTCTCAGTCCTGTGGCTGAGTCTCTGTGATGCAGTTACTTTCCAGTCTGTGGGGCTTCCCACCCAGGAAGTATGGGGTTGTTTATATCACGTAATCGCCCCTCCTACCTCTTGATGTGGTCTCCTCTTTGTCTTCTGGAGGAGAATATCTTTTTCGGAAGTTTACAGTCCATTTGGTTGAAGGTTGCTCAGCATTTGGTTGTAGTTTTGTTGTATTTGGGAGAGAAGTTGAGCTCCAGTCCTTCTATTCCGCCATCTTAATCCAGTCTCTGCTTTATAGCACTTTTAAATAACCATCTGTTTGAGGTCCTCAGTAACGACCTTAGTCGTGATGGCCATTCATCCTGCTTATGTCAGAAGCCTAGCTGAAAACTGTGGAATCTGAGAAAGGCATGTTTTTAAGGAATATATTACCCTTGTTCATTTAAAAAATAATTTCAGCCCAGAACACCAGGAAATAAAAGATTGGACCATATCATTTTGCCTTCCAGTAGTCCATTCCCAGAGTTGTCCTTATAGAATCAAACGGACAGTATGCCTTTAGTTTTCTCTAGGGCTACTTGTATGTGGAGCACCTTTGCATTTTGGAGAAAAAAGTCATTAAGGCTATTGTTGACCTTAGTGACCCTCTTCCCTCAATTTCCACAAAGACCCTGACACTGATTTCTCTTGGAGCACGGGGCTAACAAAATACTTTTTAAATTTATCAACCCTTAGGCTGGAATAGGAAACTCATGTTTATTTTTTCCACTGTGTTATCAGCAAAAAGCACAGAATTTTAAGCTAATTTTAAGTGGTTTTCCTCAGACAAAATTTTTTTCTTTTTTCGATTATGAATTTCCTTTCTTTTCCTTACTGTATTTATTAATCTTTTAACTTGATTTGTGTTTTTCCTTTGTCATTGTAGTCAGTTGGATATATTTAAAGTTCATTTCTGAGAAGAATGAAGATTTTAGATGATCCTACATCAGTATTGATTAGAATATTTAAGAAAAGGACTTCTTAGACTTCCTTGAACAGTACTTTTTTCTTCATGACTTTAACATAACACTTTATTACTCAAACATGATAGAAATTAACAAGAAATAATAGGGCAGTTTTTGTGGTACTAAGTGAAATTTCTGGAATCTTTATTCCTTATGTAGTATCTATAACATATATGTCCATTTGATAGGACTTGGAGCAGCATTTTCCAAGAATATAGACTGCAGTTGCAACTTGGCTTTTTATGACATACAAAGCTCCTGTGTGCAGTAGTCAAGAATGTGACACCCCTTCCCAATTATTTCATTATTTCTTTGGGAAAATGCAAACTAGATTATTCTAGTAACTGAATTTTGGCATAACTAATATAACTAAATGTCTGGGATGGAGAACCAGGGCTAGGGTTTATTTTCTTTTTCCCAGTTCCCTAGCCAGGGATTGAATCCTAGCTGCAGCAGCAACCTGTGCTACAGCTGCAGCAATGCCGGATCCTTTAACCCTCTGCGCCAGGCTGGGGATCAAACCCGTGCCTCCACAGCGACCTGAGCCACTACTGTCATATTCTTTTTTTTTTTTTTTTGCCTTTTGTCATTTTATGGCTGCGGGTTTATGGCCGCATCCGCAGCATGTGGAGGTTCCCAGGCTAGGGGTCTAATCGGAGCTGTGGCCACTGGCCTGCGCCGCAGCCACAGCAACATAGGATCCGAGCCGCGTCTGCAACCTACACCACAGCTCACGGCAACGCCGGATCGTTAACCCACTGAGCAAGGGGCAGGGATCGAACCCGCAACCTCATGGTTCCTAGTCGGATTCGTTAACCACTGCGCCACGACGGGAACTCCTACTGTCATATTCTTAACCCACTTCATCATAGCAGGAGCTCCAGTCTGATCTGTTTTTCTGAGTTTATGATGTATAATTGTCCTACTATAGTATGCTCTTGTTACACAACATAGTGATTCGATGTTTTTCTACATTTTGAAATGATCACCATGGTAAGTCTAGTTACCTTACAAAGATATAATTATTGATGGATAAAGAAGATGTGGGGTGTGTGTGAGTGTGTATACATGCACAATGGAACAACGATAATCTTGCCATTTGTGACAACGGGGATAGACATAGAGGGTATTACGCTAAGTGAAGTAAGTTAGACAAAGGCAAATACTAAACAATTTCACTTAAATGTGGAAATTAAAAATCTACACACATGAACAAACATAAGACAGAAACAGAGTCATAGATACTGAGAACAGGTGGCTGCCAAAGGGGAGGAGAGAAGTAGGTGAGTCCAGACTTCCAGTTGCAAAGTAAATGAGCCACAGGGATGAAATGTACAGTGTGGGGAATATAGGCCTAGGGTTTTTGTTTTGTTTTCGTCCTGGGCAGCCCTTACTGTTTTGGTCAGAATTCCAGCTATATATGAAGGCCAAGTGACTGTAAGACGAGGTGGTTCTCCTTTCCTCAAACAGCAAGGAACTGGAATAAGAAACCAAAATTAGGAGTTCTGTCATGGCTCAGTGGTTAACAAATCCGACTAGGAACCATGAGGTTGTGGGTTCGATCCCTTGCCTCACTCAGTGGGTTAAGGATCCGGTGTTCCCGTGAGCTGTGGTGTAGGTTGCAGACGTGGCTCAGATCCCGCGTTGCTGTGGCTGTGGCGTAGACTGGTGGCTACATCTCCTATTAGACCCCTAGCCTGGGAACCTCCATATGTTGCGAGTGCAGCCCTAGAAAAGGCAAAAAAGACCGGGGGGAAAAAAAGGAAAAAAAAGAAACCAAAATTAAAAAAAAATAGTAAATTAAGAAAAACTAAACTATAATCAAAACAGCTTGAAATGGGGTTTGAAAGTCACTTGGGAATTATTTGCCTGTTGATATCAGAGTCATCCTTTCCTGTTTTGAGTATATATCCATTAGGCCTCCAATTTCCTGCTCCTGGGTATTTTGAATGAGACAAATGAGTGCCTTCACTGTAGGCTTAGGTCTCTCAGAGTTCTGTAATTCAAGGGTTTTTCAGGGTGAGTCAGTGGGAAGTTTGAGAGCAGATTTCGGCAAGGTAATTACTTCCCCTCCTGTGCGCTCTGGAGCTTCTCGTCTTACTGAGTAGCCTCCTGTTTTAGTCATCTGAGGGATTTCAGCATCTAATGGTTGAGTAATGCGGGCAGCAGGCAGCAGGCAGCAGGCAGTCCTTTCTTGGCTGCTTTCCATTTGTTCTGAGCTTAGGTGCTCTAAAAATAAGCATGTGTTACCAGATGTTACTGGAAGGCAATGCCCTCTAAGGCCCTGCAAACGTTGACCTGACCAGTTAGCCAGCCGGAGATGGATGGTGCATCCAGTTCGATGCGTATGAGCACTGGCTCTGGAGTGAGTCATTGCTTCACTCTTCAATACCTGTCAGCACTTGAGCAGACCACTTACTGTCTCTAGATTCCAGCAGCTTGATTTAAAAAATAAAGTTCAAGGAGCTCCCATTGTGGCTCAGTGGAAACGAACCCGACTAGTATCCAGGAGGGCACAGGTTCGATCCCTGGCCTTGCTCAGTGGGTTAAGGATGCGGCCTTGCCGTGAGCTGTGGTGTAGGTTGCAGATGTGGCTCAGATCTGGCATTGCTGTGGCTGTGGTATAGGCCAGCAGCTGCAGCTCCTAGCCTGGAAACTCCCAGATGCTGCATGTGCGGCCCTGAACAAGCAAAACAAACCAAAAAAACCAAGGTAAGGTTAATACATGTGCTGCCTACCTTGGAGGGCTTCTGCCAGAAATAACATTGAGTCATGTATGTGGAAAGACTTCTTGAGACTGAAAACTATACTGTATATGTGACACTCGTCATTTTTAACTAACCAAAGATGACAGTAACATCATAGAAACTTGCTTAGATCCAGAACTTAATCTTATGTTATTGGAGTCATATTTTAATATTTTAATTTTAGCATCAGTGAATGACAGTATAGCTATTAACAATATTTTGACCATTTCTAGGAGCTAACTGCACTTGAGCCATTGTTAGAGAAGAAGCTGTTCGGTCAAGGTAGTTCTTTGTTGTTGTGTCCCCACATGGTGGAAGGGGCTAGAGATCTGTCTGGAACCTCTGTTGTTTGTTTGTTTGTTTGTTTTGCTTTTTAGGGCCACACCTAAGGCATATGGAAGTTCCCAGGCTAGGGGTCAAATCAGAGCTGCAGCTGCCAGCCTACACCACAGCCACAGCAACCCGGGATCCGAGCCGAATCTGTGACCTACACCACAGTTCATGGCAATGTCAGATCGCCAACCCACTGAGTAAGGCCAGGGGTTAAACCCGCATCCTCATGGATACTAGTTGGATTTGTCTCTGCTGCGCCATGAGGGGAACTCCCTGATACCTGTTTTAGAAAGCATCAGTTGAACTCATGAGGGTTCCACCCCTATGACTTAAGTACCTTCCAGAGTCCTCATCTCCTATACCATCACCTTTGGGAGTTAGGATTTCAACATATGAATTGTGGGGTGAGGAGAGGGACAGAAACATTCAGACCATAGAAATCAGTATTTTAAAATCTAATTTAGTGATCATTTTTCTTTTCTGCATTCCTTCTTCCAGTGACTATATGTACTGATCTTTCCTTTCCTTCTTGAAACCGGCTTTTTACCCTTCTGCTTGTTAAAGATTTTTGACATTTAAAGCAGTTAAAAGACTTTTGACATTTGTTAACTATTTTCACAAAAATCTTACTTTTATCTCTTTGAAATTCCTACTTGGACAAAAATGAGAACCTAGAAATAATGTATACTTTGGTTACTTCCCAACCATCCCCCAAATAGATTTAGCCCATGATGTAGCTGATATAATATGTAATTAAACTTTAGGAAATTAGGCTGTTGTAATAATAATGTAAAGAGAACATGAAGGAATTTTATCCTAATTGACTTTTTGATGACAAGTAGGTTTGATTGGAGGATGAGAAGGAAATAGATAGCAGGAGGCATAGAGTTAACTATTCTGATAGGACATTTTACATGCATGCACTCAATACTTCTAAACATTTGATCCCATTGTTTAATGTCCAGACTTATCTGGTATTTGTTTCTTTGATATGAGTGCATTCTGGACATGATTCTTCTATTTTCCATTCACAGGCAGAGTTCTTGGTTATAAGTATTAACTCAACGTTAGGAGGCAGGTACTATTTTAACACAACTGCACCTTACAAATGAGGAAACCAAGGTACGATGAGTTAAGTAACATACAACCATCAAACTAGTACTTGAGAAGCAGAGATTTGACCTGAGGTTGAGGCCAGAATTCACCTTCTTAACCTTGCTGAAGCAAAGCTGCCTGTCATTTCTGGCTTTGCAAATAGAGCTCACTTAACCTTGGCTGCCAGGAGGGAAAATGAAGGTCGAGGAGGCTTCATGCAGTTTTGCCCAAGGTTAACTAGTATAGTGATTGGACAGTCAGGAGTTTATTGAATGCCTACTGTATGCCTGGTAGGCATGCTCTTCCCCGTGGGAGATAGAAAAGAAATGTTATCTATAGACCTAGTCCTTGAGTTTACAGTCTAGTTAGGGATATGGAATAATCTAAGAACTGGTCTCATCTGTGATACAAATATTCAAAAATAAGTAGGGTAGCTGTTTAGAGAAATGAAATTCAACAGGAACAAGAAACTTGGGTAAGCTTTAGAAAGTTGCGGTTAAACCTGAGAATGTAGGCGTTCCTGCAGTGGTGCAGTGGGTTAAGGTTATGGCTGCAGTGGCTTGGGTCATTGTGGAGGCATGGGTTCAATCCCCGCCTGGTGCAATGGGTTAAAGGATATGATGTTGTTGTAGCTGCGACATAGGATCCAGTCCCTGGCCTGGGAACTTCATGTGCTGCAGGTATGGCCATAAAAACAAAAACAAAAACAAAAACACCTAGGAATGTAATCCAAGTGTAAAGAAGTTTTGTGAAGGTACGAAGATGGAGTAGTTGCATCTAGCACAATGTCTGATATATAGTAGATATTCAGTAAATGTTAATTTTCTTGATGAATGAATCTCTCTCAACATATTTATCTTCCAGTTTGCCATTCTTTCTGCCACCGTGTCTAGTCTGCTTTTGAATTTGAAAATGAAATAAAATTTTAATATTGTCTTTCTATCCTGGAATTTCTATTGGTTCTTTCTAAAATTGCAATCTTCCACCCCACACCACTTTCCTTAACCCTTTCTCTGCTATGTTTTTTGCCATAGCATTTAACGTGTTTTTTTTTTTTGGTCTTTTAAAATTTGCACCTGTGGCATATGGACGTTCCAAGGCTAGGGGTCAAATTGGAGGGGCAGCCACTGACCTACGCCACAGCCACAGCAATAAGGAATCCAAGTCATGTCTGCAGCCTACACCACAGATCATGGCAACCCCAGATCCTTAAACTACTGAGCAAGGCCAGGGTTCGAATCTGCGTCCTCATGGATGCTGGTCAGGTTTGTTTCTGCTGAGCCACGACGGAGACTCCAGCACTTAGGTTCTTGAGTTACACAATTTACTTAGTTCGTTTCTTGTGTTTCTCCCTCTACTGAAATGTCAAGTTCCATGAGAGCAGGAATTTGTTTTGTTCACTGATATAGATCCAAAACATTAGAACAGTGCATAGGACATAGTAGAAACTCAGAAAATATTTGTTGAATGAATGTGTGGTCTGTAAATGTGGATGCAATGCCGAAACCCGTCAGGTCAGATTGAGAGGAGAGATTGTTATTAGAGCATAGTAGGAAATAAGAGGGGGGAACACATTCATTACGGCCAGATTATAGAGAATAGCCTGTGTTGAGGGGAGGTTTTAGGGGTTCAGTAAACTAGGTTTATTTATAAATTACTTGGAAATAAACTAAAAATTATAAAAATTTATTTATGAAAATTATTTATAAATAAACTAGTTTATTTACATTATTTATAAAGCTGAGCAAAATTTTACCTATAATTCATTTGTCATTTGGGAGGCATCAGAAAATAGCAGAAAGAAATCTTGCTTTGGAATTGAAGTATATGAGTTCGAATCCTAGTTCTCTAGTTCTTGTTACCAGCCGTGTGGCCTTAGGCAGATTATTGACTCTTGAAGAGCTAGTTTTCTTAACTGTAAAGTTGTGTTAACAATCCCCACCTCTTCAAGTTATGGTGAAAATTAAAAGATAATATCGTAAATAAAATATTTAGTGCAAAGTAGGTATTCAAGAAGTACTTCTTATTCTGCACTGATTTGAAACTATTACGTCTTAACATGCTGAAATGTACCTTTTCTGTTTGGGGCAAATAAGTTAAAATAATAAATTGGAAGAAGCCAATAACATTGGGGTACTGTGTTATAACTGTGGTTTAGAAAAAGTAACTACTAACTACAAGTAAAAATGAAAAGGAAGATAGTATATTTGGGTGTTTTACAGTCATGAAAAAAAAACACACACACAGAAATAACCAGTATCTTTTCACTTCTCCAAAATGGTTTGAAACCTTGAGTAAATTACAGGAGAGAGAAAAATCCCCTGATTATGTCAGTGTCACTAATAGTATAATCTCCAAAAGTACCAAACCACAGGGAAGGCACCAGGCTCCAGGGGAGAACTGGCCTCTCCTGAGCGGTCAGATCCTCATAGATGTCCCCTTCTAGGCAGGAATCTCATGTTGGACCTGGGGCACTACCCTGACCCTTTGCGGAAAAAGGTTTTACTGTCACGCCTTCTGCTTGTTAAGCGTCAACCAACGAAACATTCTCCTGGAGAAGCCTTGTGCATTTTCTGTATAACTGCTTGTCAAAGGCATTATCCTTTCTTGCTATTTGAGTCTCTGATGAGGGCTCTTGGGACAGATTTGTTTTAGAATTAGGATTAAGCAAGCATTTATCTTACTTAACTGGTCGATTTCCTTTTTATCAAATGATGCGAATCAAACGAAACACAAGCTTCCTCTTTGTTTCAGTTGTCAAGAAACCCAGAAGCCATGTAATGCTTAACTACAGCAGCAGAAGGTCAAGGAAGACTATACTTTTAACTACTTTTCTATACAGTGTAGTTAATATTAGCAGTTTCTGTTTTAATTGACTTGCTGTAGGAACCTGAAAGACTTGACAGTCTTGCTAAACTACACGGATCAGTCTCATTTGACTAATTTAACATTTCCCCTGTGAGTCAAACACTTTATAATTTAAGTGTGTTTTAAAGACCCAGGGGTCTAACAATAGGAGAATGGTTTAATAAATGTGTTGTCTTCATAAGTCCTAATTTAGGATTCCTAGATCCTAAATTCTAAAGCAGATCTGTCATTTGAGCCCTTATAAGATACATAGCATAACAACTGAAAAGCAAAGAATATGCATGAACTTCCGTGTCTCAAATATGAGTAACTCTCAAAAACATAAACGTTGAGAAGAAAATTGAGTTGCAGCAGAATCTGCCCAGTAAATATGGCAGAGAATGCTACTTGTCCCCCAGTATCTGCTTTCTATTTTTCACATGGTAATAGAATTTTAGAAGAAGAAATGCCTGCCCAGAAAGAAGACTTTCTTTTCTAGCCTCTCTTGCTTCCAGATGCAACAGTTGTGACCAGGTCCTGGCCAACAGGGTGTGAGTGGAAGTAGCGTGTACAGTTTATAGAGGTACCACCCGTAAAGGGGAAGGGAGAGCCTTTCCTTGTTCTGTTTTCAGTTTCTCTGTGTCTGAAATGTGGGCTTGATGGTGAAGGCAACAGCCCGTGGGTGGTAGAGCAGGAAGGCCAGGGAGCCATCATTTTATCTCAGGACTATTTTTTTTTTTTTTTTGGTCTTTTTGGGGCCACAACTGTAGCATATGGAGGTTCCCAGGCTAGGGGTTGAATCGGAGCTGTAGTCACTGGCCTACAGCACAGGCACAGCAGTGTAGGATCCGAGCTGCCTCTGCAACCTACACCACAGCTCACAGCAACACCGGATCCCTGATCCACTGAGCGAGGCCAGGGATCAAACCAGCATCCTCATGGATACTAGTCGGGTTTGTTACTGCTGAGCCACAATGGGAAATTCTCTCAGGAGTATTTATGCTCTGCTTCTTATGTGAAAAAGAAACGCCTGTTCCAATGAAGCCACTATTTTTTTTGGTCCTTGTTCCAGCAGCTGAACCTGTTTCCTAAGTCTATATGATGCTATTTATATAAGGTAAAAGAAGCCAAAGGACATTATGTATCTATAGATATTTAGTAACCCTTTTCCTGGATATGAACTAAAATGAGCACTGCTTGTCTTGGAGGGAGGACGGGGAGAATGGAACCAGAAGGGCGTACTGCCTGCTTTTTCTGTGTGCACTAAGCCACCAGGAGTGCTCTCGCTTCTGTGTGGGCTGCTCAGCCAGCCATGTCCAAGTAAGCCAGTGAATTCAGTAGTGAAGGCTGAAGAGTGTATATGTTTTGGGATTTTTGCGATTGCTTTATGCCAAGCTTTCGTCTGATGGCCTTTCACAGTGACTTTTACCCCTGCATGAAGTGACCGGGGCAGCAGAAAATATTGGTATTATCCAAATCACCCTTAGAACAGACAGTGTTGTTCATTAGAGCAGCGAGCTATGAATCAGAACTGTCATGGCACGACGGAAACGAATCAGACTCCGATTTGACCCCTAGCCTGGGAACCTCCATATGCCGCGGGTGCAGCCCTGAAAAGACAAAAAGACCCCCCCCCCGAAAAAAAAAGGAACTGGGAGAAGAGACACTTTGGCAGTTGGATGTGAAGGCACGTGGCACAGATGTTTCCAGGAGAAGGCTGGCAGGTTGCAAGAGGTCACTCGGGTAGCAGGTACCTTGACTCGGACCCTAGACAAGGATGTCGCCTGCTCAGAAGCCCAAAGTGTCAGCACCCGGAGTGACTCTGTCTCACTCATGTTAATCAGGCTCAGAGAGCCTGTTCCTAAACCACAGCTCCCATTTATTAATTTATGATGGGGAGGTTGAGTGTTCAGCACAGCAGAGCGTTCGTTCAGGCAGAGCAGAGCGTTTTCTCCGTGTAATCAAGCAGCGGGGGACCCTGGGTTGTCAGCGGAAGGTGGTTTAGGACAGTATAAGGACAGAGGCACTCGGTTATGATAAGCTTGTACACAGGCGGGGAAAGGCTGAGGAATAGCTGGTCCGGGGCAGGCACTGTATCTTCATCAGCCAGTGCTTTCACAAATGGTCTCACCCCTTAACATTTGGAGGTTTGCTTTCCTTCCTCTTTTGTTCACAGTATTTTTCCAAACTAGATGCCACACGATGGACTGGATTTCCCCTCATTGAATCTCAGGGGCATCACAGGTCGGTCACCTGGTGGTTTGGGGATTCCCAGGCTCTTCAGGGTCCACGAACAGCTCATTTCCTGGCTTATCCCACAGTTTGCAAGTCACATCTAGCGTACGGTCATTTCGCTGGCTGATTCTGAGGCAAGCCTTCATTCTCTTACCTGAAAATCTCTGGGGGCCCTCACTTCTGCTCCGCTATTCTGGGTACATTCATGATATTTTCAGTAGGAAGTTGTTTGTTTGTTTGTTTGTTTTGCTTTTTAGGGCCGCACCTGAGGCTTATGGTGGTTCCCAGGCTAGGGGTCTAATCTGAGCTGTAGCCGCCGGCCGACACCACAGCCACAGAAACATGGGGTCCGAGGTGTGTCTTCAGCCTATACCACAGCTCATGGCAACGCTCGATCCTTAACCCACTGAGTGAGGCCAGGGGTAGAACCCACATCCTCATGGATGCTGGTCAGGTTTGCTAACTGCTGACGGGACTCCTTCAGTAGTATTTTTGAATGCGATTTTTCCTGTCACACAGGGTTTTCTGTCTGCCCCTCTGCCCTGTCTTCATCCTATTTGCCTGCATGTGGAGTTGCTCAGGGGCCAGTCCTTGTTCTGATAACTTTCTCTCACTCTCTGATCTCTGGCTTCACATGTCATTTTTTGCGTAGCTGCCTTACGGGTCTTTATGTTGTAATTCCTGCAATATAGTCCTGAAACTCACCACTTTTTAAAGTTAACTTTTTAGATAACACTATATCACAGTACAAAATTTGCAAGTTCCAAGAGAAGGAGTTCCTGTTGTGGTGCAGCAGAAACGAGTCCGACCAGTATCCATGAGGAAGAGGGTTTGATCCCTGGCCTCACTTAGTGGGTTAAGGATCCAGTGTTGCCATGAGCTGTGGTATAGGTCACACATGTGGCTCAGATCCTGCGTTGCTGTGGCTGTGGCTGTGGCCAGTAGCTGCAGCTCCCATTCAACCCCTAGCCTGGGAACCTCCATATGCCTCGGGTGTGGCCCTAAAAAGCAAAAAGCAAAAAAAAAAAAAAGGTTCCAAGAGAAGACAACTGAAAAATCAGCCTCCCTCTGTCGCTGGACAGAAACTTACCCCATTCTCTTCCTCGGAGGCAAATACTCTCATCATTTGAGCCATTTCCCTCTGAATGTGCCACGCTCTGAGATCAGTGTATGTAGTGACAGAGTTGGCACCTTCTGTTTTTAATACCAGCCTTCCCACTGGACGTTCTCACATCTGTAAATGGTGTTCACATCTTACCAGCCACCTAAGCTCAAAGCCCTGATATTTCCTTTTACTTCTTTTTTCTCCTTTTGCCTCATTCATGTCTTCCTAATCACCAGATTCCCTTGCCTTATTCCTCATGGTGGTCTTTGCAGCAGACCTTTCATTTCTTTTACACTCGACTGCCACCAGCACCTCGACAGGTGGCGCCGCGGCCTCCCCGCCCGTACAGCCCTCGACTGCTTCATGATTCTTCTGAGAACCATGAGCGTCCACTGCTGGAATATAACTAGAAGGATAATAGATGAATTCTCTCTCCAGTGCTTTCTTTTTCTGTTCTACAGTTTGCCTTCAGTTGCGTTATGGACTCTCAGAGGGCAGGGGTCGTGTGCTATTTCTGGTCTGCCCTTTAGTGTTGGTCTCTTCACTGCTTTATATGGTCTTATACACAGAGTGGGTTTTCAGTATATATTTCTCAAATGATGAGATGAGCCCTGGGCTTTTTGTAAGATTTTTATTTTTTCTACTATAGTTGATTTACAATGTTGTATCAGTTTCTGCTGTACTTGGAGTTCCCATCGTGGCTTAGTGGTTAACGAACACGACTGGGACGCGGGTTCAATCCCTGGCCTCACTTAGCGGGTTAAGGATCCGGCGCTGCCGTGAGCTGTGGTGTAGGTCACAGACTCTCAGCTTGTATCCGGCGTTGCTGTGGCTGTATCGTAGGCCAGCAGCTGTTGCTCCATTTAGACCCCTAGCCTGGGAACCTCCATATGCCGTGGGTGCGGCCCTAAAAAGACAAGACCCCCCCCCCCAAAAAAAAAACTTCTGTACAGCAAAATGACCCAGTCACATCTATATATTTTTTTTCTCACATTATTCTCCATCTTGTTGTATCACAAGTGATTAGATATAGTTCCCTGTGCTCTACATCAGGAGCGCTTGTTTTTTATTTGTAGTTGAGATGAACACCGTTTTTTTTTGTTGTGTTGTTGTTTTGGTTAGTTTAAGTAATTAAGTGTGGGCCTTTTGTTTTTCACATCCTGGAAGAAAAGAACTGGTGGAGCATATAGTGGCAAGAAGATGAGCAGATAACCTGCTGTGTTTGTGATGATTTATCATCTCTTCTTTGCCTGGAAACCGTCTCCTTCCTTGCTCTGTAATATTGCAACACTGTCTTAGCCCAGGGCCTCCCACCTGTGCTCCTTCCCGCCTTTATTTCCTCCTTGGTACTTAAAATGCACTATTTAACTGATCTCGTTTTTAAAACGTTCTTTCCCCTGGCAGAATGTAAGCCCTATATGGGCAGGATTTTTGTCACTCTTGTCCACCGCGGTACTCCCAGTACCTGCATGTGCTCAGATGCTTGATAAATCTTTGCTGAATGTATAACCTGGAGAGGTACCAGTGGGGTGTGTTGTCATTAGGTTGATTACTGTCACCAGTCCTAGATTTTTGCTTTGTTCTGTTCAATGTTACTTTCTATCAATGCTCTGAGGCCAGGGAGATAGTCTTCATCTCTCTACAAATAAAAGCTCTTGTTTGGGGCTGAGTGACTGAGGGGCAAAGGGAAGGAAGAAATAGGCAACATAGTTGATGGTATTGGAAAAAAAGACATCTTTGGCTCTGCTCCCCAGTGGCTGGCATATTCTCCAAACACTCCCTACTTGCATTTTCCTAACCTATTTTGAGTACCTTTATTAAAAAGGTGATTCATAGGCCTGTTTGTTCGTCTTCCCACAGAGAATGTCCTTTTTCGTGACTTAATTTCCCCTCCTTTTATGGTTAATATCTGGATTCCTTTGCTTAGGGGCTGTCACTCTGATAGGAAGGAGGAGGACAGTTGATTGGGTTTGAGTTTGAGCCTTAAATAGATCATTTAGTCACATGGAGGAAAGTTCTGTTTTGTGGTCACATTTTGCCTCTCCAGTCAGTCAGCCACTGATAATATATGAGGCTCGGGTCCCATCTCCTGGTGGGGGGCAGTCAGGGGCCAGGCCATGAATACAGAACTGGGGGATGCTGGCTGCATGGTGACACTAGCTTTCCGGTGAGGGCTGCCTGGTTACCCCACCTCAGACCTCTCCCCAGCCCCCGCTGTGACTGTGGCTGTCAGGTGTGAACCGGCTGTGCCACTCACTAGTCAGATAATTAGCTCTAAAGTGGATTTCATGCCCTTTGCAAGAACCGGATTCACTAAGATGTTATCAGGAAAACCTCAGGACCTTATAAACACAAAGAGATCAGCAGACTGTGCTTTGCTCAAGAGTGCAGATTTTTGTCCTAAGAGACGGCGAGGAGCCATCGGAAGACTTGAAGCTAGGCAAAGATGTTTGCTTAAGAATCGCTCTCCTTGCAGCACTTTTTTTTGTTTTGTTTGTTTTTGTCTTTTTAGGGCCACACCCACGGCATAGGAAAGTTCCCAGACTAGGGGTCGAATCGGAGCTGTAGCTGCTGGCCTACGCCACAGCCACAGCCACACCAGATCTGTGACCTGCACCACAGCTCACAGCAACGCCTGGATCCTTAAGCCACGGAGCGCGGCCAGGGATCGAACACACATCCCCATGAATACTAGTCGGGTTCGTTACTGCTGGGCCACAACAAGAACTCCTCCTGGCAGCGCTTTTGAGGTGGACTGCTGAGGAGCATGAAATCGGTGCAGGGTGGCTAGGAGGTAGTTAGAAAAACCAGTTTATGTGAGAAGAACTGTTGCTACTTGTGCAGAACCAGATGTCTGCCTTGTGAGTGAGTGAGATGAGGATGACTCGAAGGTTCCTGGTCTCCCAGGGGCAGCGCACGAGGGCGGGGAGCGGTGTTTACAGGGAGGAATGGGAGTTAATGTCTCACACCTCTTGTGTTAGAGGTGATAAGGGAGATGTCGAGCAGAAATTTGGATGTAAGGTTCTGGAGCATGGAGGAGAAGAATATCTTGGAACCACAGTTGCTAGAATCACTGTTTTAAAGCTTCATGTTGGGGAGTTGTGGTTCAGCAGGCTAAGGGCCCGATGTAGTCTCTGTGAGGATGTGGGTTCGATCCCTGGCCTCGCTCAGTGGGTGAAGGACACAAACTGTGGCATAGGGTGCAGATGCAGCTCAGATCCAGTGTGGCTGTGGTGTAGGCCAGCAGCTGCAGCTCTGATTCAACCCCTGGCCCGGGAGCTTCCATATGCCACAGGTATGGCCCTAAAAAGAAAAAAATGTTCCATGATAGGTGGATGACTTTTTAATTTTTTATTACGGAAAATTTCAAACAAATGTCGAGACAATCCAAATATCAAAAAAAAAATTATGACATGGTGATTTGTAATAAGAAATATGTATTTGGTCTCATTGTTTCTGGCACTGAGCTTCTAAAAGCCTTGGGATTTCCTAAGAAGCACTAGAATTTCGTCTTGATAATCCTAATGAACCCCTTTCTACCAGCCCTGACTTTATGTTAATGAGGTGACTTTTGGAAAGCGCCTTGAGACGGAGACTGCTCGCCAAGGAAACCAACGACCCGATTAACAGCTGGGACTTAGAGTTCCTTCCACCCCCTCCTACCTCTGGGGAAGAGGAGGCTGGAGCCTGAGCTCAGTCACCAATGGCCACTGGTTCAGTCAATCACACCTGTATAGTGACACCTCCATAAAAGCCCAAAAGAGGAGTTCCCGTTGTGGCTCAGTGGTTAACGAATCCGACCAGGAACCATGAGGTTGCGGGTTCAATCCCTGGCCTTGCTCAATGGGTTAAGGATCCGGCGTTGCCGTGAGCTGTGGTGTAGGTTGCAGATGCGGCTCGGATCCCGCGTTGCTGTGGCTGTGGCGTAGCCGGCAGCTACAGCTCCGATTAGACCCCTAGCCTAGGAACCTCCACATGCCGCAGGTGCAGCTCTAGATAAAGGCAAAAAGATAAAAAAAAAAAGGGTTAAAAAAAAAAAGCCCAAAAGAACAAGACTGTAGCGCTTGTGTTCCTCCGTGTTGGTGGAAGTGCTGGAAGTGTGTCATGCTCAGAGAAGGCATGGAAGCTCTGCACCCCTTCCCATGTCCCTTGCCCAAAGCATCCCTCCCTTATGACTATTTCTGAGTTGAGTCCTTTTGTAATACACCAGTGATTTAGTAAGTAAAATATTTCTCTTGAGTTCTGAGTCTCTCTAGCAAGTTAATCAAACCCAAAGAGGGTGTTGTGGGGACCACTGATCTATAGCCAGTTGGCAGCACAGGTGACAACCTGGACTTGTGATTGCCATCTAAAGGAAGGGAGTAGGCCTGTGGGACTGAGCCTTTAGCTCGTGGGACCTGATACTATCTCT
Organism: Catagonus wagneri; assembly: GCA_004024745.2. Classification (NCBI taxonomy): domain Eukaryota; kingdom Metazoa; phylum Chordata; class Mammalia; order Artiodactyla; family Tayassuidae; genus Catagonus; species Catagonus wagneri. Next base: position 3,310,618 of record PVHT020000193.1, read on the forward strand.
AGGTAGTTAGTGTCAGAATTGAGTTGAATTGTAGGACACCCAGCTGACGCTAACTTGCTTGGTGGTATGTAAAACACACATGCACAGAAGTAGAATAAACCAAACCCCTTGTACCCATTATCCAGCATTGTTAATTATCAGCTCATGGTCAACTGTGTTTCATCTATACCCCCCACAGCTACCCCTCCCCACATCACTGACAGAAAATTCCAAATTTTATATGTGAATATTTCTTTTTTTTTTTCTGTTTTTTGCTTTTTAGGGCTGCACCCATGGCATATGGGGGTTCCTAGGCTAGGGGTCAAATTGGAGCTGCAGCTGCCAGCCTACGCCACAGCCACAGAAGTGCAGGATCCAAACCATTTGTGCAACCTACACCACAGCTCATGGCAACGCCAGATCCTTAACCCACTGAGTGAGGCTATGGATCGAACCTGCATCCTCATGGATACTAGTCAGATTCTTTTCCACTGAGCCAGTACAGGAACTCTCTATTTGTAAATATTTCATTATCGTCTCCCAAAGATAAGGAATCTTTAAAAAATAGAGCCATGACACATTATGACCCCTTGTAAATAAGGGTAATTTCATAATATTTGCCTGATATCCAGCAAGTTCACATTTCCCCCCACCTGACCCTTTTTTTTTTTTTTCGGTTTAAGATGCAAATAAGGTCCCTACAACTGCATTTGGTTGATATGTCTTTAAAAATCATAAATAACTCATAAATCTGTCTTAATGTGTAGGGTTGGTGGGTAACTTTTTCAGAGCCATCTGGGACCTATTTGTGTGAACCTGTATGATAACCAGCACTTGAACAAAAGAAAGAGGTGGAGGCATATGGGATAATGTAAGGCAGTCTTCTTAATTGGAGAGATGATTGTGATTTTTTTTTTCCCCCGAGAGGCATGATGTTTTTAGGAAAGCTTGATGAAGTCCTTGTCCTTGCAGCCTCTCTCTCCAGCAGTTAATTCTCTGTACTGCTGCTGTGGTCGCTTCCAAAAGTCAGACCTGGTCATGCCCCTTCTCAGCCCAGAAGTCTCTATGGCTCTTGTTTCCTGTGGGCTACAGTCTGCCCTTGTGATCGGGGCTGAAGGAGATGGCTCAGCCTCTTCCTCACTCCTTGACACGCAGTCTCCACTTTCCCTTTTTTCCCATGCTTGGCGCTCTAGTCAGTGTTCACTTTCCCACCTCATGCTGAGGGCTTTCTCTGAAATAAAGTTCGCACCCCTCCCACGTCTTTCATCAATAGAAGCCTGACTCATCTTGAAAGGCCTAACTGAGAAGTCACCTTTCCTGAGAAGTTTTCCTCAAGTATTTTTTTTTCACCTGAAAGAATTATTCATTCTGTTCCTCACGGTGCCACCTTTTCATGCCTCTGGTTTGTGGTGCCTGTCACAGCTTGACTGACTTCATTGTTAATTGTGTGTTCCCCACCGGGCCAGTGTGTATGTGTGTGGGTGTGGGTGCTAGTGGAGCGGCTAAGAGGGGAGATGCTGTGTACTAACCAGCTCAAAGTCTCCTCAGCGCTCAGCTCAGAGCCCTTCTCTCTTGGAATGCAGAGTATATCTGTTTGGTACCAACTCTTAGAAGGGTGCACAACAGATTTTCTATTAAAACTTCTTCACTCAGTGTTTTGTTTGGAAATAGTTTTATCAAGTAGGCCATTAAGGGAGTTCCCAGTGGGGCTCAGTGGGTTGTGAGCCCGACTACTACCCATGAAGATGCTTGATCAGTCCCTGGCCTCGCTCAGTGGGTTACGGATCCAGCATTGCCATGAGCTGTGGTGTAGGTCGCAGACGCGGCTCGGATCCTGCATTGCTGTGGCTGTGGTGTAGGCCGGCAGCTGCAGCTCTAATTTGATCCTTAGCCTGGGAACCTCCATATGCCATAGGCATCACTCTAAAAAGAAAAAAAAAAGTAGGCCAATATAGTATTGATCCAGACTGAAATAAAACCAGTGAGTAATTACATTTTATTTTGCCCTCATAAACACATTTAACTGGGTATATGGTATGAAGTGTTACTTGTTGTGTTGTTAATGTTGACTCTGGTTGTTGTCTTTGAATAATTCCCAGACACCAGTTTCATGGCTCAAGAAATTGCAACAAAAATCCAAAACTCGAATCTTGCCAGGTACTGTTTCGGTGCCTGCCAAAATCCAGACATAAATTCTGGGCAGGAAAGGCATTATCTTCATAATTTAGGGAACTGATGCTTCCATGTGTATATAATCCGTTAGTATTATTTGTAGTCAAATTATAGTTTTTGATTTTTATTAATTCTCTCAGCCAACATTTATTGAGTGATGACCGTATTCCAGACTTTGTGAGGGCACCGCAATTCATTTAGCCCTTTGGGGGAGACATTTAGGCCTTTTATAATAACGTGCTGTTAGCCGTTCCATGAAGTCAATTGAGATAAGGGAGCAGCAGCCATGGGGTGCAGGGCTGAGGGCTGTAAACACTACTTTCAAGTCCTAGTCCAGATTCTGTTAACAAGCAAAAAGTCAAGTGTATTTGGTAAAGAACCAAATGGAATTTCAAGAAATTAAAAATAATAATTGAAACTACAAACCCAATGAATAGGGCAAAGAACTAAAGAGGGAATTGGGGAGCCAGGTGATGTATCTGAAACGCTATCCACAAAGGGGCCCAGAGAGGCAGAAGGAAAATGTATCCATGTGCTGAAATCCTACACAGCAGCGAGACCACGTGAACCAGCCATGTGTCAATGTGGATGACGCTTGCAAGTATATTGTGGGGTGAAAAAAGCAGTTACAGAATAATTCATACCATACATAATTCAAAGACGTACAAAACTAATATCTGCAGTTGAAACTCTCCAGGCGTAAGAAACGCCAAATTGAGGCTAGTGGTTCTCAGGGAATGGGGTGGGAGGATTTGGGGGGGTTCATAGCTCTCTTGGTGATGTACTGTTGATTAAGATGAGTGGTAGCAGAGTTCCTGTCATGGCTTAGTGGTTAACGAACCCAGCTAGCATCCATGAGGACGTGGGTTCGATCCCTGACTTCACTCAGTGGGTTAAGGATCCGGCGTTGCCGTGAGCTGTGGTGTAGGTCGCAGACGCGGCTCGGGTCCCGCGTTGCTGTGACTGTGGCGAAGGCTGGTGGCTACAGTTCCTGTTAGACCCCTAGCCTGGGAACCTCCATATGCTGCGGATGCGGCCCTAAAAAAAAAAAAAAAAGAATGAGTGATAGCCATGTAGATGACTAGCAGACCATTCTTTTTTTTTTTTTAAATGGCTAATGTAAAATTTTATTTTTTTTAATTTTTTTAATTAAAAAAATTTTTTTATTAATTTTATTTCCATTAAAGGTGTACAAAGATCATCACACGTCAATTTGATAGGTTTTGTGTCCCAAACCCACAGTGCATCCCCCCACCCCCCAGATTGTCTTATTTGAAAAACCAAGGTTTTCCAAAATCTGTGAGTCATTGTCTGTTCTGCAAAGAAGTTCATTGTGTCTCTTTAGTTTCCACATGTAAGCGGTAGCATTGGGTGTTGCTGTCTAATTGTCTGACTGGTTTCACTTCGCATGATAATGTCTAGGTCCATCCATGTTGCTATAAATGTTATTTTGGTCCTTTTAATGGCTGAGTAATATTCCATTGTGTGTATGTACCATATCTTCCCTATCCACTCCTCTGTTGATGGGCATTTAGGTTGTTTCCACGACCTGGCTTCTTCCCTCTCTAGTTGCTTTAGGTGTAAAGTTAGGTTGTTTATTTGAGCTTTTTCTTGTTTCCTGAGGTAGGCTTGTATTGCTCTAAACTTTCCTCTTAGAACTGCTTTTGTTGCATCCCAGAGGTTTTGGAGTGTCATATCTTTGTTGTCATTTACTTCTAGGTATTTTTTAATTTCCTCTTTGATTTCTTCAGTGATCCATTAGTTATTTAGTAGCATGTTCTTTAGTCTACACGTGTTTGTATTTTTTGCCATTTTTTTCTTGTTATTGATTTCCAGTCGTATAGCATTGTGGTCAGAGAAGATGCTTGATATGATCTCAGTTTTCTTAGTTACTGAGGCTTGATTTGTAGCCCAGGTGGTGTGATCAATCTTAGAGAATGTTCCGTGCGCACTTGAGAAGAATGTGTATTCCGTTGCTTTTGGATGGCATGTCCTATAAATATCTGTGAAGTCCATCTGATCTAATGCTTCATTTTGGGCTGTGTTCCCTTATTGATTTTCTGTCTGGATGACCTGTCCATTGCTGTAAGTGGAGTGTTAAAGTCCCCCACTATGATTGTGTTATTGTTGATTTCTTTTAAGGTTGTTAGCAGTTGCCTTATATATTGTGGTGATCCTATATTGGGTGCATAGATATTTAAAATTATTATATCCTCTTCTTGGATTGATCCTCTGATCATTAGTGCCCTTCCTTGTCTCTTAAAATGTTCTTCATTTTAAAGTCTATTTTGTCTGATAGGAGTATTGCTACTCCGGCTTTCTTTTGATGCCCGTTTGCATGGAATATTTTCTTCCATCCTCTCGCTTTCAATTTGTATGTGTCTCTAGAAGTGAAGTGGGTCTCTTGAGACAGCATATATATGGGTCTTGATTTTGTATCCATTCGGCTAGTCTATGTCTTTTGGTTGGGGCATTCAGTCCATTAACATTTAAGGTAATTATTGATATGTTTGTTCTTATTGCCATTGTATTAACTGTTTGGGGTTTTTGTTGCTCTTTTTTTCTTCCTTTATTCTCTTGTTGTTTATTCTCACAAGATGACTATCTTTAATGTTGTATTTGAGTTGATTTTTCTTATTTGTTTGTGTATCAATTGTAGGTTTTTGGTTTGCAGTTACCCTGAAGTTTTGATATAGGAGTCTATATACAAATGAGATTGTATTAAGTTGTTGGTTTCTTAATTGCACGTGCATCTCCAGTGACCTGCATTTGTGCTCTCTTCTCATGATTTCTGATTTTGGTAGCATAATTGTGCATGGATAATTTAATGTCTTTACTGCATATATGCCTTTCCTGGTGAGCCTTGTCATTTGTGGTGTTTTTGTTTCTGGTTGTGGCCTTTTCTTTTCTGCCTAGAGAAGTTCCTTTAGTGTTTGTCGTAAAGCTGGTTTAGTGTTGCAGAAATCTCTTAGCTTTGGCTTGTCTGTGAAGGTTTTGATCTCTCCTTCAAATCTGAATGAGAGCCTTGCAGGGTAAAGCAATCTTGGTTGGAAGTTTTTCCCTTTCATCACATTTAGTATATCATGCCACTCCCTTCTGGCCTGCAGAGTTTCAGCTGAAAAATCTGTTGATAACCTTATTGGGGTTCCCTTGTATGTCATTTGTTTCTTTTCCCTAGCTGCTTTCAATATTTTCTCTTTGTCTTTAGTTTTGGTCATTTTGATTAATATGTGTCTGGGGGTGTTCCTCCTTGGGTTTATTTTATATGGTACTCAGTGCGCTTCCTGAATTTGAGTGGTTCCTTTCCCATATTAGGGAAGTTTTCGGCTATTATCTCTTCAAATATTTTTTCTGTCCCCTTCTCTCTTCTCCCTCTGGCACCCCTATAATACAGATGTTGGTGCGTTTACCATTATCCCAGAGTTCTCTGGGACTTAGCTCATTTCCTTTCAATCTTTTATCTCTTTTCTCTTCCACATTAGTGATTTCCACTAATCTGTCCTCCACCTCGCTGATTCGTTCTTCTGCCTCCTGTATTCTACTGTTGGCTGCTTCTAATGAGTTTTTTATTTCAGTTATTGTATTTTGCATCTCTTCTTGTTTAATTTTTACATCTTGTATTTCTTTGCTCAGTGTTTCCTGTAAATTATCAATCTCTGCCTCCAGTTTATTTCCAATGCCTTGCATCATCTTCAGCATCAACAGTCTAAAGTCTCTTTCTGGGAGGCTGATAATCTCCTCATCACTGAGCTGTTTTTCTGGGCTTTTCTCTTTCTCCCTTATCTGAGTTATAGTTTTCTGTCTTTTCATTTTTATAGGTTTTTGGTGTGGTGATCTTTTTGTAGACAATAGAGTTGTAGCCTCTCTTAGTTCTGACGTTTGCCTCCCCTGTGGCTAAAGTTGGTATAGAGGGGGCTTGCTTTAGGCTTCCATTGGGAGGGAGTGATGCCTGCCCACTGTTAGGTGGGTTTGATTCCTATCCCTCTGATGGATGGGGCTTTGTCTCCAGATGAGATTAGAGGCTGGCTGTGTGCCTGAGGGGTCATTAGGCAGCCTGTTTCCTGATGGGTGGGGCTGTGATCCCACCTGGATTATTGTTTGGCCTGGGGCTTCTCAGCACTGATGGGAGGGACCAGATTTTCCCAGAAATGGCCACTTCTAGAGAAATGCAGGCTGATGAATGTTCCGGAGAGCTTCACCTCCAAAGCCCTTCCCCCACAACAAGGCACAGTCACCCCTGTTTTCCCAGGAGATCCTCCAAGAATTGCAGTCAGGTTCTACCCGTATTCCTGTGGAGACTTTGCTTTGCTCTGGGGCCCAGTGCATGTGAAAGTCTGTGTGTGCCTTTCAAGAGTGGGGTCTCCTTTTCCCCCAGTCCTGTGGAGCTCCTGCACACAAGCCCTTCCGGCCTTCAATGCCAGATGCTCCTGGGGCTCTTTCTCCCTGTGCCCGATCCCCAGTCGTGGGGATTTGACATGGGGCTCAGAACTCTCAGTCCTGTAGCTGAGTTTCTGTGATGCAGTTACTTTCCAGTCTGTGGGGCTTCCCACCTGGGAGGTATGGGGTTGCTTCTGTCGCGTAATCACCCCTGCTACCTCTTGGTGTGTTCTCCTCTTTGTCTTCTGGAGGAGAATATCTTTTTCGGAAGTTTACAGTCCATTTGGTTTAAGGTTGCTTGGCATTTGGCTGTAGTTTTGTTGTTTTTTGGGAGAGAAGTTGAGCTCCAATCCTTCTGTTCCACCATCTTAATCCAATCTCCCTAGCAGACCATTCTTGTCCTAATAAATTCTTGTTAAATATATATTAAATAAGTATATGAAATATATTTATGTATAGATTAAAAAAATGGAATGAACACCTATATTTGCTGTCTAGCTTAAGAAACAGAAAATTACTAGTGCCTTTGAACCCCCCCATATATTCCTTCCCAATTATATTATTATTCTTTATCCCTTATATATACTATATGTATACTTTTAGGTATCTTGATATAACTTATAATAATTTAAAAAAGGATGGCCTATAGTCTTCTTATAGTTGTCTTCCTAGTATATATAATTATCATCTTGAACTTAAGTCTTTCTCTCCTTTTTTTGAATTGTTGTATTTATTGGTCATTCAAGTAAAAAATTATGTTATTATGTGCCTATGACTAAATTTCTAAATACCTTTTCAACATCTTCCCAAATATGTGATGTTTTAAAAGCACTAATGAAAATGAAACTTGGGTCTGGCCCTTTAAGGTTTAATCAAGGAGAACAGAGGACAATACATTTTATAAAAGTGGGACTTGGGAATTCCTGCTGTGGTGCAATGGGATTGGTAGGGTCTTGGGAGCGCTGGGACACAGGTTTGATCCCCAGCCTGGCATAGCGGGTTAAGGATCTGGCATTGCCACACTTGCAGCATAGGCTGCAACTGCAGCTTGGATCTGATCCCTGGCCTGGGAACTCCGTATGCCACAGGGCGGCCAAAAAAAAAAAAAAAAAATTGGGGACCTCATGGCTGGTGGTCAGTATGGTGAGAATCTCCTTCGGAAGATTAAGAAATCTTCTTGTGATGGTTTTACGGGGAAAGCAAAAGCAAATAAACAAGAAACATCTTTGGAGTAGGGTTTTGGGACCCTATGTTATAGCAGTGGCGTCTTCTCATCTGTAAAAGAAATGTTTCTTAGTTGGGAGGTGGGATGTGAGTTAGCTATGGAGATATTCCTGATGGTCCAGAGAAGCCACCTGCAGTGTATTAGTCTGCTAGGGCAGCCATAACAGAATAGCTCAGACTGAATAGCTTAAAATAGCTTTATTTTCTCGCTGTTCTAGCGAGATCCAGGTGTCGGCATGATCAGGTGACGGTAAGGCCTTTCCTCTTGGCTTGTGGATAAGCTACTTTTTCACTGTATGCTCACTTGGCCTTTCCTCTGTGCATGTGCACACACACAGAGAGATCTCTCTTCCTCTTCCTATAAGGCCATTAATTCTATTGGATTAAGACCCCACCCTCATGACCTCATCTAACCTTAATTATCTCCTAAAAGCCTGGTCTCCAGATATAGTCACTTTGGGGGTTAGGGCTTCAACATGGAGTCTGAGAGCACACAGTCAGTCCATTGCAGATAGTTTCTTTTGGTTGATAGTCTTTGAGTTCAGGTGAATTCTTAAATAGTTTTTTTTTAATAGACCATCATAAATTATAACTGAGATAAATACACACAAGCTCTGTTTTGTTCATTTATTTTGCCATGTGTTCTGAAAACCCTCCCTTTTCACTTGTATCTGTATATTTGGATTTCAGTTTAAGACTCAGCCATCCCTTAGTAATTGGAGTAACTGGAGCAGCAAATACAGTTGCTGTTGTGTGTTCCAGTCATGGCTCCCCAAGATAACTGTGATTAGTGCATTTGTTTATTTGCAGTGTTGCTTAAATTCAGGGTTTCTAGGAAGCAGATTCTGTAATATGCCTCATAAAAGCCATTGAAAGTCTTTTGACTATGAGAGTATTTGAATTTTATTCAGTAATTTGGGCCAGATTATAAAGGCTGATAAAAGTGAGTATCCTTGGGTTTAATGGCAGGTAAGAGGTTGAAAATATGTAGTTTTTTTCTTAGGGGTCAGAACTAAGGCTCTTTCCCTGTAACTCAAATGGGGCTAATTCCTTGTTAACAGATGGCTACTGGCTAATGTCCCCATCATCTACTGTCATTTACTGAGTGGCAGTGGTGGTCAGATGCAGGGATGGGTGGAGAGTACTCATTGAGCATTGCTTTCAGCAAAAGTAGCCCTGGGGATGAGGAACAGGCACTTAAAACGGCAGTCATAGTGCAGCACAGTCATTGTCCTGAGAACATGGTCACCATCAGAGGCTGTTCCGGAAATGCACGATGAGCTGGCCTACCGCCTATGGTTGTGTACATTGTGCCCTGAACAATTCCGGGGAGCCTCTTTCATGTTGAAGTCTGTGAGGGCAGCCGTGATGGTGCAGAATCCAACCCAGTCCCAAGGTATTAAGGAAGGCCTTCCCTGCAATATCTACATTGTGACTTAAAGGATGAGTAGGAGTTAACCCGGTAAAGACGGTGAGGGATCAAAGAGTAGGAAGAAAGTTCCAGGCAAAGCCTCAGAGGAAAGATGGATTAATTTACTTAAAAAGGTAGCTGATGTTTAGCTGGAAGTCTTATCCTGGACCCTTAAAGAGTGGCAAACAGGTCAGGAAAATGTGTGATAATCTGCTGTGGTAACTTTTGTCGTCTAGTCCTTTGGCAGTTGACTTGAATTTGATTAATGTATTCTAATTAAAGGGGAGATACACAAAACAGCAATTAAAGTGTGTTGAGTGATGGATGATTCAGCCCCAGGTACACTGTCCTTGATTTTGGAAAATGTTGCGTGTGAGGCAGAAGCAAATAGATATTCATATGCCTGATCTGAAATAGAAAAAAGGTCCCAAGACTTAATTTGGGAAACCGCTAGCCTCCCATTATTTTCTCAAACATATCTGTGAATTTTATTTTAAAAGCATTTAAACAATACGTTTAAGAACTTGAGTGGTCATCCATATTGTGTGGGGTTTTGTGGGGTTGAGTTAGTGATACTCTCTCTGCTATCAAAATTTGGAACCAGTTGGGAGATTAAAGGAATCCGGTAGATAGAGCTTAGAGAGTGTGGTTTAGACGTGTGGCCACGTGGCTTCCTGAGGCTGTAGCCCTGGATTAGATAGAAATAATCCCTCTAAGCCCTAGAGATGTTGAGCCAGCAGACGCCTTGCCTAGAATGAGGCAAGTGTAATCACTTTACACTTGGGTACCATATTGGACTCCTGGTTAAAAATTTCAGTCATTGAGCCCAAGTCTGCCTCCTTGGTTCTTAGTTTTCAATGAAAGACTCTCCCACTCTTCCATTATATACTAAAATGGGCATCTCCAGTTTGTAAAGATTTACAGAGAGTATGTGGTATCTGGTTACTCACAGAGAAATGCTTTGCAGCACAGCAGTGATGGGAAGATTTTCCTGGTGTCTCACCCAAGAACTTCATGGGACAGTATAATGATTTTTCCATGTCTTGTTTTCCCAAGTAGATATATTAGACCTAAAGTCATTTTTTTCCTCATGTCCTTAACTGTGACATTCCAGATTTGTGGAAACTACTTAGAATTGATGGTGTTTTTGAATCACATAAACTTGTTCCATGTTGGTTTTAGTCAAATCTTTGGAGTTTCAGCTGTTGAAGAAGAGGGGCATTAGATTAGAGGTTGAACCCTTGGCTAATGGGCCTGATTTTCACTATTTTGGTGTCTCAGGCACTTATGGAAGCAAGATAGAACTTTTGTCTTGAAGGGCTACAGACTCAGTTTATGTCTTAATTCAAGTTGACTTTTATCGGAGCAGTAGTATTGCAGGCTGGCTGATTGGTGATTCAGAAATTTCCTGTTGTACTGTCAGGAGTTAGCAGATTAGGAGCAACTAGAACCCTTCTACATTGCTTAGGAGTGGGTGGATTGTTGCAAAAATGGTATAAGTAACTTTGGGAAATGATTTGGTTAGTACTTATGAAGTTAAACATACACTTGCCCAATGACTGAGCAATCCTACTCTGGGCATTTACCCTGGAGAAGTGAAAACGTGTTCATATAAAACCCTGTTCTTCATGTTCATAGCATCCTTATTTGGCATAGCCAAGAGCTGAAAACAAACCAGATGTTCCCTCAACAGCTGAGGAGATAAACACACTGTAGTATATTCACACAGTGAAATACTACTCAGCAGTAAAAAGGAATGAAGTGTTAATTCATACGTGGGTGAATCTCAAAGGTGTTAGGCTGAGCAAGAGAAGCCAGTCTCAAAAGGTCACATACTATATAGTTCTGTTTATTTAACCTTGAAAAGACAAAACTCTAATAATGGCAAACAAATCAGTGATTTCTGGTGTTATAGATGGCGTGGAGCTATAACTGTCAAGGGATGTAGTACAAGGGAGTCTTCTTGGGAGTGATAGAACTGTTTGGTATCCTGATCATACTGGAGTTTACATGAATCTATGCTGTAGTGTATACAGAAGTAGAAATATAATGTTGTACAAGTGAAGCTTATATAATATGATAAACCAGTGTGGTAGCATCTTGGGAGCACTGGGATGCAGGTTCGATCCCCGGTCCAGCCCAGTGGGTTAATGATCCAGCGCTGCCACAGCTTTGGCCTGGGTCACAATTGCAGCTAGGATCTGATCCCTGGCCTGGGAACTCCATATGCCACGGGGTTGCCAAAAATTAGAAAGTCATAGAACTGTACATCCAAAGGAGAAAGTCCATTTTGTTGTTAGACAATTTTAAAAGTGAAAAAAAAATTTAAAGACAGAATCAAGAAAGTTTAAAAAACAAAGAGGAGTTCCCATTGTGGCCCAGCGGATTAAGAACCCAACATAGTGTCCATGAGGATGCAGGTTCGATCCCTGGCCTGGGATCGAACCTGCATCCCAGTGCTCACTGGGTTAAGGATCCAGCATTGCTGCAAACTCAGATCCTGTGTTGCTGTGGCTATGGTGTAGGGCTGCTGCTACAGATCCGATTCAACCCCTAGTCTAGGAACTTCCATATGCCATGGCTAGAAAAAGAAAGAAAGGAAAAAACAGGCCACAGACTGGGAGAAAGTATTTTCAAGTCACATATTTAATAAGGAACTTGTATCAGAATACATCAAGATCTCTTACAATTCAATGAGATAATCCAATTTCAACATGGCAAAAGATTTGAATTATGAACATTTCACCAAAGAAGATATATGCATGACCCATGAGCACATAAAAATATGCTTGACGTCATTAGGCATTAGGGAAATGCAACTTAAAATCACAGTGAGATACCACTTAACACTCTCTAAAATAGACAGAACCAAAAGATGATAGCCCATGTAAACTGTAATTCTCATACTTTGCTGGTAGGGATATAAACTGTATAAAATGGTACACAGCTTCCCAGATAGAAAACCGTTTGGCAGCTTCTTAAAATAGTAGACATAGATTTACTGTATGACACAGCAGTTCCTCTCCTAGCTTTCTGCCCTAGAGAAATGAAAACATATGTCCATACAGACTTGTATGCAGATGTTCATTGCAGCATTATTCACAATAGCAGAAAACTGGAACCAACAGAAATGCATATTGACTGGTGAATAGATAAACAGAATATGGTATGTCCATACAGTGGAATACTATTCAGCAGTAAAAAGTAATGAAGTACTAATACCTTTCTTCCACATGGGTGATCCTTGAAAACATTATGCTGAGTGAAAGAACCTGGACACAAAAGACTATGTATCATATAATTCTATTTATAGTGAAATGTCCGGGAAAGGCAAATCCACAGAGATGGAAAATAGATCAGTAGTTGCCTGGGGCTGGGAGTGGGTAACAGAGTGACTACAAAAGGAAATGTTCTAAATTAGATTGTGATAATTGCACAACTCTGTGAATATGTTTGAAAATCCTTGAACTGGGAGTTACCATTGTGCCTCGAACCTGACTAATATCCATGAGGATGTGGGTTTGATCCCTGGTCTCTCTCAGTGGGTTAAGGACCTGGCATTACCACAGGTGCTGTGTAGGTCAGAGCAGCATAAGTCATAGATGCGGCTCAGATCTGGTGTTGCTGTGGCTGTGGTGTAGGCCTGCAGCTGCAGCTCTGATTCGACCTCTAGCCTGGGAACTTTCATATGCTGCAGGTTTGGCCCTAAAAAGAAAAAATAAAATGAAATAAAAATCATTGAATTGTATACTTAATACAGAGAATTTTATGCTATGTAAATTGTACCTCAAAAAAATTTTTTTAAATGGAATTTCACTACATATTCAAAACAGGTAGCAAAAATATTTTAAATGTATTTTCCTTGAAAGTAATAGCACAGCTGCATAAATAAGTAGTAGAAGCAGTAGAAAAGGATATTGAAAAGGCTGTAAGATACCTTCTCAAAACCAGAGTCACTTAAATGACCTCCAAACCTAAAAAGTCATTGTCACTCCTGGGATCCATTGCATTCTCTTTATTCACTCAGCAATAGTTATCACTCTCTTCAAACACTGTGTGACTGGATGTGGCATGGGACGCTTGCTTTTCTCAGAATTCCAGATGAAGCTTTAGAACTCGAAACAACTTCTACAGTGCTGTAAATATCCCTATGGCAGTGGCGAAACCGAACTGGTGATCTTCTACTCCCAGTGGCTGTCATATAAGGGAAGGTGGAGTCTCGTTAGAGAGCCATGCATCCACGCACCTGTTCCCAACCCCTTAACAAAGGCTTATTAATAGAGACATTTAAGTATTGCAGCAGGTGGATGGCTGTCTAGAATTTCAGCTAACTGGCGATTTGTTCAGCTATCCTCCCAACAACTTCAGTTTCGGAAGTGGGAACTGGCACCAGACTAATGGGGGCTAGTTTCTTTAATGGCCCCAGAGGACTTTTGAACCGTGCTTTGTCCATAATTAAGTTCCTTCCTCATACCATCAATTTTTGGATGGGCATGTATATAAACTGTATGTAGAGGTTTTTTTAGTTATGTCTTTCTTTTTTTAAAAAGTTGGCAGTTGTATACTGTCAGCACAATATGCAAATATAGGAGTTTTCTCTTATTCAAAAGTTGAAACAGTCTTGAATATTTTTCTCCTGAAAGAGTCTTGAATTTTTGCACCTTTGGAGTTTACCATGTCGCTTTAAGCCACACCAGATGTCAAAGGAATTTCATCTATATTTGTTTTCTGCAAAAGTTCAAAACTAAATTCTTTCCTACCTAACATTAGTCATATACCTGTGAAATCAGTGAGTCTCTTTTCATTGGCTGACATGCTATTTTTCCAGCCCACATGCATAGTGGGTTATTGCTCTTTGTAATCTGGAACACTGTGGTGTTGATCCAGTAGAATCATTAATGCCTCTATTGCTCTCCATTGTTTTTTTGTGAATACCAAACTTTGTGAGCTTTGAAAAATATGTCAAATTCTAAAATACCCCTCTAAAATCCTAATATCTTATTCTTTCTTCTTCATCTTCTTCTTCCATTTTTTTTTCTTTCTTTCTTTTTTTTTTTGGCTGTGCCCATGGCATGCAAAAGTTCCCAGGCCAGGGATCGAGCCCACTCCACAGCAGTGAGATCCTGGATCCTTAACCTACTAAGTCACCAGGGAACTCCTATCGTATTCTTTCTTGAAGTAGAAGATGCCACATGTTAACTTAATATGGCAATGACTGTCCTTTTGTGCCATGGACTACAGTGGTAATAAACATGAATCTAAATGTTTGAGGAGTTACTCAAACTCTACCTTGAATTGGCAGCACATCCTGTTGCTTGGTATATTTTTGGTCCAAACCATCAGGACGGTTTTCACCTTTGTCTTTGCTATGGTGGGGTTTGTTGCCATATTTAACACAAGGGGGCAGGATCATCCCCTTCGCTGTCTCCTTTATGTCTTTAATACTGGCACATTGGGCCTGGGTAAGGAGGGAAAGATTTTTATAAGTAGATAAAAACAATATTCATCATTTAATAACACTTCTTGGTATGACGGTGATGTTTACTGAGGCTGCGAGGGCATTTCCTGTAGTTGAGGAATTTGTCTGCAAATAATAAACCTTCTGTAAGGAAGAATCTCCCGTATTTCCCTTCTGCTTTCAATACTCTTACTAGATACTTCTGTGACCACGTGGGGGAGTTTTCTCCCACCAAGCAATTCTCCAGCTCTCTAGCGGATACCAAGTATTCCACAATTTCACTCACTCCTGACACTATCTACCTGGAATAGCATCAGATCCACAGGCCTCACAAGACCCTTTCCCCTCTCACTTTAGAGGTCAGTCACAAGTCCAGGTTGTCACCAGGACTTCTGACCAACCGGCTGTGAATCAGTGGCTCCCTGTTCCTCTCTGTGGGTTTCATCATTTGCTAGAATAGCTCAAAGAACCCAGGAAACCGTTTACTTACTGTATTACTTTTTGTGGTCTGTGCACGTGGGTCAGAAAGAAGAATTTTCCCGCACGGTGAGGTAAAGAGAAAGAAAAGTTTGAGATAGAGCCGCTGCTGGCACAGCAACTTCCTGAGGATTAGGGAGAGCTGACCCTGGGTGCATGGTCGTGTCTGTTTTCATAGCCCAGGGAGAGGAGTGCCCTTCAGATACACCCACTGACCTGCTGACCGGTCGGGGGAAGAGGAGCCCTAGGATACACTTGCTAGTTGGTTGGGGTACGTATTGCCCCTACAGGGGCGGGGTGAGGAGTGGGCCACGTCCCTTTCCTCATAGGTTGGTCGGAAGGGGTAGGCCAGGTCGCTCAAGGTGGGGAAAGGGGCATCACAGTGAGACGGGTGGGGCGATGATAAGGGTGTGGTGCTTCTTGTCTTGGCCAGAGGCTTCGAGTTCTATTTCCTTGAAGAGGCCTTGAACATTACTGGTTTAGTATAAAAGAATATAACTCAGGAACGGCCAGATGGAAGAGCTGCATCAGGGCAAGTATGTGGGAGAGGACATGAAGCTTCCTTGCCCTCTTCAGGGGAGCTGCCCTCTATGTGTTCATCAACCCAGAAGCTCTATGAATCCATGTACTTTGGGGATTTTTATAGAGGCTTCATTACATAGGTATAGCTGATTAAATCATTGGCCTTTAGTGATTAACTCAACCTCTAGCCCCCTCTTCCCTGCCTGGAGGTCAGAGAGTGGGGTGGAATTAAAAGTCCCAACTCTCTAATCACCTGGTTGGTTCCCCCTGGCAACCAGTCCCCCCATTCTGAGGCTCATTTGAGAGCCCCCAGCCACCAGTCATCTTATTAGCATACAAAAAGACACTTATCACTTTGGAGACTCCAGGGGTTTGCGGAGCTGGAAGACCAACTATATACGTTTCTTAATTAAAAATCAAAATATCACACCTCTTCTTTTGTTAGTCATTGTGAGGGCCCTGTGCTGTCACTACAGTTGAGTTTTTCAGTTAGCTCTGCTAATAATGAGCCTACTAAAGAAATGGTGAGCTTCTGGGTTCACCAACCCAGAAGAGGGCAAGGAAGCTATTGATTTGGGAGAAGGATAACATTTTGTAGATGACTTATTTTGATTTCCTGAAGACATTGTCGACTGAAGAAAACTATGTTTTACTTGGGGAACTTTCCAAGGACTGTATAGCCCAGGAGGCAGCCTCTCAGCTCTGAAGAACTGTTCCAAAGAGGTCAGGGAGGAGCCCAGGATACATAGTAGTTTTTGCTGGGAAAAAACCTGTTAAACATGAAAAGATTGCTGCTAATCGCAAATATCCGACATCTCAAGTTAATGAATTCAGTGTTTTTCTATGTATGGGAAGATACAAGAGTCTGGGCTCGGTGAAATTATTCTTTTGATAAGCGTATTAACTCTCTAGGTACATACCCTGTTTTTCTCCATCTGAATGAATTGTCCCCAGGGTGCACCTTGAGGGGTGATGTCTTTGGAACTGATGGCGGGCAGTGTTCCTTGTTTACTGGAATTGTCGCAGAAATATTGGCTGCCTCTGTACACCAATGGTAAATAGAAATGCAGAGACAGAGTCGGAAGAAACAGAAAAAGTAGCTTCAATTGGCAGGCAGTGATGAGAACACAGCAGGCCTCAAGGACTGTGCCCCCCCGCCCCCCACCAGGGGGTAGCGAGGTGTCTTTCAGTGTTGGAGGAACAGGGCTGATCAGCTCAAGGACATTTTCCTGATTTGGTGGGTGGTGAGGTCACTGGGAGTCAGCATCATCGCCCTTCTGGTTCCAACCAATCTGGGGTCTGCGCGCTTGTGGGCAGCATCCAGTTGACGTCTTCCACCCGGTGGGGGCTTCAGCACCTGTAAAGCAGCTCCAAGGACACGGCTCAGAATATTATCGCTAGTCTTGGAAGAACTGAGGGTCCTTGACTTTGTTGAGTGGCTGATTATTACTGTTGTTTTTTTCTCTGTATTTTTTTTTTCACTTCACTGATTAAATTGGTTCTGTGACTAAAGTTTTTCTATAGATAAAAAGGCAAGTGGAGGACATGAGTAGGTGTCCACTCTGGGAAGGCCTCACAGGGTTCTGCTCGGTTATAGAATAACAGGCAACATTTTTTTTTTTTTTTTTTTTTTGTCCACAGCACCTCCTCTTGGTTGTAAATTAGACCAAGGTTGGGAGGCATTTCACCACCAATTTGTCCCCTGATGCTAGGAAGGTTCATTCCTAGAGCAGAGGAGGATTGTGTTTATAGGTTACTCAATGTGCTAATTTTTGGATTAGTTCCTGTTGATAACCTAAAATTCTCTGGATCATCTGTCTTACTAGTCTGTTATGGTCCAGGGTATGTTTTTCCTTGTTGCTTCTTCTCACATCTGGAGTTGCACTATTACAGTTATTCTGTGCACAGTTAAATGTATAATCGATCGGCTTAGGTCATTTAGCCATCAGTAATTTTATTAGAGACCTGGTTGCAATTGGTAAAAGTTGGTTTACAATTGGGTAAAAAGGATATATATACACATATATATATATTTAACTGGGGCAAATAAAGCAGACTTGTTTGGGGCTCTTTAATTTTAGTTTTGGGGACCAATGTGGGGTCTCTTTGACCCATCCAACCTTAGATAGTATTGTATCAAAACTTGGTTTTAATCCTATTAACTCTGTTTTATTTATCCCATTTAATAACCATCTAAATGTTTTAATCCTTTTGGGACAGGTCTCTTTAAAATTTTCACCTTGGAGGAGTTTCCCATTGTGGCTCAGCACGTTAAGGACCCGTTACTGTCTCTGGGAAGATGCAGGTTCTACCTTTGGCCTCACTTAGTGGGTTAAGGATCTAGTGTTGCCAAGCTTGTAGTTCGCAGATGCAGTTTGGATCCCGCACCTCTGTGGCCGGGATGTAGGCAGGCAGCTGCAGCTCCAGTTTGACTCCTAGCCTGGGAACTTTCAGATGACGCAAGTGTGGCCATTAAACAGAAAAACTCACCTTGAATAGAAATCTGTAGACTTTCTCTTAGCTTTTTCTTATTTTCCTGTTAATCAGCCTAATTAGCAATTAATCTAATGTTCATTAGCATGTGTGAGACCAGTTGAGGGTGAGTCGAGACCACAAATAAGGCTTCCTAAGCCATTTTTGTTTTAAACTAAGGGAGTTCTTAGGTTAGCTGTGTGTGTGTGTGTGTGTGTGTGTGTGTGTGTGCGTGTGTGTGTGTGTGTGTGTGTATTTAATAAATATACTTATTAAATACAACATATACATATATATTAAATCTACCTTCTAATTTTTTTTTCCATAGGTACCAATAAAATGGCTGTATATAATGAGAGCTCTCCAAAATTTTACCAGTTTAGAAATGTCTCCAATGTAGAGGATCCATCATCTGGCCATTGATGAGATACATCTTAATAGTGATTCAAACCATTAAGATGCAAGCGGCTTCCCCACAAGAGAGTACAAAGGGTGCAGCCTTCACAAGATCCAGAAAGTTTACTCCCCCAAAATACGCTAAGAAAATAAAGGGCCTTCATTGTAAAGGTCGACACAACAAAGGTGAAGATGGCAAAGGCCCCTCCTTATGGGCACCTCTTATGACAAATTTCTGAGTTGGCACAGACGGACAGACAGACTGCTCAGGATCCCAGTCTGCCTGACTCGCTGCCAAATGTACATTGTACGTGTACTTTCCGAATGGCAGAGACCAAGCTCTCAAGTTGAGGTTATTAAGAGCCTCATTTTTGTAGTAAAATTTTACAACTTTTGTTTTTCACAAAAGTCAGTAATGTTCAAGTATGTTAATACAAGTATATAATAATAATAATAATAATAATAATAAAGCAACACAGACACAGAGTTTGGCTTAACTGCATCTTTCTAGATTTTATATGTTATTGGCTCTTCAACAATGTCTTGTGAGTTCTCATGTGGCTTGGTAACATTGTAGAATATTTTATATGGAACATAATAAACATTGTTCTTTGTTTTCCTCATATAACTTTCTCCATTAATGGCAAAATGAGATGGGGAGGCATTTTAGCAGCCTCTCTCAGAATATTGCTAGCAAAAAACTGAATATACAGAGAAGTGTGAACTTTCCTAAGAGAGAATTGTAGAAAGTGTCTGGTGGTCATTTATAATTTTTCACATTTCACTCACTTTTACTTGGGCACGCGTGACTCATGTCCAGGACTAGGGACTGACATTTCTACCTCACTCATGGAATTGAAGGCTTCTACACAGTTTTGCTAGCTTTTTTTTTTTTCTTCACTAAAAGGGAAAACCCTGAGAGCATAATGAGACATAAAGACCGGCCGCTAATTATGCTAGCTGTATCAATGCCACAGCCCCAAGAAGCCAGCTCTGTAATCCCTGAGTCATGCCTGCGAAAATTTGCACTGTAGTGTTTAGCTCTTTAGGGGATGTCATTAGTTTCTCCATGATACCTGGTACTTGAAATGACCTAAGCAGAAGCATCTCTCTTTCTCTCCCCCACCCCGTCTCTTTCTCCGTCACCCCTTTTTTCCTCTTCCTCTGTTTGGTGGCAAAATAAGTTCCATTTGTAGCAGCTAGAAATTCCCGTGGCCTTGTCTTCACTAGTGAATGGCCTGAGGGAGGCTGATGGTGCAAATCAAAGAGCTCAGTGGTTTTGCTTTGCGCTGTGCTGGGCAGAAAAAAAAAACTTTGCCTCTTATCACCCCATCATCCTCCACCAAAAAAAGCCTTAGAAATGAGACATGATCGGTGGTTAAAAAGTACTCAGAGTAAACATCATAACCACAAAAGGTACCTTCCTCCCATGTCTGCCTGGTGGCCGAGGGATTCAAACCAGGATAGATGGAAGCCTAACCCTTTTGAAGGACTGTGTCATTATTCCTAAAATAGACACCCTATACCCGGGCTGTATGATCACTTCTGAGTTTCTTAGTTGTTGCCATTTTTTTTCTTTTTAATTTATTTATTTATTTATTTTCTGCTTTTTAGGGCCCCACATGCGGCATATGGAGGTTCCCAGGCTAGGGGTCTAACAGGAGCTGTAGTTGCCGGGCTACACCACAGCCACAGCAACGCGGGATCCAAGCCGCGTCTGCAACCTACACCACAGCTCACGGCAACGCCGGATCCTTAACCCACTGAGCAAGGCCAGGGATCGAACCTGCGTCCTCATGGATGCTAGTCAGATTTCATTAACCACTGAGCCACGACGGGAACTTGTGGAATTTTTTTTTTTTGAAGTGTAGTTGATTTACGATGTTCCTTCCATTTCTGTTGTGTACAGCAAAGTGACCCAAAGTTGTTGCCATTTTTCCCCCACACGCTCTCTGCCTCTGCACAGGCCTGATGTTTTCTTCTGCTCTGTTCCAGGGCTCATCGTCGGGGTGATCCTGAGGTACGGCACCCCTGCCACCAGCGGTCGTGACAAGTCGCTCAGCTGCACCCAGGAAGACAGGGCCTTCAGCACCTTATTAGTGAACGTCAGCGGGAAGTTCTTCGAATACACCCTGAAAGGCGAAATCAGCCCTGGCAAGGTCAACAGCGTGGAGCAGAATGACATGCTGAGGAAGGTGAGCTCCAGCCACTCGGCCACGGTGCTCCCGACAGGGTTTTTGATTTGCCCAGTCTGTCTCAACCTCGTGAAGAGAAATCTTTTCCAGCTCCTGAAATGCCAGTGCCGTTCCTGGTGCTCAGTTTGGCTTAGGGAGCATTTGAACTGTGATGAGGAGAAGGAACCAGATTTGAACTTGAGCCTTTTAGCTTTGTGGGACTGATGTGGGCCCCCAGTGGCGTACTGGCTTGTACGTCCCCACGCAGCTCCTCTCTCCAGCACCCGTCTCTCTTTGACTTGGTCCCTTATCCTTGTTATGGTTGAAGGATGAAGTTGTTTCTTCCTTAAAACAAGATGGGTTTCTTATTTTTCTTTTAACTTGTTGATTTAGTGTTCAGAGGTGTTGTTTTTAGTTCCTCATGGTTCTTGGACCATTTTATACAAACATTCACTCCCATAGGTGATCAATGCTAAAGGCTTAATGCATCTTCAGAGGGAAAATGTCTTGTTGTCTTGGAATTCGAGTCTAATTGAGCTGTTTTTCATTTGATGTTGAGGAGCGTTAAAATACTCCACAGGAAAGGGGGTTATAGCCTCACTTGGGTGATTTCCAGGATAAGCCCAAGGTCTGTATTTATCCACATAGATTCTATTACCTTATAGACACAGACTTATCAGTAGGAAAGCTTCCACATAAGGTCTGAGGGATCCAAGCTGTTTTTTGTTTTTTTGTCTTTTTGCCTTTTCTAGGGCCGCACCCGCGGCATATGGAGGTTCCCAGGCTAGTGGTCTAATCGGAGCTGTAGCCGCCGGCCTACACCACAGCCACAGCAATGCGGGATCCGAGCCGCGTCTGCGACCTACACCACAGCTCACGGCAACACCGGATCCTTAACCCACTGAGCAAGGCCAGGGATCGAACCTGCAACCTCGTGGTTCCTAGTCAGATTCATTAACCACTGAGCCACGACGGGAACTCTAAGTAGGATCTAAGTTGTGGAAGCCCCTTTTATTTTTTTATTTTTACTTTTATTTATTTATTTATTTTTTGTACCTTTTTAGGGCTGCACTTGCTGCATATGGAGGTTCCCAGGCTAGGAGTTGAATTGGAGCTGTAGTTGCCAAGCTACAGTGCAGCCACAGAGACGCCAGATCCAAGCCACATCTGCGACCTACAAAGCAGCTCACGGCAACGCCGGATCCTTAACCCATTGAGCAAGGCCAGGAATCAAACCCACATCCTCGTGGATACTAGTTGGGTCTATTACCGCTGAACCACAACAGGAACTCCTGGAAGCCCCTTTTATTTTGTGAAGGCTTACAGTCAGTGTAGCCTGTGCTCCACAAATTAAATTATAATTGTTCTCAAGATCTACCGTAATCCTTAAAGAAAATGATCCTCAACCTGGAGCTTTAAACATGTCCATCTTCTCTCTGCCCCTAATCACCTTCCTAGTGAACTCTTTGCTCTCAAGCCTTCATTAGACTGCATGGGATTTCCATAAACGTGTGAAATTAAATGCAGCTGAGAAAATCACCACACTAATGGCTGTTTGGAAATGGCCACCCATGTCCTTCATACTAGAAAGGATAGGGCAGAGCTTCCCACCCGTTTTTTTGTCTTTTAGTTCATAGCACAAGCCGAAGTTGACTTTCGCTCTATTATCTTTAGGAAAATGTTGATTCAGTTCCCTTCTTGTAAAACTTTGGCCACACAAAGCAAAGGTGGGAGAACAAAGAAGGCTGAGGTCATTGCTCTTCGATGAGGGGAGAAGAACCATGCTGAGGCAGCTTGGTTGATGCAAAGAGTATTGGAGTGGGTGTCAGGGAACTCTTGTGCTGATTCACACGGTATTGGATTTGGTGACGGCCATCAAGTCCCACTTGAATCCTTGTGTCTTAATGCATATTCAACAAGACACCGTGAGCAGCAGGCAGAAGTGCTGTGTGGAGAACATGCCTGTGCTCATGGGAGCTGTGGCTTCTCTCCTGTGACGAGGCTACGATTTTCCACATTTATGTCGTTATTTGTTTTTTGTTTTTCTTTTTAGAGTCGCACCCATGGCATATGGAGGTTCCCAGGCTAGGGGTTGAATTTGGAGCTACAGCTGCCGGCCTCCACCACAGCCATGGCCATGCAGGATCCGAGCGGAGTCTGCAACTTACACCGCAGCTCATGGCAACACTGGATCCTTGACCCACTGAGCGAGGCCAGGATGGAACCCACATCCTCACAGATACTAATCAGATTCATTTCTGCTACGCCACAACGGGAACTCCTTTGTCACTTGTTTTAAATATTCAAACTTTAATCAGTGGTTTAAAATATTAAGTAAATATTCTGGCACCAGTTGGTATTAAACCAAAAATTGGCTTTTTTTTTTCTTTTTGAACTTACAGGTAACATTTGATCCAGAGGTCTTTTTCAACATTCTCCTGCCTCCAATTATTTTCCATGCTGGATACAGTTTAAAGAAGGTAAGGGATTTTGTCAGTACTTCTTAAAGCGTGGGAATCTCTGTGTTAATTTACCTGCACAATTTCCTAGTTTTTTTTTCCTTCTCCCAGATTGCTTATTACTGTGTTCTGTGCATACTCAGAGACTACAGTGGACTCATCATCAGTGGCTCATTTCTGGTTTTTTTTTTTTTTTTTTTTTTTTTTGCCTTATCTAGGGCCGCACCCGTGGCATGTGGAGGTTCCCAGGCTAGGGGTCTAACAGGAGCTGTAGCTGCCGGCCTTCGCCACAGCCACAGCAACGCGGGATCCGAGCTGCGTCTGCGACCTATACCACAGCTCACGGCAACACTGGATCCTTAACCCACTGAGCAAGGCCAGGGATCGAACCTGCAACCTCATGATTCCTGGTTGAATTCGTTAACCACTGAGCCACGACGGGAACTCCTCATTTCTGTTTTAAAATCTGAAACTCTCACCCATTGGTGGTGGGAATGTAAAAGTGGTATGGCCATTCTGGAAAACGTTTTTGCAGTTGCTTATAAAACTAAAGTTGAAATTACCATCCGACCCAGCGATTTTATTTCTGAGGATTTACCCCAGAGAAAGGAAAACTTCTGTTTACACAAAAACCTGTACATGATTGTTCATAGCGACTTTCTTTGTAGTAGCTCCCAACTGGAAACAAACAAAAATGTCCTCCAATAGGTGAATGGTTAAGCAAACACCTGTACCATCCAGTAAAATGGAACAAACTGTTGGTACACAAGACAGCCTGGGTGGCTCTCAGAGGCACTAAGCTGAGTGAAAAAAAATCTCGAAAGGTCACATACTGCATGATTTCATTTATACAGCATTCTGAAAATGACAAAGTTATAGGGATGAAGAACAGATTTGTGGTTGCTAGGGGTTAGAGACGGTGGGGATGAGGAGTGGGGTGGGTGCTATAAACGGGGTAGCATGAGCGAAATCTTCGTGGCAATGGAGCAGTTCTGTATCTTGATTGTGGTGGTGGTTACAAGAATCTACACATGTGATAAAATGACATGCAACGGTGCACACATATCGTACCAATGTCATTTTCCTGGCTTTGACATTGTACTACAGTTATGTAAGATATCACCAGTGGAGGAAAATGAAGGTACACGGGACCTCTCTGTACTATTTTTTGCAACTTGATGAATCTATAATTACTCCAGAATAAAAAGTTTTTTAAAAGAATCTATCTTTATTATTGAGGGAGGGTTATTGTGCTCAGCAGCAAGGTTGGGCCTACGCCCCTGGTTATTTAAAATGCCAAATAACCTTTATAAATAGTGTGAGTGGCTCCCTTCCTCCCCCCATTGTGGGAATATTCTTTGAAAATTTAGCTTCCAAAAAGGCCTCCTTCAGACTAACAGCCAAAGAACTTGTTTCAGTTGTCTTTCTGAATGGGTACTAAAAGAAACCTTTTCAGTGAGTCTAGAGAAGAGAGATCTTGGCTGCCAATAAAACTCCATGACATCTTTAGGAAGTAGAGAATGCTGTCCAAGCTGATAAACCTCTAGACAGATCAATCAAGGGGAAAAAAAAGAGGAAAAAACAGATTCCCTATATTAGCGATGAAAGAGGGGACATCGCTTTAGACCCTTCATACATTAAAAGGACAATAAGAGAGTAACATGAACAACTGTGTGCCAATAAATTTGACAACCCAGGTGAAATGGACAGATTTCTCGAAAGGTACAAATTAGCGAACCCGACCCCAGAAGAGATGGAAACTTGAACAGCTCTCTATTTATTAATGAAGTAAATGGAGTTCTTAGTTAAAAACCTTTATACACGCCCAGGTGGCCTCACTGGTGAATTCTATCTAGCATATAAGGAAGAAATAATATGAGTCCTGCACAGAACATAGAGGATGGGGCAGTCCAAACTCATTTTATGAGAGCGTGCTTGCCCATCAGGCTGGTTCTTCTGTCAAAGCAATTCTGTAATTTGCAGATGGTTTTTAAACTTTTTTGTTGTTGTTGCTTTTTAGGGCCGCACTGGTGGTATATGGAAGTTCCCAGGCTAGGGGTCGAATCAAAGCTGTAGCCGCCAGCCTACACTGCAGCCACAGCCGTGTGGGATCCAAGCCACATCTGCAACTTACACTGCAGCCACAGCCGTGTGGGATCCAAGCCACATCTGCAACTTACACTGCAGCTCACAGCAACGCTGGATCCTCAATCCACTGAGCGAGGCCAGGGATCAAACCTGCATCCTCATGGATACTAGTCATGTTCATTTCCGCTGTGCCACAATGGGAACTCCCAGTTTTTAAACTATTTCTAACCAAGTACAGTTATTTATGGAGTATCTGATACATATTAGGAACTTTGCATATCTCCTTTATTCTTCTTTTTACCTACACTATTTCTAATCATCACAGAAACTCTGTAATGTGAGGGTGTATATTACCTTACACCCCTTCTCCGCCAGACGTCCAACTCATTTATAAACAGACGCCAGGAACTAACTGGCGGTTGAATGATCGAGTTATGATCCAAAGTCTCTGGTTGGTAGCACATGTTGGATGTTGTAGTTTAGTCCTTGGTAATGGGGCTCCTTACCACCTACCTCATGGAGTGAAGACAGACACCAGGTTTGCCAGTCCTAGGCAGAGAGGCTGAAATGTAGAGATCCTAGAAATTGCTGGGCCTGCCAAAGGCTGCCTCTTCTGCTTATAGCATGGAGGCTATAGGAGCAAGAATATTCCCCCACTTTTCACAAGATGGACAAGGCTACAAGTCAGGGTCAAGTCAGTCTCCCCCTTCTGAGATCAGATGGACCCTCCTTACTGCATCATCTTGGAGAGAGGAAGGATGAAACTTAAGTCCCCCCTCCCCGGTGGATGCTTGAAGAGCAAGAGGCTGTATTTCTGCACATCAGCCCAACACACATTTGTGTGCTCATACACATGTAGAGGATGTCCTGCGTTTTACTGATGAGGAAGCCAAACAGAATGATTAAATGACCTATGAGGTTGCATAGCTGGTGCAGGACTGAGTCAAGGTTATGATCTCTCTGTCTGACTGGAGGGTCTAGGCTTGTTCCTCTGTGTTACAGTCCCTCCAGATTTAGGGTTTTTCTGTACAAAAAAAGGTACCGTTTTTCTTTCTTTTCTTTTCTTTCTTTTTGTCTTTTTGCCTTTATGTAGGGCCGCATCCACGGCATATGGAGGTTCCCAGGCTAGGGGTCTAACAGGAGCTGTAGCTGCCGGCCTTCGCCACAGCCACAGCAACGTGAGATCCGAGCCACGTCTGCAACCTACACCACAGCTCACGGCAACGCCGGATCCTTAACCCACTGAGCAAGGCCAGGGATCGAACCCGCAACCTCATGGTTCTTAGTCGGAATCGTTAACCACTGAGCCACGAAGGGAACTCCCCGGTTTTTCTAATTTATGGGGTTGCCAAAGTAATGTGAATCTATATGTCAGCTCTTGCCACGTAACAAATGGGAGATGATCTTACAAGTGTAAATAATTTATCATTATCTAAATGAATTTAGGAACTGCTCTTCAGATCAGATGGGTGATGAATAATTAGGTATTTTAAATAACTAATTTCAATGTATAGTCAATGTCATAGTTGCTTTAAAATGAAACCAAATCATTGGTCGTGAAACCCCACTCCAAGGGCTGAAAAACAGCTTAGTGTTTGCAGAGCCTTCCCTTTGTCAGCTTCATTTACTAAGAAGATAAACACATAACAGGCTTTGCCAGTTACCCATTTAAGTTGTTTTTGAAATGCTAGTCTTCAAGGTTATTATTAGGTTGTAATTTAGTCCCTTTACATTTTAGTCAGGTACCTAACTAGTTCTTATGTGGTTACCATCTCTGATTAAATCTGTTTACAATTAAATGTATAATAAATGTTTCCTCATTTAACTGCTGGTACATAAACAGATATACTCAGACCCTTGGACCTCTGTACATGTACTTGTCATTCAGACATGGACCTTCTTTTTCTAACTTGAGAAAAAGCATCATAGCAATTAGCTTTGATTTTTGTTTTTTTTTATAACAATGAATTTTATTTCAATTATAGCTGTACAAAAAATCACAAGTCAGTTTGATAGATTTTGTGTCCCAAACCCACAGTGCATCCCCCCCACCCCCCAGATTGTCTTATTTGAAAAACCAAAGTTTTTCTAACGTCTGTGAGTCATTAGTTCTGCAAAGAAGTTCATTGTGTCTTTTTAGTTTCCACATGTAAGCAGTAGCATTGGATGTTGCTGTCTAATTGTCTGACTGGTTTCACTTCGCATGATAATTTCTAGGTCCATCCATGTTGCTATAAATGTTGGTATTTCGTTCCTTTTAATGGCTGAGTAATATTCCATTGTGTGTATGTACCACATCTTCCCTATCCACTCCTCTGTCGATGGGCATTTAGGTTGTTTCAATGTCCTGGCTATTGCATAGAGTGCTGCAATGAACACTGGAGTACATGTGTCTTTTCAAGTCATGGTTTCCTCTGGATAGATGCCCAGGAGCGGGATTGCTGGATCAAATGGTAATTCTATTTTGAGTTTTCTGAGAAATCTCCGTACTGTTTTCCACAGCGGTTGCACCAGTTTGCATTCCCACCAGCGGTGTAATAGGGATCCTTTTTCTCCACACCCTCTCCAGCACTTATTATTTGTAGACTTTTTGATGATGGCCATTCTGGTTGGTGTAAGGTGGTGCCTCGTAGTGGTTTTGATTTGCATTTCTCTAATGAGGAGCAATGTTGAACATCTTTTCATGTGTTTATTTGCCATCTGCATGTCTTCTTTGGAGAACTGTCTGCCTAGATCCTCTGCCCATTTTTTGATGGGGTTGTTGTTTCTTTGGTATTGAGCTGTAGGAAGTGTTTGTAAATTTTGGAGATGAATCCCTTGTCAGTCGATTCATTTGTAAATATTTTCTCCCATTCTGTGGGTGGTCTTTTCGTTTTGTTTAGGGTTTCCTTTGCTGTGCAGAAACTTTGAAGTTTAATTAAATCCCATTTGTTTATTTCTCTTTTTATGTCTTTACTCTGACAGATGGATCTGAGAAGATATTGCTATCATTTATGTCAGAGAGTGTTTGGCCTATGTTTTCATCTAAGAGTTTTATAGTATCTGGTCTTAAATCTAGATCTTTAATCCATTTTGAGTGTATTTTTGTGCATGGTGTTAGGAAGTGTTCTAGTTTCATTGTTTTACATGTAGCTGTCCAGTTTTCCCAGCACCACTTATTGAAGAGGCTGTCTTCTCTCCATTGTATATTCTTGCCTCCTTTGTCATAGGTGCGTGGGTTTAATTCTGGGCTTTCTATCCTGTTCCACTGATCAATATTTGTCTTTGTGCCAGTACCATACGGTTTTGATGACTGTAGCTTTGTCGTAGAGTCTGAAGTCAGGGAGCCTGATTCCTCCAGCTCCATTTTTCTTTTTCAGGATGTCTTTGGCTATTCTGGGTTTTTTGTGTTTCCAGACAAACTTTAAAATATTTTGTTCTAGTTCTGTGAAAAAGGTCCTTGGTAATTTGATAGGGATTGCATTGAATGTGTAGATTGCCTTGGGTAGTATAGTCATTTTGATAATATTGACTCTTCCAATCCAAGAGCATGGTATGTCT
>PVHT020000193.1:3339466-3388862 GCA_004024745.2 Catagonus wagneri
TCTGTTCATGTCATCCTTGATTTCTTTCATCAGTGCCGTATAATTTTCCGAGTACAGGTCTTTTGTCTCTTTGGGCAGGTTTATTTCCTAAGTATTTGATTCTTTTTGATGCGATGGTAAATGGGATTGCTTCCCTAATTTCTCTTTCTGATCTTTCATTGTTAGTGTATAGAAATGCAGTTGATTTCTGTGTATAATTTTGTATCCTGCGACTTTGCCAAATTCATTGATGAGCTCTACCAGTTTTCTGGTAGAGTCTTTAGGATTCTCTAGGTAGCAATTAGCTTTGATTTTGTGATGCCACTCATAGTTTGCTTACAGGGCATTGGCAGGGAAAGAATTAATCTATAGAAACCTTCGTATTTTGTTAATTTCCCTCAGTGCACATATGTGTGTGTATACACACACACACACACACACACACACCATGTTAAAATTTGTCAGGGGAATGGGAGAGGTTAGGGTTTCCCAAGAGAGTAGGCATGTTAAGGCTTAGGATGGTACAGCAAGGAACTGGGGCGCCAGGCGGATTGTCTTTTTTCTTTTTCACATATATTCTTTGTTTTATTTGGGCATTCTTTTTCTTTCTAGTTCTTTTTGTTAAATTTAGTTTTTACTAGGGTATAGTTGATTTACAGAGTGGTTCTAATTTCTGCTGTACAGCATAGTGACCTGGTCATACATACGTGTGTGTGTGTGTATCTATCTATATATACATATATATATATATACATATATATATGTGTGTGTATATATATGTGTATATATATATCTATATATACATATATATATATACACATCCTTTTTCTCATGTAATCTTCCATTATGTTCTATCCCAAGGGACTGGATAGCATTCCCTGTGCTGTACTGTAGGATCTCATTGCTTATCCAAAGGTAGATTTTCGTTGAAAGCAAACCTTCTCCTCCCGATCTGGTTTTGGCTCGCATCCTTGAAGGCCTTACCAGTGTGTGTCATCTCCTTTTGTCTCCTTCTGCCATTTTAAAAGGAGAGACTGAACCAGTCATGCCCATGCGGATCACACATGACTATGACCTGGTAGGGCCAGATAAGAGGACGAAAGATACAGGATTCCACTAGATACCTTCTGTCCTTTGTCCCTAGAAGGGCATGGAGGGATCAAAAAGGTTATCTCGTGCAGCGAGCGTGCAATGCCCTGGGGTCAGAGACTGCTTTCCAGGTCTGGTGCTGTGGTTTAGTGGACTTGTGACTTCAGGCAGCTCACATCACCCTTTCAAGTCTGAAAATTGTTGTGAGAATTGGACAGGCTAATATATGTGAAAGTACTTCGTAAAATGGGAAGTACACAGTTAAGTAACAGGTGTACTAACACACAACTAAGTGGCAAATTGTACCTTTTTAAGGTGCAGTAAAATTCCGGTTCACATCGGTGAATATGAACAAGGATGGGTAATTTGTGCTTACGTGTGGGGGTGATTTTAGAATATATTGTGAATGCATTTTTGGTGGTGGATTTACATTTCTAATTTTTGCTTTGGCTAATATCATGAATATGAAATTTACTTAATATATTCAAACCAAGCGTAGGAATGGTTATGCCAGAGAAAACTGAGTGGCAAGGGAAAGCACGTCGAGGATTAAAATTTTGCTCTTGGATACTTCACATGACTTTCATTGGTCTCATGTCTTGTCCTTGATGTACTTCTAGTTCTCCCTGGCTTAAGCACTTGAGGGAGCTTTGAAAAGCAAGTGGGCTTACAGTTGTTGATTTTTTGTGTGTTTGTTGTTTTGTTTGTGTAGACATTGGTATATAAATGCATTAGCATTAAAAATGACTGAGGACAGTGACTGATTTGGGAGGCAAACAACCTTTTACAATTTTTATATAAAGTGTTCCTGGTTCTTAATTAATTAGGGTGTTTGGAGATTTTGTCTGCTTTTCTTAAATAGAAAAGATTGTCCAATGAGAACAGCTTTATGCCTTGAGAAATAAGAATCATGGCTCAGGTGCCCAAGAATAAGGATTTTCCCCATCGAAATATCCACAGGCTGAATTATTTATGAGAAGTAAATCCTTGTTTGTGTATGTGGGTGGGTGGGTGTGTATTTAAAATTTTTTTATTTTAGTTGATTTACGACATTCTGTCAATTTCTGCTGTACAGCAAAGTGACCCAGTCATACATATATATATGTATATATACATTCTTTTTCTTATATTATCTTCCATCATGTTCTATCACAAGTGATTGGCTGTAGTTCCCTGTGCTATACAGCAGGAATATGTGTGTATTTTTTGAGGTAACCAATGAACGAATGTACAGAAGCATTGAAATGATTGCATTTTTGCCACCTGGATAATTGCTAGTTCTTATATTGGTATAAGTATATAAACATGTTTATATATTTGTGTGTGTGTGTGTGTACACACTGAATAAATTTGTCCATCTTAAGTGGAAACCACGTTTCTCATTTCTATCTCTCTCTATTGTCCCTCTTTCCCAGGCTCCAAAGATTAATCCAGATAAACAGCAGGAGATACCTCAGATGCCATGAGCCAGATACTTAGGACACTCTGTTTTCTGATGCCAAATTAAGCAGAAAGCTCCTTAGTTAGCACTTTCATGCTTTATTAGTTTCAAATTTATGTCGATAAGGTACCACCAGAACTGGAAGTGACTAAGTGAATCACTTGGGTAAAATAGTTTGGGCTAAATCTTTGGAAATTACTAGTCTTCTTAACACACATAGTTGTATATGTGCCTGCGCTCGCACACGTGCACACACACACCATATAATTGAATATAATCAGCCAGAGTAGTTTTTCCTTGCTCAGTGATTGGGAGGACAAAGGATATCTTAAAACCTTGATGTTTTTACAGGAAGGAATGGGAGTTTGGGATTAGCAGGTGCAAACTATCATATGTAGGATGGATAAACAGCAAGGTCCTACTGTGTGGCACAGGGAGCCATATTCAGTATACTATGATAAGCCATAATGAAGAAGAATAAGAAAAGAATGTGTATATGGGCATTCCCTTTGTGGCTCAGCGGTTAATGACCCCAGCTAGGATCCATGAGGATGTGGGTTCGATCCCAGGCCTTGCTCAGTGGGTTCAGGATCTGGTGTTGCTGTGAGCTGTGGTATAGGTCACAGACGCGGCTCGCTGTGGCTGTGGTGTAGGCCAGCGGCTGTAGCTCCAAATCAACCCCTAGCCTGGGAACTTCCATATGCTGCATGTGTGGCCCTAAAAAAAAGCCAAAAAAAAGAAGAAGAATGTGTATAGGTATGTATAACTGAGTCACTTTGCTATATAGCAGAAATGAACACAACATTGTAAATGAACTACACTTCGATAAGATTTTTAAGAATCATGTTTTAAGGCTGAATAGCACTAATCAGGAGTAACTTCAGTTACTACTTGATATAATAGAAGCAGTAAGTGAAGTTTTACTCTTTAGAGACTTGTAGTGTGTCTAATAGTCATTGCCAAGATTCACCATGTGATTCTTGCTTTTTTGTCTTATTCAGAGACACTTTTTCAGAAATCTCGGTTCTATTCTGGCCTATGCCTTCTTGGGGACTGCCGTTTCCTGCTTCATCATCGGGTAAGTGACTCTTTGTCATGTAACTGAATTATCCAAGCATGAGAGCCACATAGGTCCACAGAGTTCAGTATTTTCCCCCAGCTATATTGAGATATGATTGACACATAACATTGTGTAAGTTTAAGGTGTACAGTGTGTTGATTTCACACATTTAT
Source organism: Catagonus wagneri (assembly GCA_004024745.2). Classification (NCBI taxonomy): domain Eukaryota; kingdom Metazoa; phylum Chordata; class Mammalia; order Artiodactyla; family Tayassuidae; genus Catagonus; species Catagonus wagneri. The sequence goes on from PVHT020000193.1 coordinate 3,343,209, forward strand.
AAATTGCAGCATGATTACCACCATAGTATTAGCTACCACCTCCATCCTGTCACCTGGTTACCATTGCTTTTTTGTAGTGAGAACATATTAGCCACTTTTAAGTATATGATGCGGGTATCGTTAGCTATGATCACTCTGTTGTACATTAGATCCCCGAACTTATTAATCTTATCACTGAAAGTTTGTTTCCTTTGAGCAACATTTCCCCACTTCTCCCACCCCACCCAGTCCCTGGCAGCCACCAGAGTCTAGTATTTTTGATGTTCCTGATGGTTGTAATTAAGATCTAGAAGGTACATTGTCCAGTGTGGTAGCTATTGGCCACATGTGGCTATTTAAAATAAGGATTAATTGACATGAAATAAAATTATATCTAGTCTCCAGATCTTATTTTTTTGTTGTTTTTTGGGGGGGGCCTCCCCAAGGCGTATGGAGTTCCCAGGCCAGGAATCAGATCCGAGCTACAGTTGCCACCTACGCCGCAGCTGCGGCAACCCCAGCTCCTTAACCCATTGTGCCAGGCCAGGGATTGAACTTGCATTCCTGTTCGCCAGAGATGCTGCTAATCTCATTGTGCCACAGCAGGAACCCCCAGATCTTGGTTTCTAATATCATTCTGTGATGAAAAGAACCAGGGCCCTTTGCAGAAATGGCTGATTCTAGGGCTGAGGCAGCAAATATACAAGATGACAGTAGATCATCTTGCAGTGCCAGAAAGTAAGAAAGTAACAAATAAACAAAAGGATGTGGGGCGTGTCAAAGGCACACAGAGTTGAACCTGAAAGCCCCCCGCCCCCCATGGCCAAGGAACAACAAAACAGGTAACATTGTTTTGGATTATCACCCCCAAGTATAAAACAAATATCTCTGAGTCTGTACTGTATAAATAAATGATCAGATGAATAAATAAATGAGGGAGAAGCGAAGTGACAAATCTGTGCAGAAGAATTCCAAGTAATTTATGCAAATCCATCCCCCCTCTGAAGGGGATGAAACTTAACCCTTCCTCTCTTAGACTGTGGGCCGTGCATAGTGACTTCCTTCCAAAAAGTACAACATGAAAAGGAAGAAGAAAGGGGAGCTTCACAGTGGAGAAACCCGGCAAACACTACCTCAGCCAGGTGATCCGGATTGACACCAGAAACTATCAGTCAGGTTGATATTCTTCTACCCCTGGTGTTTGTGAAAAGAATGGCACCTTACCTCTGTGTCTTCCTCCCCGAAACATGTTAATTAACCTCACTGCAGTCATGAGCGAAAACCATCAGACAAGTCCCACGTTCTACAAAATACCTGACCCATACCCTCCACACCGCAAGATCATCAAAAACAAGCAAAGTCTGAGAAACTGTCACAGCCAAGAGGAGTCTGAAGAGATAGGCCTAAGTGTGATGTGGGATCCTGGATGGGATCCTGGATCAGAAAGGGGGTGTTAGGTTAAAACTAAGGAAATCTGAATCAAATATGGGTTTAGTTAACTTTTAGACATGAGCAGGAGAGCTGGAGATGAAAGGAGGAGTCTTTTCTGCAACCAAAGAAGGAGAGGTCTGGACTTTTCCTGAAGAGAGACCAGCCATCGAAGAGCGACAGGTTATGTAACTGGCACTGGGGATGATGAGAGGCAAGATGGGGAAAAGTGCCAGGTCTCAAGTTATGGTAGAAGGAAATGGGAAAGAAGGTCTGGTTTCAAGAAATAGTTGAGTTCCCATTGTGGCTCAGTGGTTAATGAATCCGACTAGGAACCATAAGGATGCGGGTTCGATCCCTGGCCTCGCTCAGTGGGTTAAGGATCCGGCGTTGCCGTGAGCTGTGGTGTAGGTCGCAGAGGCGGCTCGGATCCCGCGTTGCTGTGGCTGTGGTGTAGGCCGGCGGCTACAGCTCCTGTTAGACCCCTAGCCTGGGAACCTCCATATGCCGCGGGTGCGGCCCTAGATAAGGCAAAAAGACAAAAAAAAAGAAAAGAAATAGTTGAAAGGTAGGTAAAAGAAGCCTCTGATCAGCAACAAAGAGCAAATCAAATAAATGTGCATGATAGGGTTCCTGTGAATTGAAACAGAACTGTTGAGGTGTCTGGAACAGGGCCTAGCACACAGTAAGCAAACATTTAAGTTATAGCCATTTATTCTCAAAAGAATTCAATTCTGCAAATAAGTCTTCAGCTCCTAGCTTAGGTCCTAGATGGCCAGGGTACAAAGATGAGCAATGATTTGGTCCTGGCCATCAAGAACCTTATTAATAAGACGGTTGTAGGGTACAATGAGTTTATTCTGTGGCTGTTTATTTTTGGTTACATTTATTCCTAGGTATTTTATTCTTTTTGATGCCATTGTAAATGGGATTGTTTTCTTAATTTCACTTTATTCTTTGGTTGTTTTTATTCCCCTAATCCCTACAGCTGCTGCCAGCACACACATACGCTCCCTTAAGAACAAGTACCAAGGCCTTTTAGCACTCCTCACTTCTAATTTGTCAGCTGTCCTATAGGAAATGTGCTCTGGCCAAGTCAAAATATTAGCTTGGTGGCCCTTCTTGGCCCATATCACATTCTGCACAGCATAAGGAGATGCTGCTGCTGGCCTGCCTAACCCACACAAAGAGTAATAAGCCAGATCTATTAGTGGGTATGCTGGTGTTTTGATGGGATGCTTAGAGAGTTTTGCCTCCCTTCCCTTCTTTGAAATAATTCTTGGTGAGAAGTTTGCCCAGTTGGATCTTAGTGGCCAACCCATTTTTATTTCTCTCCAGCTGCATCTAGTCTTCTCATTCCCATGACTTTACATGCACTGTCTTAGAATCCTAGGAGGTTTTATTTATTTATTTTTTTTGGTAGCAATTCATTTACCCATTCTGCAGGGTTCTTTCTCTTCCTCTCTTCCCTAATAGTCAGTTGCTCCAACTGCCTTAACTTCGTTGCTAATTGAGGACCATATTTTATAGTTGTAAGCGCAGTTTTAAAAAATGGAATGTTCAGATGTTTCAGAAACATGATACAAACTGCAGACCAGAGTTGTGGTGCCAGAGTCTTATTCGCACATGTTCCTGGTAAGTGTCCAACCACAGCAGCTGCCCAGTGTTTTCACAATTCTCTCTGGAAGTACAGTATCGAGTACTCCTCTGCTGGCATATCCACCACGTTACTTTCTGAGGTGAATTGTCTTTTCTTGTTTATTTTATTTTATTTTATGTATCTTTTTAGGGCCACACTGGCAGCACACGGAGGTCCCCAGGCTAGGGGTTGAATCAGAGCTGCAGCCGCCAGCCTACACTACAGCCACAGCAACGCCAGATCCGAGCTGCATCTGTGACCTACACCGCAGCTCATGGCAACGCTGGATCCTCAACCCACTGAGGGAGGCCAGGGATCCAACCCGCATCCTCATGGATACTTGTCGGGTTCGTTATCCGCTGAGCCACGACGAGAACTCCTTTTGTTTTTAATTCTGACACAATTTACCTTCCCTTTTGGCAGAAACCTCATGTATGGTGTGGTGAAACTCATGAAGATCGTGGGGCAGCTCTCGGATAAATTTTACTACACAGACTGTCTCTTTTTTGGAGCAATTATCTCTGCCACTGACCCAGGTATTTGCATATTTGGCCTTATCATTACGATATTCCATTATTTCAATCTTAAAAAATTCGGAGAAAAAGTTTGTAACAGTAGAAAGAGTGTAGTATTGATATGGAACCGTGGAGGAAGAGACCAGCAGGTGGTCTAACAGACTTGGATGGCTTTTCTAAAAAGGACTGGCATTTCCCTTTTGTTATTATTATTATTATTGTTCTAAAAAAAAAAAAGTAAAGTAAAATATACCATCTTAACCATTTTTTAGGCGTCCAGTTCAGTATGTTAGGTATATTCGTGTTGTCGTGCAACCCGTCTCCAGAATTTTTTCATCCTGCAAAGCTGAAACTCTCTCTCCACTAAACAACTCCCCACGTCCCCCTTCCCCCAGTCCCAGGCAACCACCCTTCTACATTCTGTCTCAGGTTCGACTACTGTAGGTACGTCGTGTAAGTGGAATCATACAGTATTTGTCTTTTTGTATCTGGCTTATTTCATTAGCATGATGTCCTAAAGATTCATCCAAGTTGTAGCACATGTCAGAATTTCCTTCCTTTTGAGTTTGAATAATATCCCATTGTATGAATATACCGCATTTGTTATCCATCCATCTGCCAACAAACACTTGAGTTGCTTCCACCTGTATATCCCTTTTGTCTTTCATTTTGGAATGTCTAATTTGATCCTAATTTTGTTTTTTTGTCTTTTTGTCTTATCTAGGGCAGCACCTGCGGCATATGGAGGTGCCCAGGCTAGGGGTCTAACAGGAGCTGTAGCTTCTGGTCTACACCACAGCCACAGCAACGTGGGATCCGAGCCGCGTCTGCGACCTACACCACAGCTCATGGCAACGCCGGATCCTTAACCCGCTGAGCAAGGCCAGGGATCGAACCCGCAACCTCATGGTTCCTAGTCGGATTCGTTAGCCACTGAGCCACGACGGGAACTCCGAGAATGTCTAATTTGGTCCTAATTTTTGCACTCAGACCATCTTTTCTTCTCGGTGTGGTACTCTTGCCTTCTTTTAGGAAACACATCATTTGGTTTAAATCATACCTTTGCTTAGTAGAAATGCACACCAGTAACTGTAGGGAATGCAGTTTAATTCATAAAATCCTTTTGTGTAGTGTCCCTGTACCCCGTGATGTGGTTCCTATGCATAAATCTTTTACCGTGTATTTTTCAAGTGTTAGTTGAGCCAGTTCTAAAAAGTGGAATCATTATACACCTTTCCTCCCCTGCAGCTCAAAAACAAACAAACAACAAAACAGCTCTCCTGTCCAGGTTGGAACCCATAATTGTATCACATCACATAAAGTAGTTGACAGCGATTCTTTCCTCTAATGTCAACTACCGAGAGTACATCGTAGGGAAAGAATTTATGGAGAAAGAGTTGATCTTGTTCTCAGAGTACAGATGTCAAGGTCTTTTCAATGTCTGTGACGCCTTCTAACATTCTGAGCGGTAATGATCTCTAAGATATTAAGATTCCCACCCCACCCTCACTTCACTGTACCTCATGGCGGGCGGTGGGGGGGGAGTCCTCTAGATCAGTGCTGCCCAGTAGAGCTTTCTGCGATGACAGAAATGTTCCATAATCTGCCCAGTCCCGTATGACAGCCAGTAGCCATGGTGCGGCCATGGAGCCCTTGAAACGTGGGGTAGTGCAACCAAAGAACTGAATTTCGAATCATTTCATGTTAAATGATTTAACTTTAAATAGCTACTTATGGGAGTTCCCGTCGTGGCTCAGTGGTTAACGAATCCGACTAAGAACCATGAGGTTGCGGGTTCAATCCCTGGCCTTGCTCAGTGGGTTAAGGATCCGGCGTTGCCGTGAGCTGTGGTGTAGGTCGCAGACGCGGCTCGGATCCCGCATTGCTGTGGCTGTGGTGTAGACCGGCAGCTACAGCTCCGATTCGACCCCTAGCCTGGGAACCTCCATATGCCGCAGGTGCGGCTCTACATAAAGGCAAAAAGACAAAAATAAATAAATAAATAAATAAATAAATAGCTACTTATGGCTGGTCACTGCCACATTCAGTAGCACAGCTCTAGACAGTTGTGTGGGTCTGAAAAATCTCGATGTCCCAAAAACCGCAGACGTCTCGTACCCCCATATTTTCTCACAAACATGAAGTAAATTGATACTGAAGACTTGGCTGGTTGAAGCACCTTGGTTTGTGAAAACAATGTGGGGTGTGGAGTTGCAGCTGGTGGTTTAAGTTTTTGCCCTGCCAGTTTGATCTTCCGTGCATCAGTTTCCTCGTTTATGAAGTAGGGATAACGGTACCTGTTTCCTATTGTGAAGGGCTGTTGTGAAGATTAAATGAGATAATGCCTGTAAAGCATTGAGCATAGCATCTGCTGATTAGGTTGGTCTCTGTCAACATCTTGTGACTCAGTCAGGGATTTCTCTGTTTTCCCTGTGTTTTGTTTCTTAAAAAAAATAACAAGTCACCACTTGACTCAAGCGTGTTTCTAAAGAGCAGTCTGATCTGAAAAGTAGCTTTATTTTTTTTAATGATTTTTTTTCCATCATAGCTAGTTTATAGTGTTCTGTCAGTTTTCTGCTGTACAGCAAAGTGACCCAGTCACACACATACATACATTCTTTTTCTCACATTATCCTCCATCATGCTCCATCATGAGTGACTAGATGAGTTCCCAGTGCTGTGCAGCAGGATCTCATTGCTTATCCATTCCAAAGGCAATAGTTTGCATCTGAAAAGTAGCTTTATTATTCTAATACTACAGTCTCTGTGACGTCTCCAAATGTGTGTCTGTTGAGAAATGATTCTTGACAGGTCTGAGAAAGGTGTTTAGTCTCTCTGAAAATATATTACTAACTATACTCATCTATAATTTTGTTATGGAGTTCCCTTTGTGGCTCAGTGGAAACGAATCTGACTAGCATCCATGAGGATGCGGGTTCGATCCCTGGCCTTGCTCAGTGGGTTAAGGATCCGGTGTTGCCGTGAGCTGTGGTGTAGGTCACAGACGCAGCTTGGATCCCGCGTTGCTGTGGCTGTGGCGTAGTCCAGTGGCTACAGCTCTGATTCAACACCTAGCTTGAGAACCTGCATATGCCATGGGTGTGGCCCTAAAAAGACATAAAATACAACTTTGTTACTAACTTCTCACTAGTGCCACAGCTAAGCGAAGGGAAGTTAGTGTAACATAAAGATGACTGATACTGTTTTCTGAGCTATTAGTGTTCTTCATTTAATTGGAGAGAAAGGCTTATTTATCCAGATTATCTATCTACTTGTTTACTTTAAATGTGTCCCTGCTATGGTAGAAAATAATGGAAGGCATCACCATGACACACCATTTGTATTTGGCCTGCGAAGATTGGCACAGTGAGGGTTTTATATAAATGAAAGTTCCAGAAAATAGAAAGTTTAAACTTATTAAACATCAGAGCATTAACTTTCACTGCTTTTTAATGGACCTCTTTCTGAAATGTAGAATGTTTTTGTAAATTAAAAGCGTTTTACTAGCTTCCTAAAAATCTGTCATTTGAAAACTTGGGCCATGCAAGAAGTAAAAATTAAGTGCAGAGTTAGAGGGAACCAACCCTAAGACCAAACTGACTTCTCAAGTGCCTGGTGCATCAAACAGAAATTCTTGTATTGGACTATGTGGTGGTTTTGACAGATAGGAAAGGTTAAGAGTCCATGTCCGTGCTGGCACTGTCTTTGACCTTCCCATCGATGATGCCATGTGTTGTCTGGGACGGAGGAGGCGCCCTCTCCATTCCGTGCTCATGTCATGGGTGTCATGTGCCATCTTTGTGGACTGTTACAGCTCCACCACTCAGGAAAGAAAATACAAGTTCCCAGCCAGCTCCCAGAGAAAACGAGTGCAGTTCCTCCCCGGGAACCATTAGGCAGTGATTCCTCTCACTGTAATCCGTCACTCTTACAGCTCTCGAGTCAGTCAGGCCTACTCACAGGTTTCAGAACTTGGGATCTGTGTTGTCAGAGAGTAATTCGCTGGTTGCCCCACCCAGGCGGGTCAGTCTTTTGCTCAGTCTTTTTCTTTTTTTTTTTTTGGTCTTTTGTCTTTTTAGGGCCGCACCCGCGGCATATGGAAGTTCCCAGGCTAGGGGTCAAATTGGAGCTGTAGCTGAGGGCCTACACCACAGCCACAGCAACACCGGATTCTTAACCCACTGAGCGAGGCCAGGGATCAAACCTGCATCCTCATGGATACTAGTTGGGTTCGTTAACCACTGAGCCATGGCAGGAACTCCTGCTCAGTCTTTGAGACTGAGTTCACATCCACCACCAACCTAGTTACCCTTCCTTTATTCCTTCAGTTAGTACGCAGCTCTTGAGTCAGGACTGTTTTGTTTTTGTTTTTCGCTTTCAAGGGCCACACCCGCGGCATATGGAGGTTCCCAGGCTAGGGGTCTAACAGGAGCTGTAGCCGCCGGCCTTCGCCACAGCCACAGCAACGCGGGATCCGAGCCGCGTCTGTGACCTACACGACAACTCACAGCAACGCTGGATCCTTAACCCACTGAGCGAGGCCAGGGATCGAACCTGCAACCTCGCAGTTCCTAGTCGGATTCGTTTCCACTGCACCACGATGGGAACTCCAAGTCTGGACTGTTTGTACATAATAATACTTGGAGCTTTGTACCAAGTGTTTGCAAGTGCTAAGTACTCTTTAGTACACAGGCAAGGTGTTCAGGAAAGGTTAGTTGAATGAACCAACTCAGGTTCTTGATTTTTCGTTTTTCCTTTTTCTGCTGTTCATTTATTTTTCCCACTGCTTTGTTTTTGTTTTTGGCTGCATCGACAGCATGCAGAAGTTCCCAGGCCAGAGATGAAACCTGTGCCACAGCAGTCACCCAAACCACAGCAGTGAAAATACCTGACCCTTAACTTGCTGAGCCACCAGGGAACTCTTCCCACCGCTTTTTAGATCCCTGTACCAGCAGTCTTCAGTCAGTGACCTGTAATTTCTCAGTCCATGTCCATTTGAAGACAGCTGTTGTGACCCTGTCCTCTCTGATTCCAAGGGCCCAGCTGTGGGGGGAGCAGACTGTTTATTCTCTGCCTTTAGAAGCCACTCACCCAGTCTGTCATCCCGCACCAGCTGCGCCCCCCCCCCCCAAAATCATCTTCTGCTTGTCAGCACCTGTATTCCTCATCATGGTCAGGCACAGGCTTGCTCAGGTGATGGGCAGACAGAATAAGAAATTGAAATTCAGAATAGCCAGATGCAGACCAGTGCAAAGCGTTCATTATCATTGTTAATTCTGCAAGCTAGCATTTATTATCATAGATAAATGAATTAACCGTGCAGTATTTTTTACTACTGGGTGCAGGAGTATTTTAGGAAAACAGTGTTTAAAAGTCACAGTGGCTGGGAGTTCCCATTGTGGCTCAGTGATAATGAACCTGACTAGTATCCATGAGGATGCGGGTTTGATCCCTGGCCTTGCTCTGTGGGTTGGAGATCTGGTGTTGCGGTGAGCTGTGGTGTAGGTCTCAGATGCGGCTCAGATCCCACATTGTTCCATTCTGACCCCTAGCCTGGGAACTTCATATGCCGCAGGTGTAGCCCTAAAAAGCAAGCAAACAGTCGAATGAATGAATGAGTGAATGTCACAATGGCTTTTGAGAATCATGTAGCCCAAGCCCTCACTTTCCCAAGTCTTTGGACTTCGCTGTGCATGAAGTTCTCATAGCCAGTTGGCGGCTGTGTTGCATGCTCCTGTTTGCCCCTCCAGATTTACTCACCACCCTTCTCCACCCTCTTAGTACCGGGAGGCTGACTTGTATGGAAGTTTTTAAAGCGTCCTTTGCCTTCTACTTTGCCACTGGATTTGCCTACAGTGGAACACCAGTGGGAGACCGGAAAGAAAGTAGACATGCAAGGTCCCTGTGGCCTGGCCGTGTCCCTTGATCAAAGGTCATGGCTCCTGGGGGCGACCCTCACCACACAGCTCCTGGTTCTGGTAGTCAGTCCTTCCCTGGACCCTTTGGGCCTTGGGATGGTATAAAAACTCCCTATGATCAGCCCTAAGTACTGCCTTCTCCCTTGTGGTTTTCCCGTACTCTCTACACACTTCTATAAATAACCCCTTTATAAATACATCTGTTTCCTGCCAAGACCCTCACTGCTAAGTCCTGGGACCTGGGTCTCCTGGGCTGCCAGCCCTGTGCTCTGTTTGTTGAGATTAGCTTCCACCAGCCTTGAGTCCCTGAGTGACTGATAGCAACAGGGGCCACTGGTGCCAACCCCCAGTGAACATATTGCATGAGCAACAGATAAAACTCCTCTTGAGTTCGACCATTGAGATTTGGGGAAATCTGATACTGCAAGCAGAAAGCAGCCTGTTTTCGCCTCTCTAAACTGGGGGACATGGTAATACTACCCACCTAGGGTTTTTATGAGGACTAAACGAGATTGTCAAATGGTTAGCCTAGTGTCAGTTTCACGTTAGGACCTTGTTTTTGTTATTATCATTAAGTTTTTTTCAACGTTGGGTTAAAAACAAAGGAATTCTTATGTCATGTAATGATATCATAGAGTGAAAGTTTAGTATTAGTTGAGGTTCTTCAAAGAAGCCGGCACATATAGGAGGAGTGTGTGTGTGTGTGTCTGTCTGTCTGTCTGTCTGTCTGTCTGTCTGTCTGTACATATGCATGGTGCTGAGGTGGAGGGGGAGAGAGAAAGAGTGATTGATTATAAGGAATTGGCTCACGCAGTTATGGAGGCTAAGAAGTCTCGAGATCTGCCATCCAAAGGCTTTGAGAACCAGGAGAGCCAGTGCTGTGGCTGCAGGCCGGGTTCAAAGACAGGCAGAGAAAGGGAATTCGAAAGAGAAGTCTCCTGTACTCTGCCTTTTTGTTCTAGTGAAACCTTCAACAGACTGGACGAGTGCCACCCTCACTGAGGAGGGCCATCTGCTGCACTCAGCCCACTGATTCAAGTGTTAATCTCACCCAGAACCACACACACACACACACACACACACACACACACACACACACACACAAAACCGTGTTTAGTCAAATATCTGTGTACCCCTTGGCCCAGTCTGGTCGACACATAGATTTAACTGTCACGGGTTTTATATGAGCAGCCTCACAGATGCTCATGTAATAAACAGTCCAGGAAACTGGGACTAGTTTTAGACTCCTCCTTAAAGATTTCCCCTGTTGTGTAACTTTTTTTTTTTTTTATCTTTACCACGGTTTAGTCAGTCATTCCCTCAATGACTGATGGTCATTCACATTGTTTACTTCTTTTGTCCTTACCAAAAAATATAATATACCTTAATAAACCGATCAGCTTAGGTACTGGCACTTCGTGTTGTATAACTTCATAAAACCTGTTTAAGAGTGAAGGTTAGAGATTGACTTTCTGTCTTTTTTTTTTTTTTTTTTTTTTGTCTGTTTAGGGCTGCACCTGAAACATATGGAAGTCCCCAGGCTAGGGGTCAAATCGGAGCTGTAGCCGCCAGCCTGCACCACAGCCACAGCAACGGCAATGCAGGATTCAAGCTGCGTCTGCGACCTACACCACAGCTCATGGCAATGCCGGATCCTTAACCCACTGCGTAAGGCCTGGAATTGAACTTGCATCCTCGTGGATGCTAGTCGGGTTTGTTACCGCTGAGCTGTGTTGGGAACTATTGATCTTGTGTCTTGCGTTAGGAAGATGACATGTCTGTCCTTTAGGAAATATGCTTCCTGGAGTTCCCGTCGTGGCTCAGTGGTTAACGAATCCGACTAGGAACTATGAGGTTGTGGGTTCGATCCCTGGCCTTGCTTAGTGGGTTAAGGATCCGGCGTTGCCGTGAGCTGTGGTGTAGGTCGCAGACGCGGCTCGGATCCTGCATTGCTGTGGCTGTGGCGAAGGCCGGCGGCTACAGCTCCTGTTAGACCCCTAGCCTGGGAACCTCCATATGCCGTGGGTGCGGCACTAGATAAGGGAAAAAGACAAAGAAAATAAGGCAGATTATTCTTTGTTTTCTCACAACAAATGAATTAAACTTTTTGAAAAGGATAGTTTTAGAATCTCCCTTAATCCCTAACCAAAATAGAGACAACAGGACAAGACAGCAAAAGAAAAAACACAAACTCACCTATGTGACAGAGTGTCCCCATGAATCCCCTAATATCAACTAGTGGGGTCAAACTACCAGTAGCAGTCAGAGTTTGGGGATAAGAATAGCCGCTGTGCTGGAGGAAGCCAAGGGGAAAAGGGGGGTGCTGATCATTTCGACCGTCAGGGAACCCAGAAATTTCCCCCAAGTGTTCACATACTCAAAAGGAGAGGCCCCCACTGGGAATGAAGAATTTAGTGGGCATATCAGGTAATAATAGTTAATACTGTGAGGAGGTTTAACAGGCTTCAATTTGCGGGTGAGCACAAGGAGACTGGAGGACGTGTGAGGCTGCTGGAGTAATCTGGGCCCTCAGGAAATCCCATGCAGAGATCTCTCTGTGAGGACAGAGCCACTGCCAAAAATGAGCTGTTAGGACCACAGACCTTGATTGGCAGGACCTTAAAGGAGAAAGAAAGCTCAGATACTCCAGGTGTTGGTGCCCAGAGGAAGCAGATCTCAGTACGGGAGAGGTGGCTACACCCAGAGGTCCTGTTTTTAATACTTCAATATAGAACCAGAAGAGGGAGCTCTAGAGCCATGAAGCTAGGCAAGCTCTTCTGGGTTTTCTACCCCTACCTGCCTCACTTACCGTGAGCAGCCAAAATGGATTGAGGTTGAACTTCATGTAAATGTAAGATAGGGATAACCCATCTGAATAATAAAGTTACAGATAATGAGGTCATGCCAGAAGAAGAGGGTCCCAAAGCAGATGGAACTTTATTAATATTCCAGCAGAAGCTAAAGGAAATGGAAGGGGGAACCCAAGTAAAAGAGATGATAGTATTACCCGCTGAATAGCACAAGGAATTATATATCTAATCACTTGTAATGGAATGTGATGGACGATAATATGAGAAAAAGTGTGTGTATATATATATATATAATGACTGGGTCACTTTACTGTGTAGCACAAATTGATAGAATGTTATAAATCAATCCTAATAAAAATTAAAAACCAAGAAAATTTAAAAAAAAATAAAATTTAAGAGTTCTTGCTGTAGCACATCAGGATGCCAGAATTTCTGGAGAGCTGTTACGCATGTTTGGTCCCTGGCCCAGCTGAGGGCGTTAAGGATCCAGCAGTGCTGCAGCTGCGGCTTAGATTGCACCTGCAACTCGGGTCTGATCTCTGGCCTGGGAACTCTGTATGGGGTGGCCAAAAAAGAAAAAACACATTTTAAAATGGGCAAAACCGAAATGATAGTGGCAAGGGATATACGTTGAGTGGTCAAACTATAAGGAAATGATTAGAAAATCAGGTTACTGGTTACTTTTGAGTGAAGGAAGGGGCTTGAGATTGGAATGGAACATGCTTGGAGTGGGAAGGCTTCTGAGAGGGGCTGGCAAAGTTCCATTTCTTGAACTGGACGATGCTTAGAAGAGTGATTGACTGGTGCTGCTCAATATTTGTTTGGCTTTATTTTCTAGTCAGATGAGTTAGTAATGCATTTGGGTGCAAATAACAGAAAAATCTGGCTAATACTAGCTGAAACAGATAGCTGTTTATCTTGGCCAAGGGCCTGGAGCTGGTGCCTCGGCTCCCACTACAATCGGGCATCTAGGCACTTGGTCTAATGCACCTACCCTTGGGTTTCAGACATAACTTGGTTGCCCCACAGAGGCTCGGTGACGGCACTGCATCGAGTCTCCGCCCTCTTCCAGGCAGGAAGAGGTGGCACTCACAGCAGGCAAGGCTGAGGAACTGAGTTTAAGTGTTTCAAGTGCTTGTGGCAGAAAATGACAAAGCAAAAGGTAGTAGGGTGTGAGGGTGGAGAGGGAGCCCTGCCTATGTGTATATGTCTAGAGCCGGGGTTCTTAACTGGGTCTGATTTTGTGCCTCGCCTCCCCCAGTAGACATTTGGCAGCATCTGGAGACATTTTTGCTTGTCACAACTTGGTGGGCGAGAGTGGGCAGGGCTCTTGGTATCTTGTGGGTAGAGGCCAGGGATGCTGCTAAACTCTCTTAAAATGTACAGGACAGGAGATCCTGTTGTGGTTCAGTGGGTTAAGAACCCAGCGGAGTGTCTGTGAGGATGCAGGTTCGATCCGTGGCCTCACTCAGTGGGTTCAGAATCCGGCGTTGCCGCAAACTGCAGTGTAGGTCTCAGATGTGACTCTGATCCAGTGTTGCTGTGGCTGTGGCATAGCCCCAGCTGCAGCTCTGATTCAGCCCCTAGCCTGGGAACATCTGTATGCTGCATGTGCAGCCATTAAAAAAAAAGGCAAAAAAATTATGTATATATACACAGGACAGCCCCCATGACAGTTACTATATGGCCCTGAATGTCAGTAGGACCAAAGTTGAGAAACTCCAAAACCATTTCAGGGTTCCATAAAGTCAAAACTTGTTTAATAATAGTAGTGGAGTTCCCATTGTGGCTCAGCGGGAATGAACCTGGCTAGTATCCATGAGGACGTGGGTTTGATCCCTGGTCTCACTCAGTGGGTTAAGGATTCGGCCTTGGCTATGAGCTGTGGTGTAGGTCACAGACGTGGCTCGGATCCTGCATTGCTATGACTGTGGTGTAGGCCGGCAGCTGTAGCTCCGATTCAACCCCTAGCCTGGGAACCTCCATATGCTGCAAGTGTGGTCATAGCAAGACAAATAATAATAGTGGTAGTAGTATATTATTTGTTTATTTCATTCTTTCACAAGTGTACAGTCAATGGAGTTTTCCAGGGGCTGCATAACGTGTGATTTTGACTCTTTGTTGATCAGATGCAGAAACAGATAAGAGAACCATCTGTCTTCCATTACTTCAGATATTAAAGAGATTTGAAAAAAATGTCAAACAGTGGCTCTCTTCTTGCTATTTTTGGGGGGGAGATATATTTTGTCATTAAAAATATGTTAACATATAATGGGTTTACTGGTAATTGAAATGAATAAATATTTACATTTTTTTGTTTTAATCAATACAGTCAACGTTGATAGCCATAGTCTACAGATTTAAAGCTCTTTGGGGGCCTCAGAATTTTTAAGGATGTAAAGAAGTCCTGAGATCAGTATGAGAACTGCTGGTCTGGAGAAGAGCTGATTTTTAAATGACTATGAAACGTGAAAACTCTGTCATAAATGAAGACTCATTGTTTCACAAACTCTAGTAAAGCCTTTTCTGTGCCCTGACCCTATGCTGGCATCCAGGAGCACAGTGATCAGTATAATAGGGTTTCTGTCTTCAAAGAGATTTCAGCCCACCAGTAGAGCCAAGTCACATTGATTGTCATTTTTTTTCTTTTTTGGTGGCACCCCCAACACGTGGAAGTTCCTGGGCCAGGGATCAAACCTGCATCAGAGCAGCCACCCGAGCCACTGCAGTGTTAACACCAGGTCCTTAACCTGCTGCATGACAAGGGAACTCTGATTGTAGTTTTTTTTTTTTTTTTTTTTACTTTTTAGAGCCATACCCGTGGCATATGGAGGTTCCCAGGCTCCCAGGCTAGGGGTTGAATCGGAGCTACAGCTGCCAGCCTATGCCATAGCCACAGCCACGCTGGATCTGAGCCGCATCTGCGACCTACACCACAGCTCACGGCAACACCGAATCCTTAACCCACTGAGTGAGGCCAGGGATCGAACCTGCACCCTCATGGATCCTAGTCAGGTTCGCTAACTGCTGAGCCACAACGGGAACTCCCGTGATTATTTTTTAAGTTTTGCAATTGAGGTGTTTTCAAAGTGTGATAAGATTACACTGGAAAGCACAGCATTATTAGAACCAAGCATCATGTCACTTCTCGTTCAGATTAAGAAGATTACCCTTTTCATCTCTGCCGTAGACAGCCCGTCTTTGACTCCCTTACTGAACCATCCTATCCCAGTAGAGATAAGAATTGCTTCCATAAATTTGTCATCAGTGGCTTTAAAGTCAGAAACTGCAATTAATTTATATGTTTGGGGCCCTGTTTTAGTGACTGTACTGGCGATATTTAATGAACTGCATGCGGATGTGGACCTCTACGCGCTTCTGTTTGGAGAAAGCGTCCTCAATGATGCTGTAGCCATTGTACTGTCCTCGTAAGTAGCGATCTTTCTGCCTGGGAAGAGAGACTCCGGCTTCCTGAGCGCTCTGGGCTAAAATCAGAGGCCCAGGTTAAAAGTGTTAAATATTGAATTAGGCGTTTTTCTAAATGAGGTTTATCGACTTGGTTGATATGGTTACGTGGCTTTGTCCAGTCAGCAGCAATGGGAATGCCGACGCCAGCGTAGCATGGCGGCTGCAGGTTAAATGAAATGAATGAACCATGCATGGGGCGGATTCTGCAGAGTGTGTCGATAACTGTGTTTGTTGAGATTTTCGTGCAGCCATGGTGTAAAACCAGCCTGGTGTTTTTTTTAACTCTTTCTTTTTAACTTCAGGTCTATCGTTGCCTACCAGCCAGCGGGGCTCAACACTCATGCCTTTGATGCTGCTGCCTTTTTTAAGTCAGTCGGCATTTTTCTAGGTATATTCAGTGGCTCTTTTACCATGGGAGCTGTGACTGGGGTTGTGACTGCTCTAATATCCTTTTTTTAGTTTCTGCCCCTGCCTCAGGGTGATTATGTGGCCCAAGACCTGCGAAAAGCAAGTTCTCAGCGCGCCTTTTCACAAATAAATCTTGATTGTTCCACTGGGGGCTGGGGGCTCCGGAAGTGTCACCCTTTGGTGAAACATGACAGTCGACGGGAGCTAGGAGCTAAGAGGCTGAGAAAATGTTTGAGAGTATAACTCTCAACTTAGCTCTGTCTTCATCTTTGTGTTTTCTCTCCTTCCAATGAACCAGTTGGAGATAGGAGCTTGGCAGGGAGCATGGATTGGGGTGGGAGGGGCTGGTGAGAAGAGAGGAGAAGGTTGGGAATGAGGAAGCACCTCTCAGGAGGCTGGGCGGAAAGCTGTGATGTACTGTAGTCCCAGCCTTGCTGCTGTTGTCTACTGCCCTGGGCCACACGGGGCCAACATGGCCATAACTAGCCAGGGACCATCTGTGAGAATTACAGCAAGGTGGCCTTCCTTAAGTCAAGGACTGTACAATATTGAGTTAAAAATCAACTACCCAACATAAAAGCAAAGTGTAGAATGAGCAGGCAACCCTTTCTCCTGTGTGCTGAGTCCATCATTTCTTGTTTCAGTGGCGTTTAGCTCACCTATGTCTAACACAGGTGTAATGGAAGCCACATTTCAGCCTGCACTAAATATATAAATTATTAGCAAAAGTTATGCAAATTATTAATGAGATCTTGTTCGTTCAGTTCGTGTACTAAATCATTGAAATGTGTATATTTTGCTCTTACAGCACATCTCCATTCAGACGAGCCACATGTTAAGTGCTGAGTAACCACATGAGGCTAGTGGCTACCATGTTGGGCTGGGAGGATTTAGATTGCTTTCTTCTCTCTCTTTTTTTTTTTTTTTTTTTTTGAGGGAATTGCTTTAAAAAATTTTTTAATTATAGTTCATTTGCAATGTTCTGTCAATTTCTGCTATATGGATTGCTTTCTTCATTAAGGTCCTTTTGATGCCCTGGGAACTTAGATTGCTCAGTGAAACCCATTCATGAGATGATTCTAAGCTGGCCCACCGTGGAATGGCAGTATTAGGAGCGGAATCTCTGATCCCGGAAGGTGACAGCACCACTCCAGAGTTGCCCCGGGTGTCACACACTTCTTGCTCACGCATTCACTAGGCACCTCGTCTTCCCAGACCTGCCTGAGGTGCTCCCAGCACCTGCCAGTCACACCTCGGGCCTTGACTGTGTCTCTCAGAAATGTGGGCATTGCAAGGAGCACAGAAAGCCCTTTCTGGTTTCTTTGGGAAGCTTAATTTTTAAACACAGCCTTACCGAGCTAAAATTCACATCCCGTACAGCTCACCCATTTGAAGTGTACAATTCAATGGTTTTATTACATTATTATTTTTTAAAATTGTAAAATACATATAACATAAAACTTGCCGTTTTAAACCATTTTAAGTGTTCAGTTCAGTGGCATTAGGTACATCCACAGCGTTGGTACATTGGGCTGGATACATCCCATATACAAGGGTGCATCTGCGTGCCCATTAAACAATATCCCCCCTCTTCCCTCCTCTCCCAGCCTTTGCGAACTTCTGTTCTACTGGGAAGCTTCCTTTTCTTTATTGTAAAAACCAAGCAGCAACTTTGGGGCCCCACAGGGTGCGTCAGGGGCAAAGGGCAGCCCTTGGGGAGGGGGCCTGGGCTGATAGAGCGTGGTTCTCCGTGACCTTGATTGATGCTTGCTGCTGGAGAGACAGTTCCTTGACAGGCTGACGTGACCAAGTTCACCAAGCTGCACTGCTTCCCCCTGCTGGAGACGGCGCTCTTCTTCCTGATGTCCTGGAGCACGTTTCTCTTGGCAGAAGCCTGTGGGTTTACAGGTGGGCTTGGGTTTACAGCCGGGTTTCCTCTGCCCTTGGGGCCACCCTTCCCCTCACTGCGGCGGGGGCTGAGGAGGGTTGAGGGGAGGGAAGGATGCTTAAGCAGCTGCTACCCGGAGCTGATAAGCTGCTCACAGGATGTCCATATGGAGGATTGCTGAGCAAGGCTGGTATTCTGCCTTGTGAATAATTTACTTTACGATTTATAGTAATAATTTAGTTTTCAAACCCACATCTTTTTTTTTTTTTTTTTATGGAAGTTTCCCTGGCCAGAGATCGAATCCGAGCTGCAGCTGCAACCTGTGCCACAGCTGCAGCAGCACTGGGCCGGGGATCGAACCCATACCTCAGCAGCAACCCCAGCCCCTGCAGAGACCACACTGGAACCTTAACCCACTGTGCCACAGTGGGAACTCCTTCCAAAGCTGCATCTTTTTTAAAGGATAAACTTTATTGTTTCAAATTCAGTTACATCTTTGAGTACTCATCCTGACTCTAAGTAGATGCTTAGCTGCAAAGTTACTGACTATATTAACACGTTATTTGTATTCTCCTCTGCATTACTACCTTGTTTTACAAACAGCAATAACAAGCAAAATACGTATCCTTTTAAAGGTAATATCTTAAATTTACTCAGATGAGTGTGATTATGATTTTTCCTTGTTTTGTTTCTGGTCTGTTTAATCATTACTTGTCAATACTGTGTTTTCATGGTGCCGGTTTCGTAGATGATGACTGTGAGTGACGGTATGGTTTTAATTCCTCACGTTCTCTCATTAAAAAAAAAATTAATCACTAGATTTTTCTACTAGAAAACTCAAGTACAGTTACTATACGTAATCCAGGTAATTAGGAAGTCCTTTTATCATCTTTTTAAAATATTGTAGCATATCTTTATAATCCACACTTCCTTTGAAACGACTATAATCTATAAATAGGTCAAGTGCCAGATGTGTTCATTGTCTTGCAAAACAAAATTGTCACTGTTAACCAGAACTCTAGATTCAGGGCTTGGATAAATGGACTAGTACTCTGGATCCATTTCGTATAAAGCCCTTGGACCGTGCAAAATGTTGAAAGCATTGGTTTGAAGTTAAATTCATTCATTCAGCGAGCAGAGAGGAATATGACAAATGTGTGTGGTGGGCACACACTTCACGGTCTCTTTGAGGCACTGGATGCTAAATGCCACGCAGAGATGGTCAGTCCATTGGGAGTTTAGAAGAGAGGACAAAATACCCTTAAAAACTCGAGCAAGAGGGGGAATTTGGGGGGCCTTGGCTTTGAAGGAGAACAGGGTTGGGGGAAGGAAAGTGGAGGCAGAGGGAGCTTTTTGTTTCGAGAGGACATTTTTTTTTTCTGCTTCATTTTTCCCCCACCCCACTGATTTTTGGTTTCTTTTAACTCTCACCAGGGGTTGTGGCTGTCCTTTTCTGTGGAATCACACAAGCTCATTACACCTACAACAATCTGTCGGTGGAATCAAGAAGTCGAACAAAGCAGGTGAGGGAGAGCCCTGTGTTCTCACAAGTGACCTGCGGACTCGCCGGGTTTACGGCTTCCTTTTCCCTTTCTATGCAGCTCTTTGAGGTGTTACACTTCCTGGCAGAGAACTTCATCTTCTCCTACATGGGCCTGGCGCTGTTTACCTTCCAGAAGCACGTTTTCAGTCCCGTCTTCATCATTGGAGCTTTTGTATCCTTTTTTTGGGTTCCACCATTTTCTACATGGAAACATGACCACTGCTGGGGGAAGCTTCAACAGCAGTAATTTCTGGTTTGGGCGGAGAGGTGACAGAGCCAGTGCTGGTTCCTGGTGTTTTATGATGAGAAAAAGAAGGCTTAAAGTGGTAAATGTATAAAGGTAAATATATTTGGAGTTGCCATCGTGGCTCAGTGCAAATGAATCCGACTAACATCCATGAGGTTGCAGGTTTGATCCCTGGCCTCGCTCAGTGGGTTAAGGATCCGGCATTGCCGTGAGCTGTGGTGAAGGTTGCAGACACAGCTCGGATCCCGCGTTGCTGTGGCTGTGGTGTAGGCCGGCGGCTACAGCTCCGATTTGACCCCTAGCCTGGGAACCTCCATATGCCGCGGGTGCGGCCCTAAGAAAAGGTAAATATATTTGATTTCAAGGACTGGTTTTGATGCTAAGGTTGTCCTTTCTGCATTTTCTGTGTTAAGGTGGCCTTTCCATTACACTGGTGATTGACAGGTCGTCATTTCTTTTGTTGTGTACCCTACCTAGCAGGTCTATGAACTGGCAACCCGTATCAGTTGGCAACCTGTATCAGTCCCCCAAATTATTTTTTTCTCATTGCCGCATGAATTCCAGTCCAGGAGGTTCCCCATTTGCGTGACCTGCAGGTTCTGTTACTCTCATCACCCAGGGCAGCCCAGAGCGGAGAACACACTGTCACCCGACCTTCCCCCCCACGATAGAAAAGACCCTTCCTTTTTTTTTTTCCCAAAAAAAGAAAAAGGAGAGGAAGGGAAGATAAAATGGAAAAATACTTGGTTCCTTGATTTAGTCCCATTGTGAGCACAGTTGTTGGAAGAGAGACATGGTTTGGAGGCTTGGCTCCTCTCCAGGGGGGGAAATGAATGCCCAGCAGTGCCTTGACACCTGAGAGCTCTGCTTGCTTGGCCTCAGATCCTATTTTCATTCAGCTGAACTCTGGGTCTTGGAACTATTGCGGTTCAGCTCAGCCTGGATTTCCATTTCTGAGCAGGAGTCCACTTTTGCTGGCTGTTCCCTTTCACCTTTTCCAAGGCCTCATGGGTATTTTGGGATGCTGACCCGCCAAAAGGAGCATTTTGGAGTCCCTACCGTGGCGCATTCAGATTAAGAATCTCACTGCCCTGGCTCAGGTCATGTGGAGGTACGGATTCAATCATCAGCCCAGCACAGTGGGTTAAAGGATCTGATATTGCCGCAGCTGTGGTGTGGGTTGCAGCGTGGCTCGGATTCGGTCCCTGGACCTGGAACTTTCATATGCTGCGGGTGTAGCCGTTAAAAAAAAAAAAGTATTTTTCTCTTCCGGGCTTTTCATTTATTATACAAGAATAATTGATACTCGCCAAGCAGCTAGAGAGCAGTGGTAGCCAGATGCCATGCCAGAGCCCTGCCAGTGTTATCTGCTTCAAGTGGGCCTTTTTTCTTAGATTTACATGCTCAACAGACCAAGAGCGCCGGATCTGGGAGATCAGTGTTTGTATTCTTAAGAAAGACCTTGCATGTCATTTTGATTTATATTCTTAGCACGGCATCCTGTGCGAGATAGAGCGCTGCCCTTGTTTACAGCCGAGGGCCTCGTCCAAGGGCGAGCTGTGGCAGGGCCCCTGTGAAGCCCGAGGCCACTTCCCCTTGAGGACTTCGGTGTGGCTTCTGGGATAGAATGTTATAAGCACGAACCATTTCCTTCTGTTAAAAACAAAACAACAGCAGGAAAAAAAAAAATGAGAGCAATACAAGAAGAAAAATAGTATTGTGTTCTGGAGAAGGCAGAAGATAGCCCCGCCCTCGCTTCTGGCTGAAGCAGCTGCAGCTGCGGCGGCTGGTGTCTTGCTGCAAACGGAAGTTCCCGGTTCCTCTGGCTCCCACGGCGGTTTCCTTCCGTGACCAGGGCCATGTGCATCTCTCTGCTGGGCTCTGGTCTGAACTCAGCAAGGGACGGATGGCCAGTTTCCCTGAATTCTTTGGTTTGCACAGTAAGAGTTCCTCTTCCACACTCCTCCTCTTCCACGTCTCGTGTCCCTCAGAGACCCGCCGGCCACTTAGGCAGGGAAACTCTCCCTGCGTTGATCCTGTGAGGAATCTGAATGTGTCTTCGTGGTATGAACACGTTTTTTAAGTCTCCCCAGCTCTTGTTTGTAGGATCTTCCCAGCCATTCAAACCCCTGATGTTTACTTCTAACTGAAGCTTACGAGCTTACCCAGCAAACTTTCTATTACAGTTTGACTCCGGGGTTAGTCATTCTCTTCTTCTTGTGATTATCTTTTTCCTTCCAGTAAAACCCAACATGCCCTTTTTCTTCCTTCCTTCTTTCTTTCTTTCTTTCTGTTTCTCTCTTTCTCCCTTTTTCACTTTCTCCCTTTTTCACTTTCTCCCTTTTTCTTTCTCTTTCTCTCTTTCTTTCTCTCTCTCTTTGTCTTTCTCTTTCTCTCTCTCTTTCTTTTTTTCTCTCTCTCTCTCTCTCTTTCTTTCTTTCCTTTCCCCCCCGCGGCATATGGAGCTCTAGGGCCGGGCATCAGATCTGAGCCGCAGCCCCAAACTAAGCTGCAGCTGCGGCAATGCCAGACTCATAACCCACTGTGCTGGGCCGGTGTTCCCAAGATGCTGCCAATCCTGTTGCGCCACAGCGGGAGCTCCCTTTTGCTTCTCTCAACTCCCCACCCCGGCCCTGGTACCTTAGCTTCTTTCTGGACTCGTTGTTTAGATAGATTGGAGACTGGGTCCACACCTCTTAAATCAAATCAAAAACTTAACAGCAGTGCGTTTAACAGGCTAGAGATTACATCTGTGAGCATGGAGGTGGCGAGAGTTGGCCAGTCGAAGCCTGCCTGCTGTTCAGGCTTGTTTGGAGGGAAATTCGCCTGCCTGCCTTCTTTGTGCAAGGTGTCATGGCAATCCTAGAATCCTCTGCCCAGTCCGAGGTTGTTGAAAGTGCCATCCTGGAAACCCGTTGGGCCCTTAACCTCCACCTGGTGGCCAGGTCGCCATCTTCCTGGGCCGAGCCGCGCACATCTACCCGCTCTCCTTCTTCCTCAACCTGGGCAGAAGGCATAAGATTGGCTGGAATTTTCAACACATGATGATGTTTTCAGGTAAAAAGAAAAAAACAGAATAAATACATGTAAATAAAATGAGGTTGTTGCAGCAGGCCGTGTAATTAAAATACAATCGATAAGGTTCATAAGAAGATAGAAATTCAAGCTTCTGGTTCTTAGTGTCTCCTGCAGTGTGGAATAGACTAAAAGGAGCTAATATTGATTGTGCAAAGCACACTACCAACTGTGAACATTTTCCCCTCCTAAAGTATCTGCATCTTTATTTTACCTCGACTGCCCAAGGGCCCTGAAGGTATGTATGCAGGTACTGAAAGTGCTTGATGGAGTTCCCATCGTGGCACAACAGAAACGAATCTGACTAGGAACCATGAGGTTGCAGGTTCGATCCCTGGCCTCGCTCAGTGGGTTAAGGATCCAGTGTTGCCATGAGCTGTGGTGTAGGTCGCAGACTTGGCTTGAATCTGCTAGGTAGGCTGGCAGCTACAACTCCAATTCGACCCCTAGCCTGGGAACCTCCATATGCTGCAGGAATGGTCCTAAAAAGCAAAAAAAAAAAAAAAAAAGTGCTTGATTGCTTTTCTAGTAGGGATGTTTTTAACCCTTACTCTTTCAGAAGGGCTTCAGACCTAAGCTTAAAAGGAAAATAGGTCTTGAATGGGAAAGAACGCAGGCCGAGTTATTCTACACCTCCCATCTTCAGCATCCTCTCATAAAATAATTAGGCGAGGGCCCTCCTAGCTGTAACTTTCTATGGAGTAAAAGAAAGAAAATGTTCTCACATTGGCAAGGTGGACGCCAAATGTGGGAGTCTATGGTAACATGAAGCTAAGAGCTGTGCTAGTTCTGCTTGACTTATACTGTCTCCCAGAGGCTTCCTCTTCGCCACGAAGCTGAGAAGTGTGGAGAAGCCACTGAGGGGACAAAGCACAATACAGAAATAGGAGGAGGTAAAGAAAGGAGAGAGAAAAGGGCATGAATAGATGGTGCAGTGAGAGTGGTAAGCGTCAGACTTCACAGACGAGACCCAAGTAAAAGCATCTCTGCAGAGGAGAGGGAGGAGCTCGTGGGGCAAAGGTCCACTGTGACCCTTAAGCGTGCCTCTGTCCAGGAAGGGAGAGGGGCTGCGCCAGGGGCAAAGTGAGCGGCAGTCCTTTACTGTCACACAGTAGTAGTTCTTGGAACTACACACAGTAGTTCTTGGAGGCCTCCGAGAGTCACACTGAGATCACACAGGCAGGCACTGCTCAGCAAAGCAGCGGCTTTGTCTAATCCCGGCATCTGCACGTAAGGTCACAGCCCGCCCTAACGCTTTTCCTTTCACTCTGATGCACATTGGTTGAGCATCCTCTTCATATCAGCCACACGTCTAGACTGTGGAGGATACAGAAACCAGCCTCCTTCAAGGAGCTCACCGTCCCCTGGAGGGAGGCGGGGGGAGGGGGGAAACGGCTGTACAAAGAGCAAACTTTCTCCAAAGAGACGAGGTGAACCGTGCAAAAGAGGGGTGGCGTCCACGTGGGGAAAAGGAGGGCCCTGTGCCGCCTTGGATCTGGACTTGGAGGCCGGAGGTCAGAAGGGCGGGAGAGCATTGCCGTGTGCGGCATTTCCAGCGCAGGGTAGCAGTCTGATTTAGATGCGAGGCACACGGGATAATGCAGAACGGACGTGAGGTTGGAAAGGGGAATTGCACGGAAGCCGGTGCAAAACCTCAGGTTGCGTCTGAATCATCTGCTGGGCCAGTTCAAGCGGAATACTGGGCCCCACCGCCAGAGTGAGAGTCTGAGGGTACTGGATGGGCCCTGAGAATTTGCATCTCTACTGTGTTCTTAGTGGCTGAGGCTGCGGCAGCTGCTGCTGCTACTGCTACTGCTGCAAGGACCACACTTTGAGAATCATTGCCGGAGTCTAGACCACGGAGAAGCTCCGATGCCACGCCAAAGAGTTCGGGCTGTTATTCAGGAGCAGCTGGGAAACATTAGAGGTTTCTGAGGGAGGGCAGTGACAGACTAGATCCTCCATAGATAGTGGAAAAGTGCCCGTGGAAAAAGGGAAAGATGAATTGGAGATAACTCAGTCACCGAGATAAAGTATATTCCCTGTCTTCTGTGCTACAATACTGAGAAGCACCCAGTGCTGTTTAAAGTTAGCTCCTAAACTTTTCTGCTCGGAGAACTCTGGCTATCAAAAGGAACTCATTCTTCAGGGCTGTGAGAGAGATACCTGAGGTTTCACTTTCATATTGCTTACAGTGTTTACCTAATAAAGAAAAATGGAGCACACGTCATCTCTCTCTGACCCTCAGGGCAGGTTTTCTTCTTAGAGACAACATCCATTTAAAGTTTTAAATATTTGGAGTTCCCGTCATGGCGCAGTGGTTAACGAATCGACTAGGAACCATGAGGTTGCGAGTTCGATCCCTGGCCTCACTCAATGGGTTAAGAATTCAGCATTGCTGTGAGCTGTGGTGTAGGTCACAGATGCGGCTCGGATCTGGCGTTGCTGTGGCTGTGGCATAGGCCGGCGGCTGTAGCTCCGATTTGACCCCTAGCCTCGGAACCTCCATATGCCGCAGGTGTGGCCCTAAAAAGCAAAAATAAGTAAATAAATAAAAAATACATTAAAAATAAAGTTTTAAATATTGGAGTTCCCATCATGGCTCAGCGGAAGTGAACCTGGCTAGGATCCAAGAGGACTTGGGTTCAGTCCCTGGCCTCTCTCAGTGGGTTGGGAATCTGGCATTGCTGTGGGCTGTGGTATAAGTCGTAGATGAGGCTCAGATCCCATGTTGCTGTGGCTGTGGTGTAGGCCCGCAGCTACAGCTCTGGTTCATCCTCAGCCTGGGAACTTACATATGCTGCTGTTCAGGCCTAAAACAGCAAGAAAAAATTTTTAAGTATTAAGCAGTGACATAGCTGACTATAGGGTGATCTAGATGTGTGTCAGTATTTCACTACCACCGGTCAATAGAGAACGTTAACTTTGCTCTTTTTTTAATGTAACTTTTATTGAGTCACTTTTTTTTTTTTTTTTGGTCTTTTTAGGGCTGTACCCACAGCATATGGAAGTTCCCAGGCTAGGCGTCAAATTGGAGCTGTAGCTGCCGGCCTACACCACAGCCGCAGCAATGTGGGATCCAAGCCACATCTTCGACCTATACCACAGCTCACGGCATCACCAGATCCTTAACCCACTGAGTGAGGCCAGGGATCGAACCCGTGTCCTCATGGATACTAATCAGGTTCATTTACTGCTGAGCCACAATGGGAACTCCTGAGTCACTCTTCTTTAGTGAGTTACAGTGAAGTTCTCAGATCAATGAAATTGTGAAATTATTTGAAAAGGTGGGAAAATATACAAATAGATACAGTGGGTATAAGTTTTCATTCTCATTAATACCCAAAGTAAATAGGAATTTATTCTAGATAGCTATTAAAGACCATGGATTCAATCTTTACTATAGAACAAATTATGAGCATGGTATGGGGAAGGAATACAAAAGCTTAGAAAAGTAAACTCTATGGAGTTCCCGTCGTGACTCAGTGGTTAACGAATCTGACTAGTATCCATGAGATTGCAGGTTCAATCCCTGGCCTTGCTCAGTGGCTTAAGGATCCAGCGTTGCCATGAGCTGTGGTGTAGGCCGTCGGCTACAGCTCTGATTAGACCCCTAGCCTGGGAACCTCCATATGCCGCGCGTGCTGCCCTAGAAAAGGCAAAAAGACAAAAAAAAAAAAGGTAAAATCTAAAACATGAAAATGTGGGGCCTTAATCTTAACACTCGTTAGGGTAGTTCACATGTCAGCAAACTACAGCCCCTGGGCCAGATTTGCTCACTGCCTGTTTTTATCTATCCCACGGCTAAGAATGGCTTTTACAGATGAATGTTTTACCATCTATTTAGTGACTAACTTTGAAACTCAATTAACTGAAATAAACCACACTCAGAAGAATTCCATCCTTTTCATTAGTAGACCTGGATTACAACAAATCGAACTCATTATTATACTTTGTATTTGTGTTACAGTATTATACTGTGATGCTTATGCATTATACTTGTAGTACTTATTGTTCTCTGGGTTTCTGCCAGTAAAATTTTGTGGAAGTTGGTTTTCTCTCTTTGATGTAAATAACTCAGTGATATCCTTGATTTTTTTTCTCTTGGGCCATAAAGCCTGAAATTTTTAGTGTCTGACCCTTTACAGAAAAAGGGATCTACCCCTGATGTAGATCAGCATATATTGTTACTTCTCTGCCTGGCTTTGCTGAGGAAATGCTTTGCTGAGGAAACGCTGAACCACAAATATGCATTTGACATATTGAGACCTAGCCTTTTTTTTTTTTTTTTTTGCTTTTTTAGAGCCAATATCGAGGTTCTCAGGCTAGGGGTCAAATCAGAGCTGTGGCTGCCGGCCTACACCACAGCCACAGCCACCTGGGATCCAAGCTGCATCTGCGACCGACACCACAGCTCGTGGCAACACCGGATCCGCAACCCATTGAGCGGGCCAGGGATTGAACCCGCAACCTCATGGTTCCTAGTCAGATTCGTTTGCACTGCGCCATGACGGGAACTCCTTTTGTTAATGTATTTCTTTTTATTTCATGTTACCAGCAGAATTATTTCAGTGCTAAAAGAGGGTTATTACTCTAAACTGTGCTGTAGAAAGCAGTGCGGTGTTTTCCCCATTGCATCTGGGTATTTTGCAAAAGAAAACTTCAAACAGGAGGAAATCACATTCTTTTCAAGTTCTTTCAGAATAAGACGACTCGGTTCCTGAAGCCTAAGCAGTAGTTTATTAACTTCGAGTAGCAGCGGTGGCTCTGAGGACACAGTGTCATGTGTCCTTATGACAGGAAATCTTCCTCTTTGGTCCCCACAGGCCTCAGGGGCGCGATGGCCTTTGCACTGGCCATCCGAGACACGGCGTCCTACGCGCGCCAGATGATGTTCACGACCACCCTCCTCATCGTTTTCTTCACCGTCTGGATCATTGGTGGAGGCACGACGCCCATGTTATCGTGGCTTAATATAAGGTCAGTTTGAAACCAAGGCCAATTGCGTCTTATTATCACTATTCCCAGGCAGGGTGTGCTGCATACAGCTTAGCGCATGGAAGGCTTTTATAGTCTTATTTTGTTTGGGGAATGATTAGCTATTAAAAAATAATGAAAACAGGAGTTCCCATCGGGGCTCAGTGGAAACGAATCTGACTAGCATTCATGAGGATGCAGGTTCCATCCCTGGCCTTGCTCAGTGGGTTAAGGATCCGGCGTTGCTGTGAGCTGTGGTGTAGGTCGCAGACACAGCTCCGATCTCTCATTGCTGTGGCTGTGGTGTAGGCCGGCGGCTGCAGCTCCTATTCAACCCCTAGCCTGGGAACCTCCATAGGCCCTAGGTGTGGCCCTAAATAAAAGAAAAAACAAACGAAAAAAAAATGACAACAAATTCAGAGTATTGATTTTTCCATGAGGGAAAAATGTCATTGAAATGTTTGTCAGCGAGTTCCCTGGTGGTGCAGCGAATTAAGGATCTGGCACTGTTACTGCAGTGGCTTGGGTCACTGCTGTGGCACGGGTTTGATCCTTGGCGAGGGAACTGCCACATGCCACGGGTGGCCCAAAAAAAAAAATCGGGATGAAAACACAAGGAATTAGAAACACCTGGACCTTGCTAGAGCAGTGACGTTAGGGCAAGAATTCAAAAAGTCTTAAAACTGCAGAAGAGAGAGCAGACAGTAGCTGCTGGCAATGTCTGGCATTTCACATTTTTTGGAAATCAAACCTAAGGCCTTAAAAAATAAGCTCTTCTGCCAGAAATAAAGTGGAGGGAATTAGAGCTTTGTTTTAGGAGGAAACTGTTTCTTGTGTTTCTTGTTGCTTGAGTGCACAGAAGAGGTGACATTTCCTGCATAAGCCTCATTTCTTGCAGCCTCGTGGACGTCCCCCGCCTGTGGTTTTTGCAGCTGTGTCAGGACAGAGGGGCGTTGACCTGAGTTTGATTTTTTTAAAGAGCATTTGAATTTCAGAGTATGCTTGTGGGAGTTCCCCGGTAGCTCAGTGGGTTAAGGACCCAGCCTTGCTACAGCTGTGGCATGGGTCACTTCTATGACTTGAGTTCCATCCCTGACCCAGGAACTGCCACACGCTACGGGATGGCCAAAAAAAGCCCATCAACATCATCAAAAAACAAACTGTGCTTGTGAGCTTTAGCACCTTACAGTAAAGACTTGGGCACTGGAACCGGGGTCAAGAGACCCAGTCTAACTCTGGCCCCGTAAGCTCGCCATGTCTTTGGACTTCAGTGTTCCTTCAGGATAATCTGGCATGCTGTCAGATTTCCCCCAGATGCCTGCAGCTTCAGATCTGCAGAGGTGAACGTGATGGGAATGAGAAGCCTTGGGTGGCACATAGGTGCGAAGAATTCCCCGAAGAGCCACAGGATGGCAATGTTTTTTTTTGTTTGTTTTGTTTTTTTTTTCCCCTTTCTCTGCTGGCCATTAGTCTGTGTTGCCCTCTCTACAATATAGAATGCACAGGGCTGACAACTGCAAAGCATGCTTAGCTTGCACACCTTGCTTGGAATAGAGAGAACCTGCAAGGACCTTGCAGTCATCCTTGGGTCAGGGAGAAAGCTACCATTTGAGAGAATCGTTTCCCTGCTCTGGCACTTTTATACTGATGGGAGGCAGGGATTCCTGGGCGTGACCACCGCCAGCTGTGCTATGTCTGGGCTAGCGTGTCTAGCCTCAGATCTGGGTGGGTCTGCAGAACCTGGGCGTGCTTGTCAGTAAGAGTCCTACAATAGCTAACGTTTGTGCCACAGGAGTTGTTTGAGATGCCAAGGCATATATTAGGATAATCTTCGTGGCGTTCCTATAAGGGAGCTACTACTATTATCTTCATTTTAGAGTCAAGGAAACTGAGGCACAGAGCAAGAACTTGTCCAAGGTCACAAAGCTTTAAGTGGACAACCTGAGATTTGAACCCAGGCAGTCTTGCCGCAGAGTCCAGACTCTTAGGCACTGCCCCATACTGCCCAGAGGCTTCCTGGGTTAGGGACGGTTTTTACTCTGTAAAATTTGGGATGCTTAAAATTTCAGTTTCCTGGTGAATCTCAAGAGTCATATCAAGGAAAAGAATTCATCTGTGGAAACAGAAACCTAAAGAAGAAAATTTACAGACCTTTGGCTTTAAACTTGAGACAGAAGATGGTACCGTCTCTGCTCTGAGTAGCAGGATAAGAGCAAGAAAGGTTTACCCGGCACACAGTCGAGAATCTTTGCATTTGGGGACCTCTCTGACATTACTTCCTGCTCCAGTTTGTCTGGTCATCCAGTTAGGTGCCCTAGATGCTCCAAGCCTGGTTAAATAATGTGTTTTTTTTTTTCAGGCTATTTCATAAATCCTTTTCTGAGAGCTCCCCCCCCCACCCCAATCCAGCATATGTAGAACCAAATAATTTTCCACTGAGTGCAGAGAGTTGACTTCTGGCGTTTTGCACTTCTCATAATCCTTTTCAAAAAGTGGGCCATTAAAATAGTTCTACCCAGAGCTGGGAGCATGGGCTACTTTCACTGATGCATGCAAGCTGTGTATACACATATAATTGGATTGTTGTGAAAATATTACTGGGTATATAGATAGCACTTAAAACATAACAGCTAGCGGGTGGCGAGAGGTCAAGAAATGATGTGTGTGAGAGATCCAGTTCTCCACATCCTTGCCAGCATCTGGTATTGATACTATTTTTTATTTTAGCTGTTCTGTTAGGTTTGTGGGGATACCTCATTGTGGTGTTAATTTGCATTTCTGTCATGGCTAATGATGTTGAATATCTCTTTATATGCTTTATTTGCCATTCGTGAAATATCTGTTCAAGTCTTTTGTCCATTTTCTGATTGGATTGTGGGTTTTGTTTTGTTTTGTTTTGTTTTTAAGGATCGAACCTGCGGCATATGGGAGTTTCCAGGCTAGGGGTTGAATCAGAGCTGCAGCTGCCAGCCTGCGCCACAGCTCAAGGCAACGCCCGATCCTTAACCCACTGATCGAGGCCAGGGATCAAACCCACGTCCTCTTGGATACTAGTCGGGTTTGTAATCCTCTGAGCCACAGTGGAACTCCCTGGACTGTGTTTTTAAATTGAGTTTTGTGAATTCTTTATTTTTTTCTAGATACTAGTCTGTGGTCAGATATGTGGTTTACAAATATTTTTTCCTAGTCTATAGCTTGTCTTAATCCTTTTAACAGAGTCTGTCATAGAGCACTGCTTTTAATTTTGATAAAATGCAATTTCTTTCTTCCTTTCTTCCTCCCATCCTTCCCATCCTCCCTCCCTTCCTTCCTTCCTATGCATCATGCTACTCATGTCTTGTTAAGGACTCTTCATCAAGCCCTAGGTCTTGAAGATTTTCTTCTGTGTTATCTTCTAAAAGTTTTTTAGTTTTACACTTTACATTTAAATCTGTGATCCGGAGTTCCTGTCGTGGTTCAGTGGTTAACAAATTGGACTAGGAACCATGAGATTGCGGGTTTGATCCCTGGCCTCACTCAGTGGGTTAAGGATCCGGCGTTGCTGTGAGCTGTGGTGAAGTTTGCAGATGCGGCTCGGATCCTGCGTTGCTGTGGCTGTGGCGTAGACCAGGGGCTACAGCTCCAATTAGACCCCTAGCCTGGGAACCTCCATATGCCGTGGGTGTGGCCCTAGAAAAGGAAAAAAAAAATCTGTGATCCATTTAGAGTTAATTTTTATATTAGACATAAGGTTTAGGTCGAGCTTTTATTTTGTGTGCCTATGGCTTCCCAGTTGTTCTAGCACAATTTGTTAGAAAAGCTATCCTTACTCCATTGAAATACTTTTGCTCTTTGGCCAGAAACCAGTTGACTGTATGCATGTGAGTCTGTTTCTGTTCTGCTCCATTGATTCATGTGTCTATTCCTCCACCAGCACCACACCATTTAGATAACCATGGCTATGTAATAAGCCTTGGCATCAGGTAGAGCAACTCTTCCTACTTTATTATTCTTTTTCAAAATTATCAAAACTATAGGAACTAGCTATTTTAGTTCCTTTCCATGTATATTTTAGAATAAGCTTGTCTACACCTCTAAAAAAAAAAAAAAAAACCTGTGCTGGGATTTTCATAGGAATTGTGTTAAACCTCTATATCAATTTGGGGAGAATTGAAATCTTAACCTTGTTCAGTCTTCCAGCCCATGAGCGTGGCATGTTTCTCCATGTATTTAGGTCTTGATTTCTTTTATCACTATGTTATAGTTTCCAGCATAGAGTGTCCGTGCATGTTTTGTTAGATTTACATCTAAGTATTTCTTCTTTTTGAGCAATTTTAATCGTTATTCTCTCTCACTTTGTTTCCATATGTTCCTTGCTGGGATATAGAAATACAGTTGTTGGAGTTCCTATTGTGGCTCAGGGAAACTAATCTGACTAGGACCCAAGAGGTTGCGGGTTCGGTCCCTGGCCTCGCTCAGTGGGATAAATATCCGGCATTGCTGTGAGCTGTGGTGTAGGTCGCAGACGCGGCTCGGATCCCAAGTTGCTGTGGCTGTGGTGTAGGCCGTCAGCTGTAGCTCTGATTAGACCCCTAGCCTAGGAACCTCCACATGCCGCAGGTGTGGCCCTAAGATGACCAAAAAAAAAAAAAAAAAAAAAAGGAAAAAGAAAGAAAAGAAATACAACTGTTTTTTGTAGATTGCTCTTGTATCCTGCCACCTTGCCAAATTCACTTATTAATTCTAGGAGGGTTTGGTTTTTGTTTTTTTATAAATTCTTTGGGACTTTCTGTTTAGACCATCAGGTCATTTGCAAATAGAGACCGTTTTGTTTTTTTCCTTTCCAACCAGTGTGCCTTTTATTTCCTTTTCTTGATTTATTGCTCTGGCTAAGACCATCAGTACTATGTTGAATAAGAATGATGTGAGCAGATATCCTTGCTTTGTTCCTGATCTTAAAAGGAAAGTATTCACTTTTTTACCAGAAGGTGTGATGTTAGCTGTAGGGTTTTTGTAGGTGTTCATCAAGTTGAGGAAGTTCCCATCTATTGCTAGTTTTTTGAGAGTTTTATCATGAACAGATGTTGAATTTTATCAAATGCTTTTTCTGTATCGATTGATATGATCATATGATTTTTTCTTGTTTGGTCTGTAATGGTGGGTTACATTGATTAATTTTCAAATATCAAACCAGCCTTGTTTGTCTAAAATATACCCCCGCTTGGTTGTAGTGTAGAAATATTTTACATCTTACTAAATTCTAGTAACTTATATTTTGTTAAGGATTTTTGTGTCTATGTTCATGAGGAATGTTGGTCTGTAGTTTTCTTTTTATACTACCTCTGTCCGATTTGGTATCAGGGTAATCTGGCCTCACAACATGAGCTGGGACATGTTCCTTACCCTTCTGTTTTCTGGAAGAGGTTATGTAGAATTGGTGTTAATTTTTCTTGAGATTTTATGGAATTCTCCAGTGAACCATCGGTCCTGGAGACTTCTTTTCCAAGAGTTTTATTATATAAATTAGGAAGCCAATTTCTTTAGTAGCTATGGGACTATTGAGATTATCTATTTCAGGAGTTCCCATTGTGGCTTAGCAGGTTAAGAACCCAACTAGTATCCATGCGGATGTGGGTTCGGTCCCTGGCCTCGGTGAGTTAAGGATCCGTGTCGCCACAAGTTGCAGCGTAGGTTGCAGCTGTGGCTCAGATTCCGTGTTGCTATGGTTCTGGTGTAGCCTGGCAGCTACAGCCCCGATTCTACCCCTAGCCCAGGAACTTCCATAGGCCATGGGTGTGGCCCTAAAATGGCAAAAAAAAAAAAAAAAGATTATTTCATATTGGTGAGTTGTAGCAGTTTGTGAAATAGGTCTATTTCACCTCACGTTTATGTTGTTCATAGCATAATCTTATTATCATTTTGATGTCTGAGATACCTATCTCAAGCTTCATTAACAGTATTGGTCCATATGCATATTTTCTTTTGTTCTTTCACTCCTGCTAGAGGTTTGTCAATTTCATTGATCTTTTCAAAGAACTTGCTTTTTTTTTTTTTTTGCTTTTTAGGACCGCACCCACGGCATATGGAGGTTCCCAGGCTAGGGGTTGAACGAGAGCTGTAGCTGCCGGGCCTACACCACAGCCTCAGCAACACGGAATCCAAGCCGCATGTGCAACCTACACCACAGCTCACGGCAATGCCGGATCCTTAACCTGCTGAGTAAGGCCAAGGATCAAATCTGTGTCCTTATGGATGCTAGTCAGATTCGTTAACCGCTGAGCCACGACAGAAACTCCAGAACTAGCTTTTTATTTCGTTTATTTTCTGTATTATTTTTCTGTTTTCAATTTCATTGATTTCTACTTCTGTCTCTAAGAGTTCCTTCTTTCTGTCCAACTCTACCCAGATAGCATAATGAAGCCAAGTATGCCATTGGTGACAAATATATATGGTGGCAGTTCCTTATATTTTTCTAGATGTGTGATTATGTAAGAGGTAGAAACTGACATTTACAGAGATTACATCAAAAGAAATTCCCTCAGAAATAAGGTAATGAGGCTGATTGTTTTTTTCTGGTTTGTGGTGTTACTTAATAGCTACAAGTCATTTATGTGAACCAGGTTCTTACTCTAAAATAATTCAGAAACCTCTTAAAGTTCAAGTGTGGTATTTTATCCTCTGTGATCTCGGTAAGATCAGTACTTCTTTCTTTTCCAGGCTGCTGACAGAGGCCCTGATAAGCTGCTAAGTGGCTGCTCAGAAGTTAGAAGCCCAGTGTAGGACTTGGAGTTCCACCATAAATAATTAGGAGTTAGCTATGATCCTTAACCATAGCTAATTTCTAGTCTGTATATAAAATAAATGCAACCACAATCCAAAGCCAGTTCACTGCTTTCCAGAAATCAAAAATTCAACTTATATTTTTAAATTGGAATTTTGTGATTTCTATTTTATTATTTTTTAAAAATTTTTATTAGGGTGTAATTGATTTATAGTGTGTCAATTTCTGCTGTACAGCATAGTGACCCAGTCATATATGTGTGTGTGTGTGTGTGTATATATATATTCTTTTTCTCATACTATCTTCCATCATGGTCTATCCCAAGAGACCGGATATAGTTCCCTGTACTGTACAGTAGGACCTCATTGCTTATCCATTCTAAATGTAATAGTTTGCCTCTACCAACCCCAAACTCCCCATCCATCCTACTTCCTCTCCCCTCCCCTTTGGCAACCACATGTCTGTTCTCTATGTCCATGAATCTGTTTCTGTTTTGTAGACAGGTTCATCTGTGCCATAGTTTAGATTCCACATATAATTG
This sequence comes from Catagonus wagneri, assembly GCA_004024745.2. Classification (NCBI taxonomy): domain Eukaryota; kingdom Metazoa; phylum Chordata; class Mammalia; order Artiodactyla; family Tayassuidae; genus Catagonus; species Catagonus wagneri. The sequence continues at coordinate 3,378,405 of PVHT020000193.1, forward strand.
ATATCATATGGTATTTGTCTTTCTCTTTCTGACTTACTTCACTTAGTATGAAAATCTCTAGTTGTGTTCATGTTGCTGCAAATGGCACTATTTTGTTCTTTTTTTTTATGGCTGAGGCCACCATTAACAAGTCTACAAATAACAAATACTAGAGAGAGTATGGAGAAAATGGACCCCTCCTTCACTGTTGGTGGGAATGGAAATTGGTACAACCACTGTAGAAAACAGTATGGAGTTTCCTTAGAAAATTAAATATATAACCTACCATATGATCTTAAAATCCCACTCTTGGGTATGTATCCAGACAAAACTACCATTCAAAAAGGTACGTGTACCCATATGTTCATAGCAGCACTATTAACAATAGCCAAGACATGGAAACAACCTAAATGTCCATAAACAGATGAATGGATTAAGAAGATGTGGTACAGCTTAGTACGATGGTATACTACTCAGCCATGAAAAATAACAATGTTTTATTATTTTTTTAACCATTTAAAAAATTATAGTTAATTTACAATGTTATGTTAGTTTCAGGTATGCAGCAAAGTGATTCAGTTATACATACACATATATGTGTATAGATTTACATATATACTTTTTCAAATTCTTTTCCATTGTAGGTTATTATAAGGTACTGAATATGGTTCCTGGTGCTATACAGTAGGTCCTTTCTTTTTATATAATATAATATAATATATATATATATATATATACATGTATATATGTATATTAGTGTGTATATATTAATTGCAAACTCCTAATTTGTCTCCACACACACAGACCCCACTGTCCCCTTTGGTAACTGTAAGTTCGTTTTTCATGTCTGTGAATCTTTTTCTGTTTTGTAGATAAGTCCATTTATGTCATATTTTAGATTCCACATCTAAGTGATATCACATGATGTATTTGTATTTCTCTGTATGACCTATTTCACTTAATATGATAATCTCTAGGTCCATCCATGTTGCTGCAAATGGCATTACTTCATCCTTTTTTATGGCTGAGTAATATTCTGTTGTATATATGTACCACAACTTCTTAATCCATTCGTCTGTCAGTGGACATTTTGATTGTTTCCATGTCTTGGCTATTGTGAATAGTGCTGCAGTGAACATAGGGGTGCATGTATCTTTTTGAATGAAAGTTTTGTCCAGATATGTGCCCTGGAATGGGATTGCTGGATCATATGGTAGTTCTATATTTAATTTTCTGAGGAGCCTCCATACTGTTCTCCATAGTAACTGTACCAATTTACATTTCCATCAACAGTGAAGAAGGGTTCCTTTCTCTCTACACCTTCTCTAGCATTTGTTATTTGTAGACTTATTAATGGTGGCCATTCTGACTGGTATGAAGTGGTACCTCACTGTAGTTTTGACTTGTATTTCTCTAAGAATTAGCAATACGAGCATGTGATTGCCATTTTAAAACGTAATGGCAAAATGCTTAAATTATTTTCTCATGATATAAAAACTACATAATACTTTTAGTCTCTTGAGCAAATGTTGTTATTCACAAAGGCTGTAATTTGGGCAACTTAAAAAAACCATCATGGAGGGAGTTTCCATCATGGCTCAGCAGTTAACAAGCCTGACTAGCATCCATGAGGATGCAGGTCTGATCCCTGGCCTCGCTCAATGGGTTAAGAATCCAGCGTTGCCGTGAGCTGTGGTGTGGGTTGCAGATGTGGCTCAGATTCAGCATTGCTGTGGCTGTGGTGTAGGCCAGTGGCTACAGCTCTGATTGAACCCCTAGCTTGGTAACCTCTATATGCTGTGGGTACAGCCCTAAAAAGACAAATCACAAGATTATTTCAGCAATTGAGCCTTGTACATGTCTCGAGCACATATTGGTGGCATGGTGTCTGTCCTCTTGGAGGGCCCAGCTTCAAGTGACACACCCATGAAGTAGTGGTGATGGTGGGGGTTAATGGCATACCCCCTAGACAGCCAAAGGAACAGGGTAGCCTTCATACCCCAGAGTGCAGTTGTGTGATCACTCAAGGACAAATAAGGACACTGTGCTCAGTATAATCCTGTCAAACTGAGAGTTGAAGATAAAACTCTTTGTAAGGTTATTTAAGGAATAAGGGCAGAGAGAAGCCCTGAGCTCTTTATGTAATAGCATTTGTAACTGGATACTTTTTTAAGAATTTAAAGACGCCACCTTGTAGTCAAAGATCTGTATCCTGTAAGGCGTAGAGCTGGGCCTCGGGTCTAATAGCCTCAGTTGCAGTGTTGGTTCCACCGTTTTGTACTTTTATGACCTTGGGCAACATATTTAACCCCTCTCTCAGTTTCCTCACCAGGTAAATGGGGGTGATAATGGTACGAAGATAAAATGTGATACTTAAATCAACATGATAAAGAATTTTTCCATTGGAGTTGCTGTTGTGGCTCAGCAGGTCAAGAACCCAACTAGTATCCATGAGGATGAGGGTTCAATCCCTGGCCTCACTCAGTGGGTTAAGGATCTGGCGTTGCCATGAGCAGGTGCGATTCAGATCCGGTGTTGCCCTGACTGTGGTGTAGGCTGGCAGCTGCAGCTCCAGTTCGATCCCTAGCCTGGGAACCTCCATATGCCGTGGGTGTTGCTCTAGATAAAGGCAAAAAGACAAAAAAGAAAAGAAAGAAACATCATGTTCTCACTTGCATGTTTCGGGGGGTGTTAGTAGCATGAGCATCCGGGTGCTAACACAGTGTTTCTCAGCCTTTTTTTTCTTCATTCACCCCACTATAGGAACCTTTAAATCTACCTTTTTATCTCCCTCTTCCATTGAGATTTTAATACCGCACATCTATGTATCTGTTTGTGTACTATGGAGCGTCCCAGGGCTACAAACCACTGTAATAGCTAAAAATGTTTTTGTCCCATAAGAAGCAAATTTCACACCCCTGGGGGCTATATAACCCCCGCCCCCCATTGCGAATGCAAGACTTGGTGCAGAGGTTCTCAAGCACAGGCAGTTTTACCCTCCCAGGGGACATTTGGCATGGTCTGGAGATAGTTTGGGTTGCTCCAGCTGGAGGGGGTTGCTGCTGGTGGTATCTTGCAGGTCGAGGCCAGGGCCCAAAGTGACAGCAGTGCCGAGGTTGTGAAACCCTGTTCTTAGTGTGATGGTGGAATTCAACTGTACTCCGAATAAGCTAGCAATTAGTAAGAGAGGTGAAAATGGACCGTGTTAACTCTTGGAGCCAGAAGGTAAAGAGAAAAGCAGAAGTTGGGTTCCTGACTTCAGGTCGAACCTCCGGATGATATGATTACTTATGTAGGAAAAAGGGCCATTCCATCTTGTTGCTGTTTTCAACGGTATAGCGTTCTTTGCTCTTTCTGTCAAATATGTATGTGTCAACATGTCAAATACATGTTTAATAACGACCTCTCTGTTTTTTTGTGTGTGAACATGTCTTGCTTGATGAAACAGACGAGTTCCTGAAAAATCGTGTGAAGTCCTTTTCTAAGACTTGCGTTTATTCCTCGGATCTCATGCCATTATATTTCAAGAGGCTTCTCTTCATTCCTAATCCATCCTCATTTGACCTGGCTCCTAACGCTGTTGCTTTCGAGGTGAATTTAGCAGCCTCTCTGGCTGTCAGAGCACAGGGAGCGTCGAAGAGAGGGTGCGGATTTATGTTTCGAGTGAGACGGCCCGTCCTCTGATGGATGTGGCCCAGGTCATGTGCCCAGAGCCCCTGGCTCCCCGCTGTCCCCGTCACACTCACGTTCGCTTCTTCTGCTGCCCAGAGTTGGCGTCGAGGAGCCCTCCGAAGAGGACCGGAACGAACGCCGCTGGCAGTACTTCAGGTGACACGACGGCATCCTCGGAAACCAATTAACCGGGCCTGGCTTTTCTCCTCTTTCTAACCTGAGATGTTGCTTTTCATGCTGTTGGTGTCTTTCTCCCCTCCTGTGTGTGCCAAAGGGGGCGGGAGGGTCCGGTCAAGTCTAATCACTTTTCTACCCTCCTCTGGGCTGATTGACGGGTCACTGTTCCTGAGAATCTGTCCCCTTCCTGCCCTCCCCCCCCCACATCTTGGATAGTGTGTGGCAGCCCCAGAGCCGGAATGAGTGCGACTCCTTGTACAACTGTGCTTAGTATTACGAACAGCCCATTTTCAGAGCCACAAGCACTTTCCCCACAAAATCCAGCTTGTGGTCTAGTAAGCAAGGCTTTTCACTCAAGAGAATTTGAATTTTATGTTTTAGCCACGAGTGGGGTATGGTTTATACCAGCTTAATTAAGCACCAACCCTGTTTTAGTTTTTTAAGTATGTATTTGTGTCCTTGTACCATATTGTGGTGGATCAGAAGATATTAAGGAACAGATTAAAAAAAAAAAAAACAGAAGATATTGAAGGACTCTTCTAATTAAATTTGTTTCTCAGTGACCATCCAGGTTTATGATTTGATGATGCTTAAGAGTGGTGGTATTGGACAATCAGAGTAAAGATGAATGTTTTCTTCTTTCGTTTCTGTATCTTTTTTTTTGTTTTCCTTTTTAGGGCCGCACCCTCAGCATATGGAAGTTTTCAGGCTAGGGGTTGAATCGGAGCTATAGCTGCGGGCCAATGGCCACAGCAATGCCAGATCCTTAACCCACTGATCAAGGCCTGGATCGAACCTGCATCCTCATGGATACTAGTCAGGTTCTTAACCCACTGAGCCACAGTGGGAACTCCTCCTTTCTGTATCTTTAACTGGCATGCTTTCTTCCTGATCTGCTTCTGGGTGCTGGTAGATAAATCAAATGCAAAATAGGCTTGAACTCTGTTCTTCTCGTTGTGAAACTGTTTCACTCTCTGAGCACAGTGATGAAAGCAGCAATATCTGTCCTGGAGCATGAATCTTGAAATATTGCCAGGCACTATGTAAACTGTAATGACATGCATGCAGTTAATTGAAGCATTTAAGTTCCCGGGATTCACACTTTTTTTCTACTGGTTGAAATACACACGTTCATTTTCAGTGACCTAACTGTAGGTACCAGTTTAGTTGCAGAGGACACCCTTTCCTTTAAGAAAGAAGGTTGTTCAGGCAAAATGCAAATTATTACACTTCAAACATGAGAGAATTCAGACTCTGATCTATTGTTCAAGGTTTTATATGAACGGGCATGTCTCTTATAGGCCTTCAGCCATTCCGATTAAAAAGTAAAAACCTAGGAGTTTCCTCATGGCTTAGCAGGTTAAGGATCTGGTGTTGTCAGTGCTGTGGCTCTGGTTATAGCCGTGGTGCGGGTTTGATCCCTGGCCCCAGAACTTCCATTTGTAGGTACAGCCAAAGAAACAAACATTAAAAACTTAGCTGATTAAAGTAGAATGCCTCTAAACTCTCTGAGATTTCATAGCATTTTATGTGGTTAATCAGAGTGGACAAATTACACCGAAGGGGAAATGATTCATTTTCTGTATTTATTCATGCCAGAATGAGCACGTCAGTGTGATGGCTTTATTTTCTCATTTGGTATGGGATTACCACATTTGTCTCATTCCTTTTTATTTTTTTGTCTTTTTAGGACCGCACCCCTGGCATATGGAGGTTCCCAGGCTAGGGGTCGAATTGGAGTTGCAGCTGCTGGCCTACGCCACAGCCACAGCAACGTGGGATCCGAGCCACATCTGCAACCTACACCACAGCTCATGGCAATGATGGATCCTTAACCCACTGAGCGAGGCCAGGGATCAAACCTGCATCCTCATGGATACTAGTCGGGTTCGTTGACCACTGAGGCATGACGGAAACTCCACATTTGTCTCATTCTTAATGAAAATAAATACCATTTGGTTCATGCCAGAATAAAAGGCTGTTGAATGTACTCTGATGAGCTCAACCCTGATGTATCAGGAGAATGCTAAAATATGATATAATAAAAGCACAAAAAGGTTTGAGCTTTATACAGTGGCCTAGATCAACAGCATTATAACAGGTCAGGAGGGAAATATATATTGTGGACAGTTGCCCGAAACTAGGAACTTCAGAAAATTAGGGAACCCCAAGTCTTCTGAGGCACTATACTTAAAATACTGCACCTGGTCTTTCTTACTGCCCAGTACCCCCACTAAACGCCCTGTCTGAAGGGTGAGGCCCTTTGCAGGGGTCCAGGAGCATCCTTGGGGATTGATCCAAGGGGCCCTCAATCCTGCCAGAAAAGTAACCTGAAGGAAACAGCCTTGAATGAGGAAAGAAATCACAGAACACCATCTGTGTTGCAAAAGTCCCTGGTCTGTTTTCTTTTGGCATTTGGAGGATAATATAAGAAAAAGAAGATATATATATATATATATATATATATATATATATATATATATAGACATATATATATATATGTCACTTTACAGCAGAAATTGACAGAACAGTGTGAATCACCTATAATTTAAAATTTTTTTTTAAAAAAAGCTTAACCCTCTCCTATAGATTATGGTTTCATTTGAACTCTTAATAATATGTGCTAATGAATGAGATGCCATTTTAAAAATATTAAATGAAGCCAAACAAATTTCATGTGATTCACTTGCATTTTGAAGCCTATTTTCCACAGCAACAGTGGGATTTCTACAAAGGACCAAAACCTTTTATTTGTATTCTACCAGTCTGTACTCCATTTGATTTGTACACTTTGATGAACAGAGTAATACACACACACAGGATCCAGGATCCAATCAAACTTTTCTTTGGTTATTTGTTCCCTCCCTCCGCCTCTCTGTCTAATTCAGGCCTGTGGTAGCTCCGTGCCCCTGCCTCTGGACGCCACGCGCTCTAACTGACCTGGCTGTGATCTCTTTAATCTCTTTTAATCCAAAACAACCCTCCCCTCTTCCTTTTTGTCTCTTAGGACATTGAGTTTTGTTTTTTTGGTTTTTTTTTTTAAGGGTTCAAGATAATTGTCTTGCATAATGCCCTACAATCTGGATTTTTCTGATTTCTTTTCCTCTTGATTAAAGATAGATAATCATTATATTTTTTGGCCAAAAATATTGCAAAAGTGATGTTACGCAATTTTTGTTGCATCATATCAGGTGGTGCGTGTTGTCAGGCTGTCCTTTATTAGTGAGGTTAAATTCAATCACTTTATACCCCAGGTCTCTCCATTGTAAAAGCACCATTTTCCCCTTATAAAAGATAACATAGGGGAATCCTTTAACATTGTATAAATAGCCAGATTCCCAACATTTCACCCCCCAGGAAAACGATCCTCTGGTGACCCTTGCTTGAAGCAGTGATTACAGTGTGAGTGGAAAATGGTGATTTTCTAATCCTGTCCTTCCTTTCATGTTGGTAACAGTTATCTATATAGAAGAGCTTTCAGAGGGTTTTCAGTCTTATGTTGATGAAGTGAGAAATCTCTCCATTGTCTACCTAATCAGTCCAAGCAAAATTTTCCTTACTGTTTATGAGACAACAGAATTGTGTCTCTGCAGGGGCCTTGGGTGTTATCGCTGAGAAGTCAGAAGCCAGCAGACAGTTGTCTTTTATTTATTTATTTATTTTTTTTGGTGGAGAAAAAAAGTGATTCTAGAGAGAGATGACTGGAATTAGTACTTTTGAGACTCTGCACTGTCCAATCCAGTAGCCACTAGCCACGTGTGGCTGTTCAAGTTTAAATTTTAATCAGTTGAAATAAAATGAAGTTCCTCAGTCTTATTTATTTATTTGTCTTTTTAGGGCCGCACTCGAGGCATATAGAGGTTCCCAGGCCAGGGGTCCAATCGGAGCTACAGCTGCTGGCCTACACCACAGCCACAGCAGCATGGGATCCGAGCCGTGTCTGCGGCCTACACCACAGCTCGGCAACGATGGATCCTTAACCCACTGAGTGAGGCCAGGGATCGAACCCGTAACCTCATGGTTCCTAGTCAGATTCGTTTCTGCTGTACCACAGCGGGAACTCCCCTTGGTCATATTTAGCCACATTTTTTTTAAGAGCACAGTGGCCACATATGGCCAGTGGCTACCACACTGGACAGCACAGCTCTAGAACCCTGTCATCACTGAAGGAAGTTCTGTTGGACGATGGCAGGTCTAGAATCACTCTCAAGTTCACCCAAGTAAAATGTTAAACAAGTTCAGGATGAGGTTAGGATGGCCCTAATTGTGTCAGTTTATCAGATTATTCTAATGTTTTGTGCCCTGTTGCTTTGGATTCTGGGCTGTCCGTGTGGGCCTCGGCTAAGTAAATCAGTTCCTCTTATGTTGCCAGGACTTGAATAAAAAGGGTCAAAACCGGAGTTCCCGTTGTGGCTCAGTGGTTAATGAACCTGACTAGCATCCATGAGGATGTGGGGTTCATTCCCTGGCCTCACTCAGTGGGTTGAGGATCCGGCATTGCCGTGAGCTGTGGTGTAGGTCACAGACGTGGGTTAGATCCCGTGTTGCTGTGGCTGTGGTGAAGGCCGGCAGCTCCAGCTCCGATTGGACCCCTAGCCTGGGAACCTCCATATGCTGCAGGTGTGGTCCTAAAAAGACCAAAAAAAAAAAGAAGAAGAAGAAGAAAGAAGGAAAGAAAGGAAAGAAAAAAGTCAATCTAGTCTTGTTCAACAGTGTTTTTCTCCTAGCAGAGGTTAGTTGAAAGAATAGCTGGGGCTAGATTTCATTTGGCAGCTTTTATAATGTTTGACTTTATTTTCTTCCTTGTAGTGGAAGGCACACTTAAGCCTTTTCTCCTACTCATAGGCTGCCTATTTGGTGTAGGCTGATAAAAATCAGTATGTTTTTATCTTTATGGCATGGAAGCCACTTACAAAGGCTAATGCACCTGTTTCAAAATTGACAGTAAAGAAAGGAGAGCTTATTTGTGGCAGATCTAAACTGCTGTGCTCTTGGCCACACTGCATGATCACATAATCTCATTGTTCCTGCCCCCACAATAGCCTCTCTGTGGTTAGGCAGAGGGCTGCCGTGTCACCTGGTGTTCTGCAAGGCTGTCTGGGAGACAGACTGGTAGCCAGTGCTCTGCCCCTGTCTCTGAGTCTTTACTGGGGAGCTCATCTAAATAAATTAGTCTGTGGCTTCATGCTGCTGCTATAGAATCCACAGAACAAGGCCCAGTATTGGATTTCTAGCTATTGATCTTACAAATGCTGACACCATACAGAGGAGTTTACTTGATGTACATTAAGACTCTCTCAAAACAGGTGAGAGTTAAAGATCAACAGCTAAGAATTCAATATGTGACCTCTCCTCTACCACTTTGGTACATCAGACACTTAGGGTGCACGGAGGCTCTGGAGGGACCTCTCTGGGGAGCCCTGGAGCCCCTGACTTGGATGGATTTCATGTCCAAAAAATCTCTGATGGAGTTCCCCTTGTGGCTCAGCAGGTTAAGAACCCAAAGTTGTCTCTGTCAGGATGTGGGTTCAGTCCCTGGCCTTGCTCAGTGGGTTAAGGACCCGATGTTTCCTTGAGCTGCTGCATCGGTCACAGATGCAGCTGGATCTGGCGTTGCTGTGACTGTGGTGTAGGCCGGCAGCTGCAGCTCCGATTCAACCCCTAGTCTGGGAACTTCCATATGCCGCAGGTATGGCTGTAAAACAAACAAGCAAACAAACAAAATATCTGAGATTTGTTGCTCAAAAGTCCCTGGATAATGTCCAACTATGAGGACAAGCCTCCAGCCCTCAGACAGTGACCTCTAGCCACAGCAAAGTCCATCTAATTCACTACAAAGACTCCATCAAACCTCAGGTCTGTGGAGCGTAAATCTGGCGCCAGGTACACTGTTGGTTTTAACTAAGGGCTCAGAACAGAGCCTGGCATAGTCGACACTCATTAAATGCCGAATGCAGGAATTCATCTTGTGGTTTTAAACTTTGCCTTCAGCATAATACGGGGTAACTCTGCCCTTTGCTTCTGTATCTTCGCCGCCCCTATCCAGGGGCCATGTACCTTGCATTAGTGCTCAACAAGCCTAGAAGAAGACATTGTAGAAGCTGTCTTTAAGAAAGGGGTTCTTCTGTGTTGTCTTCAATTCCTCCTTTCTATTAGTCTTGTTTCTCAAGTTATATCCTGGGCGTCACAAGGTGGGGAAGCGAGAGGCAGAGGAGGAAAAAAGAAGGCACACGTGGGGCTTTGCACATCCACTGTCTGCTCAACAGAGTCAGCACCCTGGTTCCGGACTGTGAATAACAACGCCCCCCCCCCACCCCAATAAAGGCCATTCAGCACCTCTCTTCAAGTTCAAATCTGACCTGCTGAAAGCCACATTTTCTATTTGCCTATTACGATACCAGCCATTCTTTGCCGTACTGGAGGGAATAAAGAAAGCTAGGGAATTTTTCTGGCATTTTTTTTTTTTTGCCTTTTGTCATTTTATGGCCGCGGGTTTTATGGCCGCACCCGCGGCATGTGGAGGTTCCCAGGCTAGGGGTCTAATCGGAGCTGTGGCCACTGGCCTGCGCCGCAGCCACAGCAACGCAGGATCCGAGCCGCGTCTGCAACCTACACCACAGCTCACGGCAA
>PVHT020000193.1:3388962-3420721 GCA_004024745.2 Catagonus wagneri
GACAACTCCCCAAATGCTCCCATGGAATTCATGATAAGTGGGTTTTGCCACATTGCTTTTTATTTCTGTCTTCAGTTGTTGATCTCAAATGTGTGAGTTCTCAAATCATCTCTGCTACAGGAGGATGCGGGGCCACCGGCATAGAAAGTTAATACGCATGCGCAAATGTTTAGCGGATGTGTACGGACATCTGCAACTTTATTCGAATTCATCCCAAAGATAAGGTAGATGATGGATACTGACGTTATAAAGAAATACAGCAAAATGGTAATGGTAGAACGTAGGCAAAGTGTGTAAGGTGTTCACTATAAATTCTTTCAAAACCTCCCTGGATATGTGAAAAATTCCGTAACAGACGGTAAGGGAAGTAAACGCAGTTCAGCCGGAAGTGCGGAGGCAGCAGAGAGGAAGCCTCCTGGGGCAGCGGAACCCAGCTTTTCTCGCTGGGACCGTCTGGCGCAGGAAAGCAGACAGATGGCAGCTGGTGCTGTTCTCCAGAGGCCTCTCTTAAGGTGTAGACACCCGGGATTGACTGCAAGCCCTACCCCTGGGATCTGATGTGGTGTATGACCTCTCTCTCACAACTTTTGCATGATAGCCTTCCGCTTCTTCTAGCTAACTACTCCTCCTGCTTCGGGAGAATGGTCTGCCTCTTGGCTGCTTTCAGCCATCATGGCCACCGTGGCCCAAGCTAATACTCTCCTGTTTTTCTCCTTGTCTTTCTCCCCGGTGACTTACAGAGTTGGTGTTGACCCAGATCAAGACCCACCACCCAACAATGACAGCTTTCAAGTCTTACAAGGGGTAAGTCACAAGAGATTCTTCTTCCCAGAAAGGTGTTATTTAAAATAAAAAAACAGTCAAAATTTATCAAGCATTTACTACACACCAGGCTCTTTTCGTGGATTCCCTCATTGTGATCTTGACAACGATCTTACGAGGTAGGACCTGTTATCCCCATTTTACAGATTAGAAGCTCAAGGTTGAGAGTTGAAGTGAGACCTCTAATCTAAGGTCAGAGAATCGGAAAGTGATGGAGCCAGGATTTGACTCCCGATTCTCTGTTTTTAAACAACATATGAAGGGGGCGAGGCGGCCAGAAAGAATGGATATATTGCATACATCGGTTGGCTCCCGGTAACCGGTTCTGAGAAGGAGGGGGATGGAATCCAACTCTCTAGCCCTGGGACTCTGAGAAAGGACGCTGGGCGATGGCAGGTCTTCCTGGTCCTCCAGGGCCTGGCAGCCTCTGCAGCTCTCTGAGATCCCCCTGCAGAGCAGCAGCCCCGTCGGCGATGACAGTCACAGTAGAGCCTCGGGCTGGGCGATAGTGCCCGGAGGGAAGCTGTAGAAGCAGTGAGTGCAAGAGCCCCGTGGCTGCGTCTCGCTTGACAGCCGGGAAGAGTTCCTGCTGCCGCAGACCGTCCTGATGGATGCCGTCGGCCGGGAGAGGCGTGTGACGGCCCTTGGTTTTGCCCTGTGCTGCACTTAACGCTAACCGCATAACGAGCCGCCCCAAACAGAAGGAAGTGAACAACAGTTTCATTATCTGCGTGCTGTCTCTAGGTCAGGGATTTGGAAAGGACATTGTTGAGACAGCTTGCCTTTGCTCCATGAAGACAGCTGGGGGGTGACTCCGCAGCTGGGGACCGGAGTCCTCCACAGGCTCGTTGGTTCCTACGTCGGGCACCCGGGCTGGGAGGACCCAGTCTGGGACTGGCGACTGCAGTGTCTGTGAGGGCTTCTCCAGGCCCTCGGGGTTTTGGGCTTCTGACGTGACGGCTCAGGCTGCTTCTAAAAGCCATGTCCCAGCAAGCAGGGTAGAGGCCACGTGGTCTTTCCTGACCTAGCGCTGGGAGTCACACAGCGTCACTCTCTTGATTACAAGGAGTTGCCAGGGCCCAGATTCAACAAGAGGGGACGGAGACCATAACTTCTGGGTGGGAAGAGCATCAGCGACGTGGCGGCCGTGTTTTAAAGCTGCCACATCACCCCTGTTGCGGGGCTGGCCGGGTGGTTCTGCCTCCAGTTTTTGGTCCTTCCCCAGGCCGGCATTTCCTGGGCAGGCAGGAGGAGGGAAAGGAGGGTCCTGATGGGAGCTGAAATTTGCTTCCCAGAGGTTGTTATCTGGCCTTGGGAGTGAAGACCTATTTTGTTCAGCATAGAATACCCAATGCTAGAGTTGCTATCGCGGCTCAGTGGAAACGAATCTGACTAGGAACCATGAGGTTGCGGGTTTGATACCTGGCCTCACTCAGTGGGTTAAGGATCCGGCGTTGCCGTGAGCTGTGGTGTAGGTTGCAGACGTGGCTCGGATCCCGTGTTGCTGTGGCTGTGGTGGAGACTGGCAGCTGCAGCTCCGATTGGACCCCTAGCCTGGGAACCTCCATATGCTATGGACATAGCCCTAAAAAACAAACAAAAGAATACCCAGTGCTAAGCACAGTGTCTGGCACATGGGGGCATGATTGGTGTTTATGAGAAGATGGGACTGTGTGTGTCATCTGTGACACCATGTTGAGTGTTTTGTTTTCTCCCAGGCAGCTTTGAATTACACTCACGGTCGCACTTAACCCTAAATCCTGTCTGCATGTTTCAGATTGCCTGGCATCTTCTAAAAGACTCCAGCCAGCCAATCAGATCGAACAAGTCTCACCGCAGGTGGTGCTGTGTGGGGCCTGGCGCTGCCGCCACAGCTTTCTCAGAGGTCATTCCCTGTGAAGGTGGTCATGGCCTGATAAGGCAGTCTTGGGTTGATGCCCCATAAGGGACGCAAAGCCATGACCTCTGCAAGTTCTAGGTTTTTTTTTTTTTCTTTTCTTGGCTGCCCCATAGCATGTGGAGTTCCCAGGCCAGGGATCAGATCCGAGCCATAGTTGTGACCTAAGCTGCAGCTGCTACGGCAATGCCAGATCCTTAACCCAGTGTACCCAGCCAGGGATTGAATCTGCGTCCCAGTGCTGCCAAGATGCCTCCAATCCAGTTGTGCCACAGCGGGAACTCCGTGAAAGTTCTAGGCATTTTGTGAAGAGCTTTCACTGGCTATTTGGTGCCCACTTTAATGTTGCTCCAGAAGACCTCTGCTATGATGTTAGAATTGGCCATTGTGCCTGTTGGGAACAGAAGCTTTTTGTTTTGGAGGGTTTGTTTTTTTGGCCACACCCAGGGCATGCAGAAGTTCCCAAGCCCGGAATCGAGCCCTCGCCACAGCAGTGACCACATGGAATCCTTAACCCGCTAGGCTAGGCCAGGCCACCAGGGGAGTCTGAGAAGTTCTTTTACGAAATTTGCTATTTGACCTTTTTTTTTTGGTCATTTTAGGCCACACTCACAGCATGTGGAGGTTCCCAGGCTAGGAGTCGAATTGGAGGTACAGCCGCCGGCCTACACCACAGCCACAGCAACGTGGGATCCGAGCCGCGTCTGCAACCTACACCACAGCTCACGGCAATGCGGGATCCTTAACCCGCTGAGCAAGGCCAGGGATCGAGCCCGCAACCTCATGGTTCCTGGTCAGATTCGTTTCCGCTATACCACAACGGGAACTCCTGACTTGAGTTTTGATTAAGGACTTTAGATGATGGAGGTTCAGGAACTATGCACCTGGCATTGTAAGAGTCTGGGTTTCCCCAGACTGTAGATCTGAGGAAACCTGGGTGAAATTCATGTTGGACCTCTTTATTTCACTGAAAAGAAAATAATGGGAGCTGTCTTCGTGGCGCAGCGATTGACGAATCTGACTAGGAACCATGAGGTTGCGGGTTCGATCCCTGGCCTTGCTCAGTGGGTTAAGGATCCGGCCGTGCCGTGAGCTGTGGTGTAGGTCGCAGACGCGGCTCGGATCCCGCGTGGCTGTGGCTGTGGCGAAGGCCGGTGGCTACAGCTCCTGTTAGACCCCTAGCCTGGGAACCTCCATATGCCGCGGGTGCGGCCCTAGAAAAGGTAAAAAGACAGAAAAAAAAAAAGAAAGAAAATAATGGCTCTGGTAGGAGGTGCATCCTCCACAGACCCGTGGCCAGTCAATTTGCTTAATTTGCTAAGAAAAACAGATCCCCCCCCCCCCCCCCGCTGGATATCCAGGGTTTAGAGTAATTTCATCCTGACAGTTCCAGGCCAGTCAACACCTCCACTCCACCCGCCCCGGCCCCAGACCCTTTGCTGGTTTGCATTGTTTCTGCCTCTGGACTCGTGCATCTGTGAAAGGAAATCCATGAAATGGTTTGAGTGTTTTTCACATAAGCTGAAGTGGTCTCAGAGACACTGGGCTAGACTTCATAACCAACATGTGGAGATGTTTGAAAAGCAGTGGGTCCTGAGTGCTAGGGGTTCTGGCGGTGCGTTCAGTCCAGGCAGGCATAGCTAAGGCAGCGCCCCCAGCCCTAGGCAGAGTGAGCCTTGGAAACCCGCCCTTTGGGCTAATTTTGACCAGGCAGGTGGCAGCCACTTCCTCTGCACTCCCCACGGCACCCCTTGGGCCAGCCCTAGCCGGGAGCTATGTCACAGCTTCCTCTGGACCACTCTCCTTCCAAGCCCCATACACCGTCGGGCAGAGGGCCCTCAAAGGCAGTGTTGTTGGTGTCTCGAAAGTCTTTCAAGGTTGCTGTCAGACTGGGGTGGCGGGAGGGGGGAGGAGTTGAACTTCAAGCTTGGTTCCTCAGGTCACCTTCTGTAAAAATGACTCATGTCCTCGTGCAGAAAGGGCCTTATTTCTCCAAGTCCTCCTGGCCTGACCTTGGGCCAGTCAGCCATTAACAACAGGGCAGGGAGCACTCGGTGGTCATGAGAAACCAATAAAACAGAGAAATAAATGGCCTTCTCATTTTTGGGTGAAACCCTGGGTTCTTGCAACTTCCCCTGAAATGGATCCAAGTCACATGCTCAGGGTTGTCCTGAAACTGAAATCAGAGGTGGGGAAAATCCAGATGTTTGTTTCCCATTAGAAAAGAAAGGACACTTCTCTTTACCTCGTTTTCTAAATGCTCTCTCTAAAAACAAACAAAAAAGGGGTATTTGACGGGAAAGCACTTGTCACGATGAGCATGATTTTCCTCACGGGTCCTAGGAGCCCAAGGTTATAAACAGAGTCATGGCTACAGAGCCGCAGAATATTAGCTCATGTGGGCGAAGGAAAGGAGCTGTTGGCTAGCACTTTTGGCTCCGTGAGAGGGAAGCGTAAGAATATTGTGGATAGACTTCAGCTTCATGTCCCTGGCAGGTTTGACTCATGAGAACAAAACAAAACAAAACAAAAAACTCAAGTTGTTTTGTTTCTCCCGAGGTCTTGGTGACTTTGCAACCAAAACAAAAAAACAAGCCCAGCTGGAGGCAAGCTGCCCGGGGGCCCCCGGGGGCCGCCTCCCAGCCCATTCAAGGGGGGGGATTTTTCATGCCAGACGCAGCTGAGATTGAAGTTGGCCGGACGTGCAGGCACATCAGTCACTTCCTCGCCCGAGTGTACAGGAGCGCGCTCATTGATGAGGCCGCTTCGGAGAAGCTAGGAGCACAAATCTGAATGGATCCTGCCTCTGTCATCTCAGCAGGACAAGGTCACAGGCAGGATATTACTGGAATGTGGAGGAAGGGAAGCCACTGTGCCCGTGGTGCCTGCGTGCGTGTGTGTGCACGTGAGAGCCGCAGAAGCTCAGCAGCTGATAGTGGCATTGACATACACCTTTCGGGGCAAGTTGGGTTTGCTTGTTTCTGCGTCCTCCCTCAGGTTCCCTCCAGGCTGAAATCTGGAATCCAGTCCCTTAAATCTTCAAACAGTTGTTGAAGTGCTTTTCCTCAGATCACTACCCTGCCTCCCCGCCTTTGACTCCTCTTTCTATTTTTTTTTTCTTAGAAGTCCAAAATTAACATTACTGTATTCATTCATTTGACAAATACTTATTGAGCACCGATTATGTTTCAGACATTCTTTCAGGCTCTGGGAATACATCTGCAAACAAGACAGATGAATCTGTGTCCTTAGGGTCTGGTGACAATGAGGTGAAGGATGAGGGTGGAGATTGGCAGAGGCGAGATCGTGGAGGGCCTTTCTGCTTCTCCACGTGGGACTGTGGGCCTCTCCTTGCCGTTCCAAGTGGCCATTTAGCAGCCTGCGCATCACCGGAGAGCCTGTTAGAAATGCAGGTTCTTGGAGTTCCCTGGTGGCTCAGCAGGTTAAGGACTCGACATTGTCACTGCTGTGGCTCAGGTCGCTACTGTGGCGTGGGTTTGATCCCTGGCCCGGGAACTTCTGCATGCCCTGGGCGTGGCCAAAAAAAAAAAATCATCTTTGCCATTGGAAACGTTAGGAATTTAAATAGTGCTTGCTAACTTCCCTGTCTCTACTTCTTTCCCTCTACTCATACCTTCTCAGAGATTTCTGACTGATCCTTGATATCTCTGTTACAGGTAGAGTTGATACTCCTGAGATTTAGAATACAGACTTGTAATCATGACTCAGCTTTGATTTCATTCTTGTCGATCGCCCCTGACTTGTAGAGCAGCCTCTCCCTCTAACACTCAAGAGGATGAGGCTAAGAATGCCTGTGCCTCACGAGCTGTCCCTGCTTTCAGAGCCCTGTCACCCAGCAACATCGAACCCCCGCGGTGCCTTCGAACAGCTGCCATCGGTCCCCTTTTTAATATCGATTGTGCTGCTTATAATACTAACACAGAGCAGATGTCCTAAACCTCAAATGAATGTTTGATTTTGCAAATGCTTTTGATTTGTTTTTTTTTTTTTTTTTAGGGCCGCACCCACGGCATATGGAGGTTCCCAGATTAGAGGTCCAGTTGGAGCTACAGCTGCCGGCCTACACCACAGCCACAGCAACGTGGGATCCGAGCCGTGTCTGCAACGTACAGCACAACTCACGGCAAAGCTGGATCCTTAACCTTCTGAGCGAGGCCCGGGATCGAACCCGCAACCTCATGGTTCCTAGTCGGATTCGTTTCCGCTGCGCCACGACGGGAACTCCTGTAAGTGCTTTTGAAAATGAAATGATGGGGATGTGTGAGGTGGAAAAGCATGAGAGGAGTAGTAAAGGAACCTGCTACTTGAGGGCAGAGGAAAAAACAGTGATGTTAGTTCTGGCTTCCTTTCCCCTGCCCACCACCCCCACCTTCCTAAAGCTGGTAAGGCAAGTTACTGCAGTTACTGCACCGCCTGGAACACAACGGAGGTGCCCGGGTAAGCACCACCAAGAGCCCTTGGCTGGTCTGTCAGGAAACTCACCCGAGCGTGATTTCCGCAGGCCAGCTGTGGGAGAGCCTGGAAAGTTGGTTTTTACAGAAGCTTTCTTTAATATTCTCTGTAAATCCATTTTGGCCTATTAGGATCTAGACTACTTTAGGGTAATCAATCTACTAAAAGGACTTGAAGGAAAATTACAGTAAAAATGCCAAAAGAAATTTTGTCAGAGTTCCTATTGTGGCTCCGCGGGTTTACAACACGACTGCTATCCATGAGGATGCGGGTTCAATCTCTGGCCTCACTCGGTGGGTTAAGGATCCAGCGTTGCCACGAGCTGCAGCGTACGTCACAGATGTGGCTTGGATCCCACATTGCTGTGGCTACAGCTCTGATTTGACCCCTAGCCTGGGAACTTCCACATGCCACAGGTGCGGGTCTATAAAGGGAAAAGAGAAAAAGAAAAAAAAATTTTGTCCGACATTGAGTTGATCTACCCACAGACATAACCAAGCCTTTTTCTTTGGGAATCGATTTGTCTGCCTTTGGGATTTATTCAATCCCTTTTAATACATTACCTCCCACTCTATCTTTGAAACTTTGGCGATACAGGATGTTTGAGCTCAAAATCTCTAAAAGTTACGGTGCAAAGGGAAGCTTTTCCCCATTACCTCGATCCCTTTTCTACAACTAAGGATCTGTCCTCTTGTTTGTTCCTAGGACGGGCAAGATTCTGCCAGAGGAAACCGGACAAAGCAGGAGAGTGCGTGGCTGTTCAGGCTGTGGTACAGCTTTGACCACAAGTATCCTTTTAAGGGGCTCCCCTGTATTTGTGAAACGTCGTCAATGAACTCCTCTTGTCGAGTTGTCAGCGAATGACTTCTGATGAGTGAGGAAAGATGCGTGCTTGCTACAGGTGGAGTTGGTCCGCTCTTGGGACCTGGGCAAGGATTATTCGGTCACGGGTAGTCATAAGGAGCAGCTCTCTGGCCAAGAGGAATGTTTGCACATCGTCAGGGTAGCCAGTCCACAGCCTGGTAGGCTCACGTGGCTCTTCAGAGCTTTGTGTCCAAGGGAAGTGTGCCTGTGTGGGTGAATTTGTTAAAATGTACACTTGAACCCTGCTGCGGTCAGGAGCGGAAGTGGAGGTTGGCCAGTTAATTCATATGAGGAGGAGGATGCCTATTGGCTGAACCAAGTCTGGCCAAGCCCGATGCTGGCGTTTACGGGACCACACAGGCAGGGCAGACTCCAATCTAGTAGATTCACTTGGCCCTAGGTGAAAATTAAAAACCAAGAAGTTAAACTGTCAAGGTTTCTTCAGTTGACATAGCAATCAGGTGAGTAAGTAGCTTATATACAGCCTTTGGAGACTTTGAAAATGTTTACATTTTTTCGTTGTTGAAGTAAATAATGCATATAGGAAAGCACACAAATCGTAAGTGCTCAGTGAATTATTGCAAAATAGGTACACTCGTTTAATACGAGTCATGAAACAAAACTACCAGCTCCTCTCATGCCATGACCCAGTTACTACCCCTTTTTCCTCCCCAAACATAACCACTCTCTTGACTTTTAGCAATACTTAATAATTTTACCTGTTTTAGAACTCTGTATCAATGGGATTGTAGAGTATATATATTTTAGTGTCTGGTTTGTTTGGCTTGACATCGTTTGTGTAATCATCCACATTGTCGCATGTAGCTCTGGTTCATCTATTTTCATTGTTGTATAGTATTTCACTGTACGAATATACTGTAATTCATTTATCAGTCCACTGTTGATAAACATGTAGATGTTTTATAATTTGGAGCAACTATGAAAAATACTGCCTTGGACTTTTTTTTTTTTTTTTTTGGCTTTTTAGGGCCATACCCGCGGCATATGGAGGTTCCCAGGCTAGGGGTCAAATTGGAGCTGTAGCTGCTGACCTACACCACAGCTCACAGTAAAGCTGGATCCTCAACCCACTGCATGCTAGTCAGATTCGTTTCCGCTGTGCCATGACGGGAATTCCTGTGGACGTTTTTATACATGTCTTTTGAGGCATGTTTACATACATTTTGTTGGGAATATACCCAAGAGTGAAATTGCTGGGTCATAGGACATGCAAAGGTTTAACTTCAGAAGATGGTGTCAAACGGTTTTATGAAATGGTAGTACCACTTTTCACATTCACTTCTGGTGTATGAAAGTTCCATTTGTTCCACAGCCTTGCTGACTATTGGTATTGCTAGTCTTGTAATTTTAGCCGTTCTTTGGATTTACAGTGATGTTTCATTGTGTTTCTTCCACTGAAGTATAGTTGATTTACATATTAGTTTCAGGGGTACAACACAGTGATTCGATATTTTTAGAGATTATAACAGTGGGTTTTAACAGTGTTTTTTTTTTTCTTTTTTGGCTGCTCTGTGGCATATAGAGTTCCTGGGCCAGGGATCAAATCAGAGCCAGAGTTGTGACCTATACCATAGCTGTGGCAACACCAGATCCTTAACCCACTGTGCCAGGCTGGGGATTAAACCCACATCCCTGCTACTGCAGAGACACTGTCAGTCCCATTGTGCCATAGCAGGAACTCCTCATTGTGGTTTTAATTTGCATTTACCTAGTGACTAATAAGGTTGAGCACCCTATCATATATTTACTGGCCCTTTAGTAGGTTCCTTTAAGAAGTGCCTGTTTGTCTCTTACCCATTTTTCTTTTGGGTCATTGGCCTTTTTATTACCACGCTTAAGTGTTCCTTAATGTATTCTGGATATGAGTATTTTGCTATTTATATGTGAAAAGAAATATCTTCTTTGTGACTTGCCTTTTCACTTTTTGTTGTCATTGTTGGCTGAGTCCATGGCATGTGGAAATTCCCAGACCAGCGATCGAACCCATGCCATAGCAGTGACCTGAGCCACAGCAGTGACAATGCCAGATCCTCAGCCCATGGTGCCACAAGGGAACTCCTGTTCTCTTTTCTTTCTGTCTGCCTCTTTTTTTATGGAGATTGAATCAGTAATATAAAACCTCCCAACAAAGAAAAGCCCAGAACCATATGGCATCACTGGTGAATTTTCTCAAACATTTAAAGAAGAGTTAATCCTTCTCAAACTCTTCCCAAAAAATTGAAGAGGAGAGAATGCCCCTTTTTTTTGAGGCCAGCATTGCCCTGATATCAAAGCCTAACAAGGAAACTATAAGAGAAGAAAATTACAGGCCAGTATCCCTGGTGAACGTAGATATCAAAATCTTCAACAGAATACTAACAAGCTGAATTCTACAGTAACATTAAAAGGATCATACAGTCTGATCAAGTGGGATTTATCCCAGGGATGCCACATAATCAAATCAGTCAATGTGAACACCACATGAACAAAACAAAAAGTGAAAATCATATGCTCATCTCAATAGTTGCAGAAAAAAGCATTTGACAAAGTCCGAAATTCTTTCATGATAAAAACTCTCAACAAATTAGGTATATGTGGAATGCACCGCAACAAAATAAAGTTCACATGGGACAAACCCACAGCTGACATCCTACTCCGATCTGGAGCAAGGCAAGGGTGTACACTCTTACCACGTCTATTCAGCACAGTACTGCAGAGATGTACTTATTAGTTATAAAATAGAATGCAAATGTTTTATGTCTGCAGTATTAAATTAATTATAATAAAAATATAGAGAAAAAGCTTGAAAAGAGGCAGGAATGTAAGTGAATTAAATTTGCCACATTTCATAAGAGGGAGTTAAAAGCTTCTGACTAAAGTTTATAAACCAGAAAATAGGCGGAAAAATATTTTCTCTAAAGTTGTAATGATAGGAAGTTCCAATTGTGGCTCAGTGGTAACGAGTCCAACTAGTATCCATGAGGATGCGGGTTCAATCCCTGGCCTCTCTCAGTGGATCTGGGATCTGGCATTGCTGTGAGCTGTGGTGTAGGTCGCAGACGTGGCTCGGATCCTACATGGCTGTGGTGTAGGCCGGCAGCTGCAGCTCCAGTTTGACCCCTAGCCTGGGAACTTGCATATGCTGCAGGTGCGGCCCCAAAAAGCAATACATAAATAAGTAAAGTTGTAATGATAGTTACCAGAAAGCCCGGGTGGGCGAGAGGCTTGGTATTTTACTTTGACCTTTCCAACAATTGGAATATGGAAAATCTATATGTAGATGTTTTTTCTTTCTTCCTCCCTCCCTCCCTCCCTTCCTTCCTTCCCTTTTTTCCTTTTTAGGGCTACACTCGCAGCATATGGAAGGTTATATGCCAGGCTAGGGGTCGAATCGGAGCTGCAGCTGCCAGCCTCTACAGCACAGCCACAGCAACACCAGATCCTTAACCCACTGAGCTAGGCCAGGGATCGGATCCGCGGCCTCATAGATACTGGTCGGGTTTGTTACTGCTGAGCTATGATGGGAACTCCCTTTTTTTCCTTCTTTTTAAAGAATTTTTAGAGGGCCTTCTGGACTCGGGAAGAGGAAGCTCGACTTTGAAATACCTGGGACCGGGAACTGAAAGGCAGCCCCTGGGTTCCCTGGGACTCTTATATTAATCATTCTGGGAATCCAGCTGCGATCAGCTCCTGGGACGTAAGGTAACTGATAGGCCTATAGGAGCTGTGTCTAGCAATGTGGTTAGAAGACAGCAGTCTGCGGGGCTTGTTCTGTGTATAGATCCCGTGCGGGGCCCGCACATCCTCCTTTGCTGGGTAATTCCCAACTAGAAGTATACCCCGGGGTCGCCCCTGCATCTCCTCCTGTAGAGAAGCGTTTTCTCCCTCGTGCTGCTCTGAATGAAGTCAGGAAGTGATGGTGCTGGGAGCAGTCATCCTCTTTCTTGGGCACAGACAGCCACGACTCCTCACCTGCCCTGAAAAGTCCCAGAGTTCCCGTCATGGTGCAGCGGAAACGAATCCGACTAGAAACCATGAGGTTGCGGGTTCGATCCCTGGCTTCACTCAGTGGGTTAAGGATCCGGCGTTGCCGTGAGCTGTGGTGCAGGTCGCAGATGCGGCTCGGATCCCACGTTGCTGTGACTGTGGTGTAGGCCAGCGGCTGTAGCTCCAACTGGACCCCTAGCCTGGGAACCTCCGTATGCCGTGGGTGTGGCCCTAAAAAGCAAAAAAAAAAAGTTCCTTGGCCGTTGCTGCAGTTGAGGTGGCCTGGAGGGCTGGTCTCCCGCTTGTCCACATTGCTTAGACTGTGGGTATCAGCCATGGTCCTGGCTCCATCGTAAGGTGACCCGTGCTTCATGGCGCTTCCAGTACAGAGCTGTGCCTTTGGCAGCACGCATGTCCATAGATCGGCAAACCCTGAACTGGTCTCCACAGAAAAGTTGATCTTCATTGTTAGAGCAGGTCTCCACCGAGGGCGAGTTTGCTTCTCAGAGGACGCTGGGCAATGTCAGGAGACATTTTGCTTGTCACATCTGAGGGAGGGGTCGGCTGGGCGTGCTGCTTGCGTCTAGCGGGTAGAAGCCAGAGACGCTGCTAGGCCTCCTACAGTGCAGAGAAGCTCCTATCACAGAGGATGCCATTTTGGCCCCCAGTGCCAACAGTGTGAGGTGGAGAAACTTCTGGAGACTGGGAGAGAGGCAACAGGGAGAGGCAATAATAGTCCTGCATGGGCAGGCAGGTTTAGGTCTGAGGGACCTTCATGAAACCACTTCCCTCGCCAAGTCCGAGTTTCCTCCCTTGTAATAGCCCCAGGTTACCTCTAAGGCCCTGCCCACCACTGTGTGGCCTCTGGGCCTGTAATATCGCCACTCAAGGTACGTGATCTCCTGTTTCCGAAACATGAGCTGGTTGTGTGTCAAAAGCCGGAATGCCGGAGTTCCCCCTGTGGCGCAGTGGGACTGGTGGGAGCGCTGGGATGCAGGTTCAATCCCCCGCCTGGCACCGTGGGTTAAGGACCTGGCGTTGCCACAGCTGTAGCTTAAGTGGTGACTGCCGCTCGGATCTGATCCCTGCCCTGGGAACTCCATATGCTGCAGGGAGGCCAAAAATGGGTGGCGGGGAGGGGGAGCTGGAATGAATGCTGATCAAAACCAAAATTCTCATCCAGCACAGCAAAGAAAGAATTAATTAATGGAATATTCTAACAGAAACCGGGGAGTCACCAACCTGAAAGTTAACAGTAAACACTTAAGGCTGATGGGGCAGAGTTTAATCTTGGGTTCAGATCTTTGCAGACTATAGGGCCTTTGTGTGTCGTACTGGAAAGATGAGGGAAAGAGGTTTTCGTGGGGAGATTGCTGGGTGATTTACTCTTTGGGGGTTCTCAACACGTTTTATTGGGTGTGTGTTTTCCTTAATTCTCTTTTTTAAAGTTACTTGAAGCCCATCCTCACACACAGCGGCCCCCCACTGACCACCACTCTCCCAGCCTGGTGTGGCTTGCTCGCTCGATGTCTGACCAGTCCCCAGGTGTATGACGTAAGTACAGTGTGGCCGGGGCGCCGCGGTAAAACCGCAGTTTTGCTGTGGCCTTTTCTTTCAATTCCCACCCAGCATGACAGAGAACAGCATCAGGGTCTCCTTCTCTTAGAGACAGTTGGGTCTTCCAGGCACCCCATCCCCCCCTCCGTATATTAAAATGAAATTCCTGTGCCCCCTCTGATAAGCTGTTCTTAAATGACAAGAAAGAGGGGGTGCCAAAAACACCATTTCCCTAGCCCTGTTCCCAGTTCTGTAAGGTGATTTTCAATGCTTGTGGTGGGTTTTAATGTAACGTAAACCAAGATAATAACGCTACTCACCTTTTATGTTGGAAGCAGGCTGACCAATAGATTGAAAAGTTAGTATTATGATTTCCCATCCCATTTTATTTAAGAAATCTGTCTTTTTTAGAATGCTGAGTAGTTTGCTCAGTTTGGACCCCCGTTGAGAGTGACGGCACGGGCCATTTGGATGTGTTTTATCATCAGAAACAAAAAGCAGTGACTTGCCATTCCTCACCTCTCCCACTAAAGAAGCTACAGCTGATTGCATTGTTTGACTTTGTGTCACTGGGCTTCCATGTTTCTGTGCCATGGGGGAAGAGCCACTGCATTTCCACAGCAGCCCTCCCAGGACAGCTAGTTATGTCACTACAAACCTTCAGCTTAACAAAATTTTGGTTGATCCTGTCATCTGGAATTCGAGGGAGTGGATCGGTTTCATCACCTGCATAGAACATTCCCGAGGCTGCGATCTGGAAATCCCTCTCCACTGTGTTTTGCTACATCCTCATTTCTGGGTGACCTTTTCCTTGGGTGCTATTTGTCTGGACTTGGGAATTCCATCACCTAATAGGTCAACATCCAGTCTCGTTTTTTCCTTTTTGGTGAATTTTGGCCCCGCTTCCCACTGCAAGGGGTCAGAGCGGGCTCCCTGTCTGCCGTTTCCTCTGTGCTGCTGGCTCCTCTGGAGCCACTCGCAGAACTCCCCACACGGGCAGTTTCTCTGTCCCCGTGGGGCTCCAAACCTTGAAACAGCAAAATACGTGCCAAGAGAGTCTCCTCCTGAACACTGGGCGCCAAGGAGCCCAGGGAGAGAGATTTGGACAGAGATGAACCAAAACATTAGCCCACGTATGAATGGGAGAAGCGGGGCGTGCTCAGACAGGCAACGTGATGTCATCTGTTGTTAAGAAAATGATCGCAGAGCAGATGGAGTTTCAGGACTTTCTGAACACTTAATGGGAAGGAGGAAATTAGGGATTGGGAGCGGGTTTTAGAATTACACTCTGCCCGCTTAGAGGCTTTTTATTGCACTGTACATTTGCACCCTGCCTTCAGTCCCGTGAGGATTGGAGGCAGCAGGCAAGCGGACTTGGGTGCTTGCCTGTTACAAAAGCCGGAGCACTGGTTAAGTGGAGTCACGTGGCGGAGAGCGGGGGAACCGAGGTCACCAAGAAACAATGCAGAAAACAAGCATGTGCTTGTCACTGATCCTTGCCCGGCGATGGGCCGGGATAGAAGCGAGGTAGGCAGAACCCACGGGTCCTCCCCAGATCGGCGCATTAGCAGGCGTCCGCCCGGCCCCTTCTCTGAGTTAAGCAGCTCAAGGGACAGTGCCCGGAAGAGGAGCAGACCGTCACGGCTGTCTGGTGGTTTGTCTGATAGGTGGGGATTCCAGGCCCGGACCAAGAGTCTGCCATGGCCTTTGCGTGACTGAGTTGAGGGGTCACGTGACTGTCAGGGAGGTGGGTTTGGTGCCCCGCACCTAGGCGACCCTGTCGTGTCCAGGCCACAGGACTCAGGATGCACTAGGAAGGCAGATGGAATATAAGAAAGAACAGTTTGCCCGAAGTGGCTTGGAACCACGTCTTTACCGTTCAGGGTCTTCATTGCCAGTGTTTGACGGCCGGCCGTGAGGTGAGGGAGCGGAGTTTGAAAAGCTGTGTCTGACCCCACGCTGCTTCCCGACACTCCCCCACAGTCTCATAGTTTCGAGGGGCTGCCACTTAGCTAACTTAGGGCCTTGCTCAGCCCTGGCTGGTCTCCCACCACCCCTGCCCAGCCCGAGTTGCCCTGCCAGTCCTCTCCCCGGCCGGCTGATTTTTCACATCCTTTACGTGGGTGAAGGCAGCCTAGAGGCAGCATAAATCCTAACTCGGCTTCCAGGCAGCTGGACAACCTCAGGCAAATTTCACGAGTTCTCTTAGCTCAGGCTTTTGTCTCGGGGACCTGAGCCTTTGCACCCTTCCCAGGGGAGGGGTGGGGATCCAGTGACAGCGGCTGTGACATTCCTGGCAGGTGTGTAATAGCTGCTCAAGAAAACATCCCCTCCCTCTCCGTCGTTTGCATTGTCTCCCCAGGGGCTTCCTTCCCATCAGGGTATTTCTGCGGGGACAGGAAAGAAATCCTAATTCTGGTTTATCCTCTCCCCTCAATCGCTGACTAGGACAAAGAGTTGTTTAAGTGTAAACCAGGTGGGTTTTAGGGTGGTTTGTGTAGGGCAGGAGGCCGCCCACCTCAGAAGACCTTCCCAAAGCAAAGAAGACCCAAAACCTATTTGCAGGTTTGACTGGGCCCTCACCCCTTCCTTTCTTTGTGGGTTGGGAACCTGAACATCCAGGCTGGTCTCCCTTTCTTCCCTTTGTCAGTAATCCCAAGCTGTCAGGCATTTAAAATCAGAACTGGGAGTTCCCATTGTGGCTCAGCAGGTTAAGAACCCGACTAGGAGCCATGAGGACACAGGTTCGATCCCTGGCCTCGCTCAGTGGGTTAAGGATCCGGCGTTGCCGTGAGCTGTGGTGTAGGTCGCAGACGCGGCTCGGATCCCACGTGGCTGTGGCTGTGGCTGTGGCGTGGGCCGGCGGCTTCAGCTCCAACTGGACCCCTAGCCTGGCGACTTCTATATGCCACCAGTGAGGCCCTAGAAGAAACCAAAAAAAAAAAAAAAATCAAAACTGCTTTCTGGTGTTGGAAGGCCCGGTTCAGCAACAGCCTTGCATTGAGCAGCCTTCCACAGCGTACACCCGGCTATCACACTAGAGGCTTAAGGCAGGCGGCTTTCGTGATCCCCCACTTTCAGATGAGGGGTTGAAGTCGGGGTGGCCTCCAGCCGGGGAAGAGGTTGGTCTCCCATTTACTGTCGACACCACTGTGAACTGATGTCGTTTGTGTGTTGCGCTCTGCAGAACCAGGAGCCTCTGAGAGAGGAAGACTCTGATCTCATCCTGACCGAGGGCGACCTGACCTTGACCTACGGGGACAGCACAGTGACTGCGAACGGCTCCTCGGGCTCCCACACGGCCTCCACGAGCCTCGAGGGCGGGCGGAGAACGAAGAGCAGCTCCGAGGAGGCGCTGGAGCGAGACCTGGGAGTGGGAGACCAGAAGGTTTCCAGCCGGGGCACCCGCCTGGTGTTTCCCCAGGATGATAACGCCTGATCGCCCACCCCCGCCGCCGCCAGGCTCCGAGGGCCGGGGTGGGCCCACTGGCGGGTGAGGATGGCTGCGAGCCCCAGTGTTGTCGCGGGGGAGGGGGGGCATTGACTGAATGGAACTAACACTGAAGAAATCTTAACATTTAAAAATGTAACCCAAAATGCAGCTGGAGGGGCTCAAGTGTCTCGACTTCACAACCAGTGCAGAGCTATTCCCACTCTCTCCACATCGCAGCGCGCCGTTCAGAGTTAAACAGACAAACACACAGCATGCTTTTGTGCTCTCGTCACCCATTCACCTGCGGATCTCAACAAGGTGTGGCGGGTGCTGGGGCCCCCTCCCGGGAGAGGCTTCGTGTCCAGACACAGCAGTTGCAGGTCTAGCCGGCTGCAGGAATAACAAGTGAGGAGAGAAGAGACTAGAAAAAGACCGGGAAGGAAGGCAGTGGAGACTCGACCCCAAGGACTGTGGGAAGCTGGCGTTAAATGGGACAGAAAGCACCCAAGAGCCATTTGACCCGAGGCTCCCGCGACGAGGCTACGCGCCCGTCTGATAGGACCCGCCGCCCCTCTTTGCTCCCTGTGTTTCAAAGATTGGAAAATAGGTCCGTGAGCATTTCAAGATGAAGGCACGAATTCCAGTTCCCACTCCAGAAATCTCCCTAAGCAGTGACTGAACTGTTGCAAACCAAAGGCAAGACAGTGTTTGTTATCCTGTTGTTTTGGAATTCACCCGAGGACAGGAGCAGCTGTTCGGAGACTGATGGGGATGTAACTGCAGAAGCCAGGCGGTTCTCGGGGGCTCCCAGATGAGCTGACTGCCTGGAAATGGCTGGGTATCTACCATGGGTTTAGAAATGACACCAGAGGCGGGGGGGATGCTGTTTTCTCTAAGGAAGAGAAGGCAGCCAGAAGCCTAAGAGGCAATAGGCTAAATTTCAGAGGTAAGAAACCTCGCTGCACACAAAATTAACTGCTGAAAAAATACAAGATAGTGTTCTCATGACTGAGTAGAATTCCAAGCTTCAGGCTAATAAATGCACGAGATTTCAGTTGCCCACGTGAGGCGAGGCAATAGCAAGTTAAGCGTTATTCAACCTGGTGGAAGGTTCTGCCTACTCTAAGAATCCAGAAGTCTTAACGTTAAGGGCCATTTTCTTGCTATCTGGGGAGGCTTGTACGAGCTTAATGCGGAAGTGTGGTTTAACACGTAGGTTTTTAGTTCCGGTTCTTTGCGGATGAGCTGTTTACCTGCCCACACCTGTAGCAGGTGAAATGCTGAGAGAACTCTTTGGAAACCAAGTTTGAGATTCTCCCCCTGTCTCTCTGCTTCAGTGCTAGTCTATTTGAAAACCCAATTTTTAGAAAATGCTTTCATAAAATGTGGACATTTTTCTTATGGCCGGAAAACCGGTGGCACAGTCTAGGACACCCATAATGAAATCAGCCATTTAATCTTCTTAACTCACATTTTTAGTGGTTAGTTTTTAAGACATTGCTTGACACTTTGTTTTTGAAAGGACAATTTGTGCAAACCGGGAAAAATGTATTATTAGGTCGAGCCATATGAAATTGCTGATATTCAACCATTAAAAACAGAAATGGCCATTTTATATGGTTCAATCTAATCTAACTGAATCATTTTTATTCCCATCTTTCTTTTCCTTCTAAAGTCCATTTTGGTTTTATGGTCATCCACGGGCTTTGTACTCCTCACTGCAAACATTTTACTCTAACCTACTTAAAGGTAAATGGACATTTGCTAAGACCAAAACTTAGCTAGGGTTGTAGTTTTTTGGTTGGGTTTGTTTTTTATCCAGTGGATCAGATTAAGTCACTGACCTATGGTTCTGATTTTTGTTTGCAAGCTGTGTGGAGCTTAATCCTGACCTTACCAGGGTCCTGGGAAGCAAGTCCACTCATCAAAACGCTTGCACCTCTGAAGCATCATGCCTGTGCTGAGTGGCAAAAAATAGGGTGCTGTGCAGCCCAGAAACCATCTCATTCAAGGCCCAGTGCTGCCAGTCTGGCAGAAATTAGGTTGAAACTGCTAAGTAATGGTGCCTCCAACGCAAGAAATTTCCCCTGAGAGAGTAATCCCGTCATCTCATAAAACCTCTTTGTTTTAGGTTAAGGAGATGACAGTTCAGTAGTCGAATGTTCTAGAACACAGGTTCTCAACCCTGGGGTTACCA
Organism: Catagonus wagneri; assembly: GCA_004024745.2. Classification (NCBI taxonomy): domain Eukaryota; kingdom Metazoa; phylum Chordata; class Mammalia; order Artiodactyla; family Tayassuidae; genus Catagonus; species Catagonus wagneri. The sequence continues at coordinate 3,408,193 of PVHT020000193.1, forward strand.
GGGCCAGTACTGCTTGAAGGGCCCTTTCCTCAGAGGTTCGGATTCAGTAGGTTCGGAGTGGGGCCTGGCTGCCATGCTTTGCTCTGGAGCTTCAGGGATTTTAAGGCACAGCTAGGGTTGAGAGTCTTTAGAACTTGCAGTGGCTCCTTTTGGGAACCTTAAAGAATGGCCTAGTGAAGTCCGTTTTAATGGCTAGTCATGTGGAACAAACTGAAGGTTGATCAGTACTGCAGACTGGGCAGCTCTGAGAGTTTCTTGTGCTAATAATCTTTGCAGAAGTCAGGAATGTGCTTTGTAAAGTGCAACTGAAAAGTCACTTCTGAAAACCTTAGAGTATGAGAGGGAGACGAGGGCAGCTTGAGTGTCTGTATGCGGGAGGGGGGATTAAAAGCCTGTCATCTTTGCGCCTGTGTGTGGGAAAAGGGGGTTTTGTCCTAACGGAGCTGCTGACTTATCGAATGTGAAGGTTTCTGAGAAGCTGTCTTTGCAATTGAACCTGAGATTCTATTAGTAGTCCCCTTTGCAATCAAGTGAACTTTGCTTTCTCTTCATGCTTTGCTTATCTCCATGCCTGGATCTACGCTGGACTCCTCAGAAGAAGGGTGGGCCCATTTATTGCCAGACCAGTGGAAAGCTGTGACCACTTTCTTGTCGTGCGGTGATGGTGTCGTCGGTGGCAGGTAATTAAGTAGATGCAAACTTCTGCATAGCACCGACAGAGGAAAGATAAACACACCTGCAATGCCTTTTCATACCCTTTTTGGGGACAAGGACAAGGGCGCTTTCTCTCCTAAAGAAGGAAATCTGGAATTGAAAGAAGGCTGCATTTCTTCCTTGGAAGGGCTTATGGGATTAAATGGACCCTGACCATTCAGGATACTTACTGTAGTGACCAAATAAGCACTGCTGCTCTGCAGCCCAAAGTCATGCTGCGCCATCAAATGTTTCATTAGGCAGACAGCACGGGAGCTCTTTAGGCTGTGTTCTCTAGACCTGAAAATGTCCGCCATGGTTCAGTTGACAGCATCTCTTTAGCAAACATGAAAAACGTTATCTCAGCTTTGCGTGAAACCTGTCAGTGCGGGGCAAAAAAGTAATGGTTCTTTCCAAAACAAACAGAAGTCTGTTTCACATCCACATCCCTGCCCCCCGTCATAGCGCCCCCCCTTTGTCCGCAGCGGAAGTTAATGTCATCATGTCAGATACTTGATACGAACACAATGATTTCGAAATGTAGAAACACCACTGCTGCACTTCGGAGCGATTGCTGGCAGGACAAACAAGTGACTTGTCAGAGGGGAAAACTGTCCCCTTGGAAACCTACTTTGGTACCCACGGCGAGTTCTAAGAGGTCAATCAGAAAACAGATTTTACCATCTGCTGTAAAATGTGATCTGGACCGGGGGCATCTGGAAAGTCAGCTTGCTGATTCGGTAAGCATATGATTTTCTTAGTCTGCTTTAGAAAGGGGGAACGTGACAGGTTCCATGCCTGCCGTGGGATGTTGATTCTGTAAGCTGAGTTAGTGTAGAAGCTAGCCTGTCAAATACGGTAGACTGGTATTGTTGAATTCTAATCCCTTCTGTTGTTTTTTAAATGAGGATCTGGCTTGCCAGGGTCAATTACTGCATTCTGACAAACTGAGGGAATCTAGCGGCCAAGAGTTAAGAGTTTAGAAAAAACCCATCTGAATGCTGCTTTCATGATTCTGATGCCTGAAAAGTCCTCTCCCCTCTTTTCTAAAACCTAGTAAGAACAATACACAGGGAACTATTCCGGAAACCAATGGCAGTGTCTAAAGAGGAGAAGCAAGTAGGCTCTTTGACAATCCTTTCAAAACAAGACCTAGAAAGAAACCATTTTTTTCCCCAAGTTTCATAAAGCAGAGTTTTTGTGAATTAACAAACACATCTTGTCTGCCAGTGCTAGAAGAAATGTTAAAGAGCAAAACCAAAGTTGGGGATGTTAAGTTTTATTTTTGTAAGCAGGGTATACTGTAGCCACAACCCACGTGGCACACACAGGCAGCCAGCGGCCCGCTACCTGAGCCTTGGAGACGATGAGAAGGGCGGGCTGCCAGACACGCGAGCACTCGGGGGAGCTCACCTTTCTCATCCCGAGGGCCACCTTTTTCAAAAGGGTTCACAGAATTGCCAAATGTCACAGTCAGCGACTCTTGGCCAGTGGAAAATTATCTGGGCCTGTATGTGTTGCAAGAACTCAGCTGGAAAAGGACTTGTCAACAGCATGAAGAACTCTTACCTGCTGTCGAAAGCACTTCAGTGAAGAGCCTAGTGTTACGGGGTGACTGTCGAACTGCATGGACATTTGGGGGGTTGACTTTAGTTGTGATTATTCCAGCTGCTGGCCTTGGAGACACCGTGGAATGGTTTTCAGTTGTATGGGTGTGAAGTCGATGGGTCTGGAATTGTCACTGAAATCAGTCAAATCATAGTATGACTTCATAGTAGGGTCACCTCCTAGGCTTTTTATTTTTTACATAAAACACATCCGGTACTTCTTAGGAAGTTTTACTGTGTCCATTGAAATGATTAAATAAGGAAGGCCACCAAGATTCATTTCCTAGCCGAAAAGCAGTTTTTTAAAATAGAATAGGATGAATTTAATATGGGCTGATGTGACCTTCTGGGGAATTTTTTTATAGCGAGCTTACATACTGTATTTGGGGAATTTTTTTGTCTTCTACTTCCATTCAGCAGTAGCAAACTGGTGGTTTTATAAGATTAACATTATCGTATGTTATCTAACTGTGAATAAGTAAAGACTTGGAATTATCAGCAACCTTTATGTGCAATAAGGAAAACTGCAGTTCGGCCCCCAAAGTGCTACCTTTCCCTAGCATTTTACTGTTTGCCTTTGTGTGTATGTTTAGATTGATATTGTACAGCTAGCTACATGTTTTCCTGTCCTTTACTGATATTTAACATTTTTCTCAAAGCCTTTTTTTTTATAAAACTCAAAATAAAAAGATTAACTGGCTGAGTTCATCGTGTTCTGTATTTTTAAAGTACTGTCCATTAGCAGAAGAATGAAGTATAAGCCTGTTCTTAGTCTGTTTCTTTCCCTTACTGAGGGATTCTGTTCTAGGTGGAAGCTCTTCATCTTCAGCTTCATTTAGACCAGAGACTGACAAATTACAGCGGGCTCTGGACCAAATCTGGCCTACTGGTTGTTTCTGTAAAGTTTTATTGACACACACTCCAGTCATTCATTTGTATGTTGTCTGTACATTCACCTCAGAGCTGAGTTGGAACAGCAGTGAGGTCCTTGTAACAGTGAAACTATTTATTGTCTGGGTCTTTACAGAAAAGGGTTTTTTGCAAACCTCTAATTTAGATGCTTGAAAAAATTGTTTTAAAATTAGACTGAAAAATCATACAACAGATTTTTTTTTATTTTTTATTTTTTTAGATTTAGGGTTAAAAGAAACACTCTGTTAAACCTCTGACTTTCTCCTGCCTGCAACCATCTTGGGCTTTGAGTGTCGGCTAGCTGCTAAATTCTTGAGGTTGATACAATTTCCTTTGTGGGTAGACTAGGTTTTCCCTAAGCCATGCAATTGAACTACATCATAAAATCTGCTTCCTGGTAAAAACAAAGCCAAACAAATCTTGTCTTTTTAACAGAGACTCCAGAGTCATTTAATAGTATAATTACAAAAACACCAGCTAGAACAACTGAAAAGCAAACCTTTGTTTCAGTTCATTAGGGTTCTCCCATCCCCAGGAGAGAACTTACTTACTTCTTAAAAATCCATTCAGGGGTGAGGGTGACGGTGAAGGTGAGCTGTTTGAAAAAAGAGTTGGATGAATCAGATTCTAAAACATACCACCCAGACCTTTCTTTTAATATTGAGTAATTTAATCAAGATAGACAGGACTGCACTTGACCCTTATTCACATTGATGCTTTGTCCAGACACCTGCTGATGGGAAATGGCACCAAACCACGTCTCTTCTTTGTTCTGAGGACGCCTTGTTGACATGGCTCCAGCACGGGCAGGGTCAGGCTGGGAACTCAAGCTCTTCCTACTTTATTGCCATAATTATCCACATTGCGCTGTCACTTCCTTACTGGAAACTTTGTTTCAGCCAACGTGTCAGTCATTTTTCAACAGCTCCTTATATTCCTGCTCTGCACAACTGCACAGCGGTTGGTACCGAGTCGAGCCGCAGTCTCTGACAGCATGACACACTGCCTCCACAGTGTGGCTTCTCCAGTGCTGGGACGACACGCTGAGTGCCCTGGTTCACGGTAACTGACCTGGAAGGGGAGGAACAAAGGATGTCTGAACTCCAGAACACAGAAATCCACAGACGGAAAACTTGTGGAAGCTTGACGATGTAAGGCCTCTTAAATATGAAACCCATAATCTTTCTAACCTAAGCTGCATCATCTGGCCTGTCAATCCGTACTGAATCAGTATCTATCATTTCTTCTTTAAAAGAGTGTTTTTTTTTGTTTTTTTTTAACAGCCGTACCTCCAACATATGGAAGTTCCCGGTCAAATGAGAGCTGCAGCTTGCAGCAACACCGGATCCCTAACCCACAGAGCGAGGCCAGGGATCAAACCCACATCCTCACAGACGCAACACTGGGTCTTAACTCGCTGAGCCACAACAGGAACTCCAATATCTCTCATTTCTGCTTGTGACCCAAGAGGTATCTGGTGAGGATAAAGACGGGAAAAAGATGGAGGCGCCTCTTGCAGTGTGACTGCACTCTCTCTAGCTGCTGCTGTGGGAGAATTGAGCTGCTGAGAACAGAACTTTCTGAGACCTGCTGGGTAGAGCGAGGGAAAGGGCTGGGAAGAAAGCTCGACCTTTAGGCACCAACCACTTAACCATCCATCTTTCACTTGTGTGTCAGTTCATATGTGCCAGATAAATCATGCCAGTAATGATCAGCTGTTCTGTAAAACTGAGGCTGTACGTAAGGAATGAGTCCAGCTTCCTGCCTTCGTGGGATCTGGGCTTTTTCCTTCTCTCATTGAAACACACTGTTGCATCACTTTATGGGAGCAGCAAAGGGTGGGCTGGCTATGTTCATGCTAGTTCTACCACCAGTTTCTGGCTTTTTTGTGATCCTTCCTTTGATTCTGGATAGGTGCCAAACTTATTTTATTTTCTTTTTTTGGCCACCCCGAGGCATATGGAATTTCTGGGCCAGGGATCAGATCCAAGCCGTAGTTGCAACCTAAGCCACAGATCCTAAACCCACTGTGCCAAGCCAGGGATCAAACTTGTGTCCCAGCACTCTCAAGATGCCACTGACCCTGTTATGCTACAGTGGCAACTCGTACATTATTTTCTAATGTGAAACTGTCCATCAGCTTACTAGAACTACTGAGGCAGAGTTTGGGTAAGAAGCACTTTCAAGATGATTAAAAATGGGAGTTCCCTTTGTGGTTCAGGGGGTTAAGAACCCAACACAGTGTCCATGAGGATGCAGGTTTGATCCCTGGCCTCGCTCAGTGGGTTAAGGATCTGGCATTGCTGCAAGCTGTGGTGCAGGTTGCAGATGTGGCTCAAATCTGGTGTTGCCATGGCTGTGGTGCAGGCCTGTAGCTGCAGCTCCGATCTGACCCCTGGCCTATGCCACAAATGTGGCTGTTAAAAAAAGAGAGAGAGATTAAAAACATGCAATAGAGATTCACCCTGGGAGTTGTTGCTGTGGTGCAGTGTGTTAAGAATCCAACTGCAGAGGCTCAGGTTGCTGAAGAGGTGCAGGTTCAATCCCTGGCCTGGCGCACTGGGTTAAAGAGTCCGGTGTTTGCTGCAGTTGTGGCTTGGATTCAATCCCTGGCCCAGGAACTTTCATAAGCTGTGGGTGTGGCCATTAAAAAAAAAAAATCACACGAGGAAAAAGCTAATTTCATAAATGCCTTGAGGCCTATCTAATCACCTGTACCATTCTGTTAGTACAGGTTATTTACATAAAGAGCCAGCCAACATGTCAAATTTCAGTATAGTTTAGTAAAAACCAATTTCCAGATGGGCATACCGCAGTTCCAGGTAAGATGGAATAGATGCATTTCTCCTTGCTCCTCCTGCAAAGTGTAACTAAAATTCCCAAACATGATATACAAAACAAAGACAAGACTCTGAAGGGCAGGGAAAAGAAGGTGGACTGACTAGGGACCTTGGGAACTGAGGAACAACATAGCCAAGAGTCACCTGGGTTTTCTTTTTGCCTCCTCTAGATCCGAGGATGGGTGCCGAAGAATCCAGCAGGCCAGAAATGCTGGTGGCCACAAAACATAAAAGCTCCAAGAAAAGCCTGTTATCTCTAGCCAAGGGATAGGGCAAGAATCAGCCCAGAAAGAACCCAAGCACCTCATATAAAAAATACCCCCTCCTGTCAGCAGAGACCTAGTGGGAAGCCAGGGCTTCGGGACCCCCGCCCCCGCCTGGCAGTAACCAGGTAATGCACCTCTTCTTCCACCAGTGCAGTGTCAATGAAGGCCTGCTAAAATAGAAGATTTAAATGACATTCAGAGGGAGTAGAAGGACTGGAGCTCACCGTCTCTCATGAAAGCAACAAAATTACAACCAACTGCTGAACAACCTTCAACCAAACAGACTGCGAACCATCAAAAAAGATAACCTGCTCCAGAAGACAAAGAGGAGTCCACTTCAAGACAGTAGGAGGGGCGATTATGCAATGTAAGCAACCCCTAATGTGCCAGACGGGGCGGTGTCCCACAGACTGGAAAGTAACTGGATCACCTACGGGAGTGAGTTCTGAGCCCCAAGTCAGGTTGCCGTGCCTGGGGATCTGGCATTGGGAGGAGGGGCCCCCCAGAGCACTTGGTGTTGAGGACCAGTGGGGCTTATGCGCAGGAGCTCCATGGGACTGGGGGAAACAGAGATTCCATTCTTGAAAGGTGCACACCAGCTTTCATGTGCACTGGGTCCCAGGGCAAAGCAGAGACTCCATAGGAATCTGGGTCAGACCTGACTGGTTCTTGGAGGATGTACTGGGAAAACGGGGTGACTGTGGCTCATTGTAAGGGAAGGACATTGGAGGAAAAGGTCTTGGGAATAATCATTGGCGTATGCTCCTTTAGAGATGGCCATTTTGGCAAAATCTAGCCCTACCCATCAGGCTGAGAAGCCCCAGGCCAAACAATAATCCAGGTGAGAACACAGCCACACCCATTAGCAAACAGGCTGCCTAAAGACCCCCCCAGGCACACCACAACTCTAATCTCACCCAGAAACAAAGCCCCACCCACCAGAGGGATAAGAATCAGAATCAGCTCTACCAACTTCAGCCACAAGGAGGGCAGACATCAGAAGCAAGAGAGGCTACAACCCTACTGTCTGCAAAAAGGAGAGCACACCAGAAATTTATACAAAATGAAAAGACACAGAATTAAGACTCAAATAAGGGAACAGGAAAAAACCCCCGAAAAATAATCAAGTCATCTAGAGATTACAACCTCCCTGAAAAAGATGAGACTGATGATAGTAAAGATGATTCAAAAACTTATAAACTGGAGGCAAAAATTGATAAATTACAAGAGACACTGAGCATGAAAATAGAAGATTTAATTAAGTATTAAGCAAGCAGAAATGCAAAACACAATACTGAAATTTAAAAATCACTAGAATCAACCAACAGCAGACTACAGGAGGCAGAAGAAAGAATAAATGAGGTAGAGGACAGACTAGTGGAAATCACTGATGCAGAACAGAAAAGAGAAAAAAGAGTTCCCGTCGTGGCTCAGTGGTTAACGAATCTGACTAGGAATGATGAGGTTGCAGGTTTGATCCCAGGCCTTGCTCAGTGGGTTAAGGATCTGGTGTTGCCATGAGCTGTGGTGTAGGTTGCAGACGCGGCTCGGATCCCGCGTTGCTGTGGCTGTGGCGAAGGCCGGCAGCTACAGCTCCTGTTAGACCCCTAGCCTAGGAACCTCCACATGCCGCGGGTGCGGACCCGTGGCCCTAGATAAAGGCAAAAAGACAAAAAAAAAGAGAGAAAAAAGAAAAGACATGAAGACAGTCTAAGAGAACTCTGGGATGTCAAATGTACCAACATCTGTATTATAGAGGTACCAGGAGGAGAAAAGAGGGCCAGAGAAAATATTCGAAGAATAAATGAATCACAGGTATAAGAATCTATGGCATGGGAAATACAGTCATTAACTATGTAACATCTTTATATGGGGCATATTATAACCTCACTTATGGTTGTGCTCGTTTTGAAATCTATAGACATATTGAATCACTATGAGGTGTAACAGGAAATAACAGTGTTGTAGGTCAATTACATGTCAAAAACAAGCAAACAGACTCACAGAAAAGGAAATCAGATTTGTGGTTATCAGAGGTAGGGAGGTTGAAGGGAGGGTGAATTGGATGAAGTCACTCAAAAGATACAAACTTCCAGTTATAATATAAATAAGTACTAGGGATATAATTTACAACATATTAAATATACTTGCCACTTTTAGGCAATCTACAGATTCAATGCAATCCCTATCAAATTACCAAGGACATTTTTCACAGAACTAGAACAAAATATTTTAAAGTTTGTTGGGAAGCACAAAAGACCCAAAATAGCCAAAGATATCCTGAAAAATGGAGCTGGAGGAAACAGGCTCCCTGACTTCAGACTATACTACAAAGCCACAGTCATCAAAACCGTACGGTACTGGCACAAAGACAGAAATATAGATCTGTGAAACAGGATAGAAAGCCCAGAACTAAACCCACGCACCTACAGTCAACTAATCTATGACAAAGGAGCCAAGAATGTACAATGGAGAAAAGACAACCTCTTCAATAAGTGGTGCTGGGAAAACTGGACAGCCACATGTAAAAGAATGAAATTAGAACACTTCCTAACACCATACACAAAAATAAACTCAAAATGTATTAAAGACCTAGATATAAGACCAGATACTATAAAACTCTTAGAGGAAGACATAGTCCAAACACTCTCCGACATAAACAACAGCAACATCTTCTCAGATCCACCTGTTAGAGTAATGACAATAACAATAAATAAATGGGACTTAATTAAACTTAAAAAAAGTTTCTGCACAGCAAAGGAAACTCTAAACAAAATGAAAAGACAACCCACAGAATGGGAGAAAATATTTGCAAATGAATTGACTGACAAAGGATTTACAAACACCTCCTACAGCTCAATACCAAAACAACAAACAACCCCATCAAAAAATGGGCAGAAGATCTAAACAGACAATTCTCAAAAGAAGACATACAGATGGCCAAAAAACACATGAAAAGATGTTCAGCATCACCCGTTAGTAGAGAAATGCAAATCAAAACCACTACGAGGTACCACCCTACACCAGCCAGAATGGCCATCATCAAAAAGTCTACAAACAGTAAGTGCTAGAGAGGGTGTGGAGAAAAAGGAACCCTGTTACGCTGTTGGTGGGAATGCAAATTGGTGCAACCACTGTGGAAACAGTATGAAGATTCCTTAAAAAGCTAAAAACAGAATTACCATTTGATCCAGCAGTCCCACCCCTGGGCATCTATCCAGAGAAAACCATGACTCGAAAAGACACATGTACTCCAGTGTTCATTGCAGCCCTCTATACAATAGCCAAGTCATGGAAACAACCTAAATGTCCATCAAAAGAGAAGCAGGTGAAGAAGATATGGCACATACACACAATGGAATATTACTCAGCCGTTAAAAGGAATGAAATAACAGCATTTATAGCAACATGGATGGACCCAGAAATTATCATGCTAAGTGAAGTCAGTCAGACAATGAGACACCAACATCAAATGCTATCACTTACATGTGGAATCTAAAAAAAGGACACAATGAACTTCTTTGCAGAACAGATACTGACTCACAGACTTTGAAAAACTTATGGTCTCCAAATGAGACAGGTTGGAGGGTGGAGGGATGAACTGAGGGTTTGGGATGGAAATGCTATAAAATTTGGTCATGATTTTTGTACACCTATAAATGTAATAAAATTCATTAAAAATAAAAATATATATATACTTTCTACTTTTGTGTGCTATAGATGAAATTTAAGAGTAAATCCTAAGAGTTCTCATTATAAGGGAAATTTTTTGTATTTCTCTGTGTATCCATATGAGATAATGAATATTCACTAAACTTACTGTTATAATCATTTCCTGATGTATGAAAATCAATTATGCTGTACATGATAAACTTGTACAGTGCTGTATGTCAAGTGTATCTTAATAAAACTGGAAGAAAAATGTAAAAAAATATATATTTGAAGAGATAATAGTTGATAAATTCCCTAACATGGGAAAGGAACCATTCACTCAAATCCAAGAAGCACAACGAGTACCATATAAAATAAACCCAAAGAGGAACACCCCGAGATACATATTAATCAAACTGACCAAAATTAAAGACAAAGAGAAAATATTGAAAGCAGCTAGGGAAAAGACACAACCAACATACAAGAGAACCCCAATAAGGATATTGGCAGATTTTTCAGCAGAAACTCTGCAGGCCAGAAGCGAGTGGCATTATATACTTAATGAAAGGAAAAAACCTCCAAACAAGATTACTCTACCCAATGAGGCTCTCATTCAGATTTGAAGGAGAAATCAAAAGATTTTACAGACAAGCAAAAGCTAAGAGAATTCAGCACCACTAAACCAGCAAATTATTCAGCACCACTAAACCAGTATTTGTTTTTGTTAAAAACAAATACTAAAGGAACTTCTCTAGGTGGAAAAGGCCATGTCTGCGACCTACACCACAGCTCATGGCAACACTGGATCTTCAACTTATTGAGCAAAGCCAGGGATCGAACCCATGTCCTCATGGAACTAGTCAGGTTTGTTAAGCACTGAGCCATGATGGAACTCCTGAAACAATCTTATACAGAGAGAGACTCCTATATGAAAACTTCATGGTAACTGCAAACCAAAAATCTGCAATACATACACACACAAATAAGAAACAGCAATCCAAACACAACACTAAAGATAGTCATCAAACCCAAGAGAAGACAAGAGAAAAAGGGAAAAAAAGACCAACAAAAATAAATCCAAAAGTTAATAAAATGGCAATAAGAACATACATATTAATAATTACCTTAAATGTAAAGGGACTAAATGCCCCAACCAAAAGACATAAACTGTCTGAATGGATACAATAACATGTATATGTATATGCTGTCTTCAAGAACTTCACTTGTAGGGACGCATACAAACTGAAAGTGAGAGGATGGAAGAAAATATTCCATGCAAACAGAAATCAAAAGAAAGATGGAGTAGCAATACTCATAACAGACAAAATAGACCTTAAAATAAAGAATATTATAAGAGACAAAGAAGGACATTACATAATGATCAAAAGTTCAATCCAAGAAGATATAACAATTGTAAATATACATGTCACCAACATAGGATCACCTCAATATATAAGAAAACTGCTAACAACTGTAAAAGAAGAAACTGACAATAACAATAATAGTGGGGGATTCTAACACCCAACTTACAGCAGTGGACAGATTGACCAGACAGAAAATCAACAAGGAAACCTAAGAGATTGGATTAAGATGGCGGAATAGAAGGACTGGAGCTCAACTTCTCTCCCAAAAAACAGCAAAAATACAGCCAAATGCCGAGCAACCTTCAAACAAATGGACTGTAAACTTCCAAAAAAGATACTCTGCTCCAAAAGACACAGCGGAGATAATATCAAGAGGTAGGAGGGGCGATTACGCGATAGAAGCAACCCCATACCTCCCGGGTGGGAAGCCCCACAGACTGGAAAGTAACTGCATCACAGAGACTCAGCTACAGGACTGAGAGTTCTGAGCCTCACGTCAAATCCCACGCCTGGGGATCGGGCACAGGGAGAAAGAGCCCCAGGAGCATCTGGCATTGAAGGCCGGCGGGGCTTGTGTGCAGGAGCTCCACAGGACTGGGGGAAACAGAGACCCCACTCTTGAAAGGCACACACAGACTTTCACGTGCACCGGGTCCCAGGGCAAAGCAATTCCTGGAGGATCTCCTGGGAAAACAGGGGTGACTGTGCCTTGTTGTGGGGGAAGGGCATTGGAAGTGAAGCTCTCGGGGACATTCAGCAGCCTGCATTTCTCTGGAGGTGGCCATTTCTGGGAAAAATCTGGTCCCTCCCATCAGGGCTGAGAAGCCCCAGGCCAAACAACAATTCAGGTGGGATCTCAGCCCCACCCATCAGTAAACAGGCTGCCTAAAGACCCCTCAGGCACACAGCCAGCCTCTAATCTCATCCAGAGACAAAACCCCATCCATCAGAGGGAGAGGAATCAACCCCACCTACCAGTGAGCAGGTATCACTCCCGCCCATCAGGAAGCCTACAGCAAGCCCCCTCCATACCAACTTTAGCCACAGGGGAGGCAAACACCTGAACTAAGAGAGGCTACAACTCTATTGTCGACACAAAGGTCACCACACCAAAAACCTACAAAAATGAAAAGACAGAAAACTCTAACTCAGATAAGGGAGAAAGAGAAAAGCCCAGAAAAACAGCTCAGTGATGA
>PVHT020000193.1:3421721-3432774 GCA_004024745.2 Catagonus wagneri
GCAACACCCAATGATACCGCTTACATGTGGAAACTAAAAGACACAATGAACCTTCTTACAGAACAGACAATGACTCACAGACTTTGGAAAACCTTGGTTTTTCAAATAAGACAATCTGGGGGGGGGTGGGGGGATGCACTGGGGGTTTGGGATACAAAATCTGTAAAATTGACTTGTGATGATTTATGCACACCTATAAGTGAAATAAAATCCATTAAGAGAAAAAAATAAAAAAAAACAGTAAATAAAAAAATCCTAAATACTTGGAAAATGGAAAAAAAAAAAACAAGGAAACCTAGCCCTTAAATGATGAATTAGACCAGATGGACTTAATAGATATTTATAGACTATTCCATCCAAAAGCAGCAGAATACACATTTTTCTCAAGTGCACATGGAACATTCTCTAGAACATCACATTCTGGGCCACGAGTCAAGCCTCAGTAAAATTTAAGAAATTTGAAATGATATCAAGCATCTCTTCTGACTACAACACTATATGACTGGAAATCAACCACAAGAAAAAAAACTGCAAAAAACACAAATACATGGAGACTAAACAACATGCTACTGAACAACCAATGGATCACTGAGGAACTCAAAGAGGAAATTAAAAAATACCTAGAAGCAAATAACAGATATAACAATCCAAAACCGATGGGATGCAGCAAAAGCAGTTCTAAAAGGGAAGTTTATAGAAATACAAGCCTATGTCAGGAAACAAGAAAAAGCTCAAATAAACAGCCTAACTTTACATGTAAAGCAACTCATCAAGAATAAAAGAGGACACAAATCAATAAAATTAGGAATGAAAAAGGAGGAGTTACAATGGACATCGCAGAAATACAAAGGATCATAAGAGACTGCTATATGCAACTATACACCAATAAAATGGAAAACCTAGAAGAAATGTTAATTCTTAGAAAAGTGTAATTTTCCAAGACTAAACCAAGACCAAATAGAAAAGATGAACAGACTAATCACAAGTACTGAAATTCAAACTGTGACTAAAAAACTTCCAGCAGGGATTTCCTATTGTGGCCCAATGGTAATGAACCTGACTAGTATCCATGAGGATGCAGGTTTGACCCCTGGCCCCTCTCAGTGGGTTAAGGATCTGGCATTGGTGTGAGCTGTTGTGTAGCTCACAGACGCAGCTCAGATCCCATGCTGCTGCAGGCCAGCAGCTGTAGCACTGATTTGACCCCTAGCCTGGGAACCTCCCTATGCCATGGGTATAGCCCTGAAAACCAAAAAGAAAAAAAAAAGTCCAACAAACAAAAGTCCAGGACCAGATGGCTTCACGGGTGAATTCTTTCAAACATTTTGAGAAGAGCTAACACCTATCCTTCTGAAACTACTCCAAAAAATTGCAGCAGAAGGAACACTCCCAAACTCATTCTATGAGGCCACCATCACCCTGATACCAAAACCAGACAAAGATACCACAAAAAAAGAAAATTACAGGCCAGTATTACTGATGAACATAGATGCAGAAGTACTCAACAAAATACTAGCAAACCAAATCGAGCAATACATTGAAAAGACTGTACACCATGATCAAGTGGGACTTATCCCACGGATGCATGGATTTTTAAATATCCACAAATCAATCAGTGTGATATACCACATTAACAAACTGAAGAATAAAAACCATATAATCCTCTGAATAGATGCAGAAAAACCTTCTGACAAAATCCAACACCCATTTCTGATTTAAAAAAAAAAAAAAAAAACCTCCAGAAAGTGGGTATAGAGGGAACCTACCTCAACATTATAAAGGCCATATATGACAAACCCATGGATAACATCATCCTTAATGGTGAAAAGCTGAAAGAATTCCTGCTAAGATCAGGAACAAGACAAGAATGTCTGTTCTCACCACTACTTTTCAACATAGTTTTGGAAGTCCTAGCCACGCAATCAGAGAAGAAAAAGAAGTAAAAGGAATCCAAATTGGAAAGGAAGAAGTAAAACTATCACTGTTTGCAGGGGACATGATACTATACCTAGAGAATCCTAAAGATGCTACCAGAAAACTGTTAGAGCTCATCAATGAATTTTGTAAAGCTGCAGGATATAGAATTAATACATAGAAATTGACTGCATTTCTATATACTAACAACAAAAGATCACAAAGAGAAATTAGGGAAACAAGCCCATTTACCTTTGCATCAAAAAGAATAAAATACCCAGGAATAAACTTACCTATAGAGACAAAAGATCTGTACTCTGAAAACTATGAGATGCTGATGAAAGAAATCAAAGATGACACAAACAGATGGAAACACATACCATGCTCTTGGATTAGAAGAATCACTATGGTCAAAATGACTATACTAACCAAGACAATCTACAGATGCAGTGCAATCCATATCAAATTACCAGGACATTTCTCATAGAACTAGAACAAAATATTCTAAAGTTTGTCTGGAAACACAAAATACCCAGAATAGCCAAAGACATCCTGAAGAAGAAAAATGGAGCTGGAGGAATCAGGCTCCCTGACTTCAGACTATACTACAAAGATACAGTCATCAAAACAGTATGATACTGGCACCAAAAACAGAAATATACATCAGTGGAACGAGATAGAAAGCCCAGAATTAAACCCATGCACCTACAGTCAACTAATCTCTGACAAAGGAGGCAAGAATGTACAATGGAGAAAGGACTGTCCCTTCAGTAAGTGGTGCTGGGAAAACTGGACAGCTACATGTAAAAGAGCGAAACTAGAACACTTCCCAACACCATACACAAAAATAAACTCAAAATGGATTAAAGACCTAAACATAAGACAGGATACTATAAAACTCTTAAAGGAAAACAGGCCAAACACTCTCTGACATAAACCACAGCAGTATCTTCTCAGATCCACCTCCTAGAGTAATGACAATAAAAACAAAAATAAACAATTGGGACCTAAACAAACTTAAAAGTTTTTGCACAGCAAAGGAAACCCTAAACAAAACGAAAAGATAACCCACAGGATGGGAGAAAATATATGCAAACGAATCGACTGACAAGGGATTAATCTCCAAAATATATAAACACCTCCTGCAGCTCAATATCAAACAACCCCATCAAAAAATGGAAGATCTAAAGAGATAATTTTCCAAAGATGACATACAGATGGCCAAAAAACACATGAAAATATGTTCCACATCACTAATTATTAGAGAAATGCACATCAAAACTGCTATGAGGTACCACCTTACACGAGCCAGAATGGCCATCATCAAAAAGTCTACAGCAAATAAATGCTGGAAAGGGTGTGGAGAAAAGGGAACCCTTTTACACTGTTGGTGGGAATGTAAATTGGTGCAAACAGTATGGAGGTTTCTCAGAAAACTAAATATAGAACTACCATATGATCCAGCAATCCTACTCCTGGGCATCTATCCAGTGAAAACCATTACTCAAAAAGATACGTGTGCTCCAGTGTTCACTGCAGCACTCTATACAATAGCCAAGACACTGAAGCAACCTAAATGTCCATTGACAGAGGAGTGGATAAAGAAGATGTGGTATGTATACACAATGGAATATCACTCAGCCATAAAAAGGAATGAAATAATGGTATTTGCAGCAATATGGATGGACCTAGAAATTATCATGCTACGTGAAGTTAGACAGTGAGACACCAACATCATATGCTATCACTTACACGTGGAATCTAAAAAAAGTACATAATGAACTTCTTTGCAGAACAGATACTGACTCACAGTCTTTGAAAAAGCCTATGAGTCAGACTTTTTGGTTTCCAAAGGAGACAGGTTTGGGTGGCGGGGGGAGGGATGGGCTGGGTGTTTGGGATGGAAATGCTATAAAACTGGGTTGTGATGATTGTTATACTACTATACTATAATAAAATTCATTGAGTTAAAATAAATAAATAACAGAGATTCATAGCATATGTTCAAATGTATCCCAAATGTTCAGGATACAATAAAATCACTTATCAAACCAAGAACCACAGAGATTTCAACTTTAATGAAAAAGACACCTGGAAGATGCCAACAGTGAAACAACACCAATGCTGAAATGATCCAAAAAGGATTTTAAGCCACCATCATTAAAATACTTCAATTAGTAATTGTGAGCACACTTGAAGCAAAAAAAAAAAAGAAAGAAAGAAAGAAAGAAAAGAAATCCCCAGCAAAGAAATATAAACACAAAAAGGAACCAAATGGAAAATTCAGAACTGTAAAATAACCAAAAATTTTAAAGCCCACTTGAATAGACATGACAGAGTAAAGAATTAGTGGATCTGAAAATAAACCTACAGAAATTACCCAATCTGAACAGAAGAGGGAAAATAGAGTGAAAAAAGATGAAAAGAGTATCAGGGACCTGCGGTACTACAATGTATGATCTACTATTCATTTTTATAACGGTTCCAGAAAGAGAGGGAAAAGAGATTGACAGAGGCTTAAAAAGCACTTGGCAAAAAATTTCCCATGTTTGTCAAATGACATAAGCCCACTACAGATTCAAGAAGTTGAGTGAACCCCAAACAAAACTCCATGAAATGTACACCAAGGTACAGCATAATCTTTAGGAAATTAAAGATGAAAATCTTTTTTTTTTTTTTTTTGTATTTTCAGGGCCGCACCCACAGCATATGGAGGTTCCCAGGCTAGGGGTCTAACTGGAGCTGTAGCAGCCGGCCTACACCACAGCCACAGCAACGCAGGATCCGAGCCGTGTCTGCAACCTACACCACAGCTCACAGCAACGCCGGATCCTTAACCCACTGAGCGAGGTCAGGGATCGAACCCACAATCTCATGGTTCTTAGTCAGATTCGTTAACCACTGAGCCACGACGGGAACTCCTAAAGATAAAAAAAAACTTGAAAGCAACTAGAGAGAAATGATGCAATAGTTACGGAAACAGTGATATGCGTGTCACTGGATTTCACATCTGAAACCCTGGAGGGCAGAAGGAAGTGGCAAGACATTTTTCAAGTGCTGAACAAATAACTGTCATCTCAGACTTCTATATTTCATGATAATATCCTTTAGGAATGAAGGTGAAATAAAGACATTCTCAGACAAAGGCAACTAAGAGAATTTGCTCCTAATAGAACTGTTGTAAAAGAACTGCTAAAGGAAGTTCTTCCAGCAGAAAGGAAATGATACCAGAAGAAAATTGAAGCATCATGAATGAAGAAAGAACAGAAAGGACAAAATACAAGTAAACTGAATAGGCTATTCTCTTGAGTTGAAAAATTATTTGACAGTTGAGGTAAAAAATTTAACACTGCATGATGTGGTTCTCAATATACAGAGGAAAAATATTATAAGAAAATTATAAGGGGAAAGGATAAAGGAACCTAAGTGGACACAAAGTTTCTGTACTTGAAGCAGTAAAATGTTGAGGCCAGGAGGTTGTGAGATATATATAGTTAGTATATAGAAATGCAGTCAAGTTCTGTGTATTAATTTTGTATCCTGCCACTTTACCAAATTCACTGATGAGCTCTAACAGTTTTCTGGTAGCATCTTTTGGATTCTCTAGGTATAGTATCATGTCCTCTGCAAACAGTGACAGTTTTACTTCTTCCTTTCCAGTCTGGATTCCTTTTATTTCTCTTTCTTCTCTGATTGCCATGGCTAGGACTTCCAAAACTATGTTGAAAAGTAGGGGCGAAAGCAGACATCCTTGTCTTGTTCCTGATCTTAGCAGGAATTCTTTCAGCTTTTCACCACTGAGGATGATGTTATGACCATGAGTTTGTCATGTATGGCCTTTATTATCCACTCATGATAAAATTTCTCAGGAAAATAGGGATAGAGGACAACTTCAAGTTAATTTAAAAAATCTACATATACTTACATCTAACCTTATTCTTTATGGCAAAGAAACACCAAGAAGAATGCAAAGGTGTCTGTACTCACCATTCTTCTTCGTTCTTTCTTTTTTTTTAGGGCCTCACCTGTGGCATATGGAAGTTCCCAGGTCAGGGGGTTGAATCAGAGCTGCAGCTGAGGCCTACAGCCTTGGCAACCCAGGATCCTTAACCTACTGAGCAAGGCCAGGGATTGAACCTTCATCTTCATAGAGACAATGTCTGGTCCTTAACCCACTGAGCCACAATGGGAACTCCTGCACTCACCATTCTTATTCAACACAGTGCTAGAAGTCCTAGTCAATGAAATAAGGCAAGAAAAAGGAATAAAAGCCCTACTCATGGGAAAGGAAGAAATAAAATTGTCCCTCTTTGCGATTATATGATTATGCCCATAGAAAATCCCAAGGAATATACAAAACAAACCCGACCCTGGGTCCCAGCACTCCAAAGACCACCAATCCCATTGTGGCACAGCAGGAATTACGAAACCAATTTTTTTTTTTTTTTGTAGATGAGAAAAAGCATTTTTCTTAAATATTATTGGAATGCAGTTGTCTTACAATGTATTGTTAGTTTCAGGTGTACAGCAAAGTAAATCAGTTATACATATACATATATCCATTCCTTTTCAGATTCTTTTCCCATAGAGATTATTACATAGTATTGAGTAGATTACCCTGTGCTATACAGTAGGTCCTTGTTAATATCTATTATATATAAAAGAAAAAGCAATTTAAAGTCTCTGTGAAACCATTTTCTAAAACTCATAAATATGTAATCACTCCAATACTTAGGTATAAATCTAACAAAACAAATAAAAGACTTGTATGTTAAAAACTACAGAACACCAGGAGCTCCCGTTGTGGCACATAGGAAACAAATCCAACTAGGAACCATGAGGTTGTGAGTTCGATCCCTGGACTTGCTCAGTGGGTTAAGGATCCAGCGTTGCCGTGAGCTGTGGTGTAGTTGCAGACGCGGCTCGGATCCAGAGTTGCTGTGGCTGTGGTGCAGGCCAGCAGCTGTAGCTCTGATTCGATCCCTAGCCTTGGAACCTCCATATGCTGCAGGTTCAGCACTAAAAAGCCAAAAAAAAAAAAAAAAAAACTACAAAACACCTATAAAATAAATCAAACAAGATCTAAATCAACTGCCTTTTATACATACAGACAAGCCTATTCTAAAATTTACATGGAAAGGCAAAGCAACTAGAATAGCTAAAACCTTTTTGGAAAAGAATAAAGTGGGAATAATCACTCTATTCATGTTAAGCTACATCTAATTACATTAAAACAGTGTGATGCTGGTGAGAGTTCAGTGAGGGGTGGGGAAGCCCAGAAATAGAGATCCATATGTATATGGCTAATTTTTTGACAAAAGTGCAAAAGCAATTCATTGCAGGAAGAATAGTCTTTTCAATAAATGATGCTGGAACATTCACAGGCCAAAAAAAAAAAAAAAAGGTAAAGAAAAAAAAGAAGAACCTTGACCCAACCTTGCATTCTATACAAAAATTAACTCAAAATGAATCATAGAATTAAATGTAGTTATAAATAAGCTTATCCTAAAATTTATCAGCAATGACAAAATAAAAAATATAAAACTCGTATAAGAAAACAGGAGAAAACCTTTAGTACCCTAGGGCTAGGCAGAGTTCTTAGACATGAGATTAAATGCACAATCCACAAAAGAAAAAAATGACAGATTGGATTTCATCAAAATTTTAAAACTTCTGCTTAGCAAAAGATCTTGTTTAAGAGGATGAAAAGATACAGTCTGAGAGAAAAATATTTGCAACCACATATCTGACAAAGGACTTTTTTCTAGAATATATAAATAACTCTCAAAATTCAAGAGTAAAAATAATCCAATCAGAAAGTCGCAAAAAAATGACAGATTGGATTTCATCAAAATTTTAAAACTTCTGCTTAGCAAAAGATCTTGTTTAAGAGGATGAAAAGATACAGTCTGAGAGAAAAATATTTGCAACCACATATCTGACAAAGGACTTTTTTCTAGAATATATAAATAACTCTCAAAATTCAAGAGTAAAAATAATCCAATCAGAAAGTCGGCAAAACACCTGAACCAATATTTCATCAAAGAGGAGAGAGAGATATGGATGGCAAATGAGCACACTGAAAAGATGTTTGAGGAGTTCCCTGGTGGCCTAACAGTTAAGGATTTGGGGTTGTCACTGCTGTGGCTCATGTTCAGTTCCAGGCCCAGAAACTTCCACATGTCACAGATGCAGCAAAAAAAAAAAAAAAAGCGCAACATCACTAGCCACTAAGAAAATGCGAACAAAAACTACAATGACATACTACTACATACCTATCAGAACAGCTAGAATATGACACAGCAACAATACCAAATGCTGGTAAGGCTGCACAGAAATTTCTCTCTCATACATTGCTAGTGGGAATGTAAAATGGTACGGCTACCCTGAAAACTATTTTGGGAATTTCTTATAAAACGAAACCTACATATACCACACGATTCAACAATTCTACTCCTGGGCATTCATCTCAGAGAAATGCAATTTTATCTCCACACAAAAAACCCCATACAAATATTCATAGCAGCTTTATTTGTAAGAGTCAAAAACTGGAAACATTCCTTGGAGTTCCCGTCGTGGCACAGTGGTTAAAGAATCCGACTAGGAACCATGAGGTTGCGGGTTCAATCCCTGCCCTTGCTCAGTGGGTTAACGATCCGGCGTTGCCGTGAGCTGTGGTGTAGGTTGCAGACGCGGCTCGAATCCTGTGTTGCTGTGGCTGCGGTGTAGGCCAGTGGCCACAGCTCTGATTAGACCCCTAGCCTGGGAACCTCCACATGCCGCGGGTGCGGCCACAAAATGACAAAAGGCAAAAAAAAAAAAAAAAAACCTGGAAACATTCCAAATGCCCTTCAGTGGGTTAATGGTTAAACAAACTGTGGCAGATCCATAACATGGAATGCTACTTAGCAATGAAAAGGAATGAACTACTAAACGACCTAGATGGATCTCCAGAAAATTATGCTCAATAAAAACAGACAATCTAAAAGGCTATAATGGTATATGATTCCATTTGTATAATAACCTTGAAAATCACACAGTTATAGAGATGGGGCATAGATTAGTGTTTGCCCAGCAAAGGGGTGGGATAAGGTGGGGTATGTGACTATAAAAAGGTAACAAAGGAGTTCTGGCTGTGGTGCAGCAGAAAGGAATCAACTAGTTAGACCATGAGGTTGCAGGTTTGATCCCTGGCCTCACTCAGTGGGTTAAGGTTCCAGTGCTGCCGTGGGCTGTGGTGTGGGTTGCAGACGCAGCTCGGATCATGTGTTATTGTGGCTGTGGCGTAGGTCAGCAGTTACAGCTCTGATTTAACCCCTACCCTGGGAACCTCCATATGCCATGGGTATGGCCCTAAAAAGCAAAAAAAAAAAAAAAGTAACATAAGAGTTTCTTTTTCCTGATAGAACAGTTCTATATCTTGACTGTGGTGTTTTCGTGTATGTGATAAAATTAAACAGATCTATGAATACCCACACACAAAATAAATGCATGTAAAAAACCTGAAAACTGAAAAAGGTGTGTAGATTAGACCAATGTCAATTTCCTAGTATTGATATTGCTCTACATGTAGTTATCTTTGGGAAAAGCTGGGTAAAGGGTACACTGCACTTTGTGCTGTTTTCACAACTTCCCATGAGTCTACAATTTATTTCAAAATAAAAAATGTTCAGAGTTCTCATTGTGGCTCAGCAGGTTAAGAACCTGATTAGTATCCATGGGGATGTGGGTTCGATCCCTGGCCTTGCTCAGTGGGATAATGATTCAGTGTTGCCATCAGCTGTGGTGTAGGTCACAGGCACAGCTCAGATCTGGCGTTGCTGTGGCTGTGGTATAGACCAGCAACTGCAGCTGCAATTCGACCCCTAACCTGGAAACTTCCAAATGCTGCAGGTGCAGCCCTAAAAAGAAAAAGAAAATTTTGCTCTGTCACTGCTTCTTGGTGCAATGCATTCAGCTTTCCATTTGGGACATTTTAAAGACTCACAAACAACTTGGCAGTAACTTGGGATGGCTTTCTGTCAGTAACTAACCAAGTGCTAGAAGTTGCCTGATCAGATCCCATCATCATGACAAAAGTTTAGGAGACACTGTCAGCCAAACCTCTGGACCCATAAGCACTCTTTAAATCCTTTTATTAAAAACCTTGGTATAGCAACACTAAAACCATTCTAAAAGACATATTGAAAGATGTCGTCTAAATAGGAAAGAAGCAGGAGACTGGATTAAGATGGTGGAATAGAAGGACTGGAGCTCAACTTCTCTCCCAAATACAGCAAAACTACAACCAAATGCCGAGCAACCTTCAAACAAATGGACTGTAAACTTCCAAAAAGCATATTCTACTCCAGAAGACAAAGAGAGGACCACATCAAGAGGTAGGAGGGGCGATTACGTGATAGAAGCAACCCCATACCTCCCGGGTGGGAAGCCCCACAGACTGGAAAGTAACTGCATCACAGAGACTCACCTACAGGACTGAGAGTTCTGAGCCCCACATCAAATCCCCACGCCAGGGGATCTGGCACAGGGACAAAGAGCCCCGGGAGCATCTGGCATTGAAGGCCAGCAGGGCTTGTATGCAGGAGCTCCACAGGACTGGGGGAAAGAGGAGACCCCATTCTTGAAAGGTGCACACAGACTTTCACATGCACCTGGTCCCAGGGCAAAGCAAAGTCTCCATAGGAATCCGGGTCGAACCAGACTGCAAGTCTTGAAGGATCTCCTGGGAAAACAGGGGTGACTGTGGCTTGTTGTGGCGAAAGGGCATTGGAGGTGAACCTCTCAGGTGCATTCATCAGGCTGCATTTCTCTGGGGGTAGCCATTTTTGGGAAAATCTGGTCCCTCCCATCAGCACTGAGAAGCCCCAGGCCAAGCAATAATCCAGGTGGGACCACAGCCCCACCCATCAGTAAACAGGCTGCCTAAAGACCCCTCAGGCACATAGCTAGCCTCTAATCTCACACCGAGACAAAGCCCCACCCATCAGAGGGATAGGAATCAACCCGAACTACCAGTGGGCAGGCATCAGTCGCTCCCATCTGGAAGCCTACAGCAAGCCGCCCCCCCACCCCATACCAACTTCAGCCACAGGTGAGGCAAACATGAGAACTAAGAGAGGTTACAACTCTACTGTCT
>PVHT020000193.1:3432874-3444813 GCA_004024745.2 Catagonus wagneri
ACAGAAAACTATAACTCAGATAAGGGAGAAAGAGAAAAGCCCAGAAAAACAGCTCAGTGATGAGGAGATTATCAGCCTCCCAGAAAGAGACTTTAGACTGTTGATGCTGAAGATGATGCAAGGCATTGGAAATAAACTGGAGGCAAAGATTGATAATTTACAGGAAACACTGAGCAAAGAAATACAAGCTGTAAAAATTAAACGAAAAAATGCAAAATACAACAACTGAAGGAAAAATTCATTAGAAGCAGCCAACGGTAGAATACAGGAGGCAGAAGAACGAATCAGTGAGGTGGAGGACAGATTAGTGGAAATCACTAATGCAGACGAGAAAAGAGATAAAAGATTGAAAGGAAATGAGCAGTCTCAGAGAACTCTGGGATAATGTTAAACGCACCAACATCCGTATTATAGGAGTGCCAGAGGGAGAAGAGAGAGAGAAGGGGACAGAAAAAATATTCGAGGAGATTATAGCTGAAAACATCCCTATATGGGAAAGGAACCACTCACTCAAATCCAGGAAGCACAATGAGTACCATATAAAATAAACCCAAGGAGGAACACTCCAAGACACATATTAATCAAAATGATCAAAATTAAAGATGAAGAGAAAATATTGAAAGCAGCTAGGGAAAAGAAACAAATGACATACAAGGGAGCCCCGATAAGGTTATCAGCAGATTTTTCAGCTGAAACTCTGCAGGCCAGAAGGGAGTGGCATGATATACCTAATGTGATGAAAGGAAAAAACTTCCAAAAAAGATTGCTTTACCCAGCAAGGCTCTCATTCAGATTTGAAGGAGAGATCAAAACCTTTACAGATGAAGCCAAAGCTAAGAGATTTCTGCAACACTAAACCAGCTTGACAACAAATCCTAAAGGAACTTCTCTAGGCAGAAAAGAAAAGGCCACAGCCAGAAACAAAAACACCACAAATGACAAGGCTCACCAGAAAAGGCATATATACAGTAAAGATACTAAATCATACATGCACAATTATGCTACCAAAATCAGAAATCATGAGAAGAGAGCACAAATGCAGGTCACTGGAGAAGCACGTGCAATTAAGAAACCAACAAGTTAATACAATCTCATTTATATATAGACTCCTATATCAAAACTTCAGGGTAACCGCAAACCAAAAATCTACAATTAATACACAAACAAATAAGAAAAATCAACTCAAATACAACATTAAAGATAGTCATCTTTTGAGAGAAGACAACAAGAGAATAAGGGAAGAAAAAAGAGCAACAAAAACCCCAAACAGTTAATAAGATGGCAATAAGGACATATCTATCAATAATTACCTTAAATGTTAATGGACTGAATGTCCCAACCAAAAGACATAGACTAGCTAAATGGATACAAAAACAAGACCCATATATATGCTGTCTTCAAGAGACCCACTTCACTTCTACAGACACATACAAATTGAAAGTGAGAGGATGGAAGAAAATATTCCATGCAAACGGGCATCAAAAGAAAGCCGGAGTAGCAATACTCCTATCAGACAAAATAGACTTTAAAATGAAGAACATTTTAAGAGACAAGGAAGGGCACTACATTAATGATCAAAGGATCAATCCAAGAAGTAGATATAACAATACTAAATATCTATGCACCCAACATAGGATCACCACAATATATAAGGCAACTGCTGACAACCTTAAAAGGAGAAATCAACAAGAACACCATCATAGTGGGGGACTTTAACATCCCACTTACAGTAATGGACAGGTCATCCAGACAGAAAATCAGTAAGGAAACACAGGCCCTGAACGAAGCATTAGATCAGATGGACTTAATAGATATTTATAGGCCATTCCATCCAAAAGCAACAGAATACACATTCCTCTCAAGTACACACGGAACATTCTCTAAGATTGATCACATCCCGGGCTACAAATCAAGTGTTGGTAACTTTAAGAAAATTGAAATCATATCAAGCATCTTCTCTGACCACAATGCTATACGACAGGAAATCAACAAGAAAAAAATGGCAAAAAATGCAAACACATGGAGACTAAACAACATGCTACTAAACAACCAATGGATCACTGAAGAAATCAAAGAGGAAATTAAAGAACACCTAGAAGCAAATGACAACAAAGACATGACAGTCCAAAACCTCCGGGATGCAGCAAAAGCAGTTCTAAGAGGAAAGTTTAGAGCAATACAAGCCTACCTCAGGAAACAAGAAAAATCTCAGAGAAACAACCTAACTTTACATCTAAAGCAGCTAGAGAGGGAAGAACAGACAAGACCTAAAGTTAGTAGAAGAAAAGAAATCATAAAGATCAGAGCAGAAATCAATGAAATAAAAACGAAGAAAACCACAGAAAAGATCAATGAAACTAAAAGCTGGTTCTTTGAAAATATCAACAAAATTGATAAACCCTTAGCCAGACTTATCAAGAAAGAGAGGACACATATCAATAAAATTAGAAATGAAAAAGGAGAAGTAACAACAGACATCACAGAAATACAAAGGATCATAGACTACTATATGCAACTATACGACAATAAAATGGAAAACCTAGAAGAAATGGACAAATTCTTAGAAAAGTACAATCTCCCAAGACTAAACCAAGATGAAATAGAAAATATGAATAGACCAGTCACAAGTTCTGAAATTGAAACTGTGATTAAAAAACTTCCAACAAACAAAAGTCTAGGACTAGATGGTTTCACAGGTGAATTCTATCAAACATTTAGAGGAGAGCTAACACCTATCCTTCTGAAACTCTTCCAAAAAACTGCAGAGGAAGGGACACTCCCAAACTCATTCTATGAGGCAACCATCACCCTGATACCAAAACCAGACAAAGATACCACAAAAAAGGAAAATTACAGGCCAATCTCACTGATTAACATAGATGCAAAAATCCTCAACAAAATACTAGCCAACCGAATCCAACAATACATTAAAAGGATTGTACATCATGATCAAGTGGGATTTATCCCAGGGATGCAAGGATTCTTCAGTATTCACAGATCAATCAGTGTGATACACCACGTTAACAAACTGAAGAATAAAAACCATATGATCCTCTCAATAGATGCAGAAAAAGCCTTTGACAAAATCCAACACCCATTTCTGATAAAAACCCTTCAGAAAGTGAGCATAGGGAGAACCTACCTCAACGTAATAAAGGCCATCTATGACAAACCCAGAGCTCACATCATTCTCAATGGTGAAAAGCTGAAAGAATTCCCACTGAGATCAGGAACAAGACAGGGATGTCCACTCTTGCCACTACTATTCAACATAGTTTTGGAAGTCCTAGCCACAGCAATCAGAGAATAAAAAGAAATAAAAGGAATCCAAATTGGAAAGGAAGAAGTAAAACTATCACTATTTGCAGATTGCATGATACTATACCTAAAGAATCCTAAAGACTCTACCAGAAAACTGTTAGAGCTCACCCATGAATTTGGCAAAGTCACAGGATACAACATTAATACATAGAAATCAACTGCATTTCTATATACTAATAATGAAAGATCAGAAAGAGAAATTAGGGAAGCAATCCCATTTACCATCGCATCAAAAAGAATCAAATACTTAGGAATAAACCTGTCGAAAGAGACAAAAGACCTGTACTCTGAAAACTATAAGGTGCTGATGAAAGAAATCAAGGATGACATAAACAGATGGAAAGACATACCATGCTCTTGGACTGGAAGACTCAATATTATCAAAATGACTATATTACCCAAGGCAATCTACAGATTCAATGCAATCCCTATCAAATTACCAAGGACCTTTTTTTGCAGAACTAGAACAAAATATTTTAAAGTTTGTCTGGAAACACAAAATACCCAGAATAGCCAAAGACATCCTGAAGAAGAAAAATGGAGCTGGAGGAATCAGGCTCCCTGACTTCAGACTATACTACAAAGATACAGTCATCAAAACTGTATGGTACTGGCACAAAGGCAGAAATATAGATCAGTGGAACAGGATAGAAAGCCCAGAATTAAACCCACACATCTATAGTCAACTAATCTATGACAAAGGAGGCAAGAATATACATTGGAGAAAAGACAGCCTCTTCAGTAAGTGGTGCTGTGAAAACTGGACAGCTAAATGTAAAAAAATGAAACTAGAACACTTCCTAACACCATGCACAAAAATACACTCAAAATGGATTAAAGATCTAGATATAAGACCAGATACTATAGAACTCTTAGAGGGAAACATAGGCCATTCTCTCACATAAATGATAGCAACATCTTCTCAGATCCATCTGTCAGAGTAAGGACAATAAAAAGAAAAATAAACAAACGGGACTTCATTAAACTTCAAAGTTTCTGCACAGCAAAGGAAAGCCTAAACAAAACGAAAACAATGGGAGAATGGGAGAAAATATTTGCAAATGAATCAACTGACAAGGGATTCATCCCCAAAATTTACAAACACCTCCCACAGCTCCATACCAAAAAAAAATAAACAATCCCATCAAAAAATGGACAGAGGATCTAGGCAGACAATTCTCCAAAGAAGACATGCAGATGGCAAATAAACACATGAAAAGATGTTCAACATCGCTCCTCATTAGAGAAATGCAAATCAAAACCACTATGAGGTACCACCTTACACCGGCCAGAATGGCCATCATCAAAAGGTCTACAAACAGTAAGTGCTGGAGAGGGTGTGGAGAAAAAGGATCCCTATTACACTGTTGGTGGCAATGCAAATTGGTGCAACCACTGTGGAAAACAGTATGGAGATTCCTCAGAAAACTCTAAATAGAATTACCATTTGATCCAGCAATCCCACTCCTGGGCATCTATCCAGAGAAAATCATGACTTGAAAAGACACATGTACTCCAATGTTCACCACAGCCCTCTATACAGTAGCCAAGTCATGGAAACAACCTAAATGCCCATCGACAGAGGAGTGGATAGGGAAGATCTGGTACATACACAGAATGGAATATTACTCAGCCATTAAAAGGAATGAAGTAACATTTATAGCAGCATGGATGGACCCAGAAATAATCATGCGAGGTGAAACCAGTCAATTAGACAGCAACATCCAATGCTACCGCTTACATGTGGACATGTAAAGACACAATGAACTTCTTTGCAGAACAGACAATGACTCACAGACTTTGGAAAACCTATGGTTTCCAAATAAAACAATCTGGGGGGTGGGGGCATGCACTGAGGGTTTGGGATGGAAATGCTATCAAATTGAGTTGTGATGATTTTTATACACCTGTAATTGTAATAAAATTCATTAAGCAATGGGGAAAAAAAGGAAAGAAGCAAGAAAATACAGGATGTAGGAAATCAAAAGTGAATTATATGAATTCCTTTTGAATTCACTTAAATAAGCCAGTATAGAGATCAAAAAGGAAGAAAAAAACCTATTTGTGAAAGTGACAATAAACATAAGGGACAGAAAAAGAATAAACAAGAAGATGTAAAAAAGGACATCAATATGATAAAATGCGGGGAAGGAGACTAAGAAAATGTAGTCTCTTTTTTTAATACATGTTTGAGCCTATGTGACTATTAGTCTAAAGCAAGCAGATATAGGAAGGGGTTAATATACTTGAAAAACAGGACAACCACAAATCAAAAGCAAACAACATATTCACAAAAACCAAAAAGAGGACACAAGCATAAAATAAAAGGAAATCATCCAACCAAAAAAAGGAACAGAGACACATAGAAGCAACTGGAAAACAAGGTTTAAAATGGCAATAAATACATATTATCAATAATTACCTTAAATGTCATTGGACTGAATGCTCCAATCAAAAGACATAGAGTGGCAGACCAGATTAAAAAAAAAAAAAAAACAGCCTAAAATATGCTGCTTACAAGAGACCTACCTTAGGGCAAAGGACACATATAAATTGAAAATGAGGGGATGGAAAAAGATACTGCATGTGAATGGAAATGACAGGAAAGTCACAATGCTCATATCGGACAAAACAGACTTTAAAACAAAGGCCATAAAGAAAGATTAAGGACACTATTTAATGATAAAAAGATCAATTCAACAAGAGGATATTACACTTGTCAACATATCTAACCCTAATATAGGAGCACCCAAATAAATAAAACAAATACTAACAGACATAAAAGGAGAAATTGATGGGACTACAATAATAGTAGATCTGACAACCACATTCACATCAATGGACAAATCTTCTAGACAGAAAGCCAATAAGGCAACAGAGACCCTAATTAATACAATAGAACAGTTACACTTAATTTATATTTTCAGGATATTACATCCCCCCAAATCAGAATATACATTCTTTTCAAGTGCACATGAAACATTCTCTAGGACTGACTTGAAATACTGAGACACAAAATTAACCTCAACAAATTTAAGACAATAGAAATTATTTCAAGCACCTTCTCTGACAACAATGGCATGGAACTAGAAATCAACCACAGGAAAAGAAATGAGAAGAGAAAAATCAATAAATAAAAAATTTAAAAATTTCAAAAAAAATGGAGTTCCCGTCGTGGCACAGTGGTTAACGAATCCGACTAGGAACCATGAGGTTGCGGGTTCGATCCCTGGCCTTGCTCAGTAGGTTAAGGATCTGGCGTTGCCGTGAGCTGTGGTGTAGGTTGCAGACGCAGCTCGGATCTGGCATTCCTGTGGCTGTGGCACAGGCTGGTGGCTACAGCTCCGATTAAACCCCTAGCCTGGGAACCTCCACATGCCGCAGGTGCGGCTGTAAAAGGATGAAAGACAAAATAAATAAATAAATAAATATAAAAATAAAAAGGAATGAGACGAAACTGACTATAAGGAGACTAAATAACATGCTACTAAAATTCCAGTGGGTCAATGAGGAAAGCAAAAAAGAAATTAAAAAATACCTTGAGACAAATCACAATGAAAATACAACCATTCAAAATCTATGGAATGCCCCAAAAGCAGTTCTTAGAGGGAAGTGCATAGCGATACAGGACTTCCTCAAAAAACAAGACAAATCTCAAAATCAGCAACCTAACCTACCACCTAAAAGAATTAGAAAAAGAAGAACAAACAAAACCTAAAGTTAGTAGAAGGAAGGAAACCATAAAGATCAGAGAGGAGATAAATAGAGATTTAAAAAAAAAAAAAACAGAGGAGTTCCCTTTGTGGCTCAGCAGAAACAAACCCAGCTAAGTATCCATGAAGATGCAGGTATGATTGCTGGCCTTGCTCAGTGGGTTAAGGATCCAGCATTGCTGTGAGCTCTAGTGTAGGTCTCAAACACAGCTCTGATCCTGTGTAGCTGTGGCCAGCAGCTATAGCTCCAAATTGGCCCCTAGCCTGGGAACTTCCATATGCCACAGGTACAGCCCTAAAAAAAAAAGTACCTCAAAAATTAGATACCTAGGAATAAACCTGACCAAGAAGGTGAAAGACTATAAAACATTAATCAAGGAAATTAAAGAAGATTCAAAGAAATGGAAAGATATCCCATGCTCCTAGGTTTGAAGAATTAATATTAAAATGGCCATACTACAGATTTAATGCAATCCCTATCAAGGTACCCATGACATTTTTCACAGAACTAGAACAAATAATCCAAAAATTTATATGGAACCATAAAAGATCCAGAATTTCCAAAGCAATTCCGAGAAAAATGAAGCATGATTCATAACTCTCTCAGACTTCAGACAATATTACAAAGCTACAGTAATCAAGACAGTGTGGTACTAGTACGAGAACAGACATGTGGATCAATGGATCAGATTGGAAAGCCCAGAAATAAACCCAGGCACCTACAGTCAATTGATCTTCGACAGAGGATGCAAGCATATGAAATGGGAAAAAGCAAATGGTGCT
This sequence comes from Catagonus wagneri, assembly GCA_004024745.2. Classification (NCBI taxonomy): domain Eukaryota; kingdom Metazoa; phylum Chordata; class Mammalia; order Artiodactyla; family Tayassuidae; genus Catagonus; species Catagonus wagneri. Next base: position 3,440,692 of record PVHT020000193.1, read on the forward strand.
GGCAAAACTGGCCAGCTGCATGTAAATCAATGAAACTGCAACACACCCTCACACCTGCACAAAAATAAACTCAAAATGATTTAAAAGACTTAAACGTAAGACATGACACCATAAAACTCCTAGAAGAGAACATTTGCAAAACATTCTCTGACATAAACCATACAAACGTTGTCTGAGGTCAGTCTCTGAAGGCAATAGAAATAAAAGCAAAAATAAACCAATGGAACCTAGTCAAACCTAACAAGCTTTTGCACAGCAAAGGAAACTAAAAAACACGAAGAGAAGACCTACAGAATGCAAGAAAATCTTTGCAAACAATGCAACAGACAAGGGCTTCATCTCCAAAACATACAAATAATTCATACAACTCAACAACAACAACAGAAAAAACACCAAACAACCCAATCAAAAAATAGGCAGAAGACCTAAATAGACATTTCTCCAAAGAAGACATACGGACGGCCAGCAGGCACATGAAAAGATGCATTTCTCTAATAATTAGTGATGTTGAGCAAATCAAAACTACAATGAGGTACCACCTCACACTGGTGAGAATGCCCATCATGAGTAAGTCTACAAATAACAAAATCTGGAGAGGGTGTGGAGAAAAGGGAACCCTCCTTCACTGTTGGTGGGAATGTAAATTGGAAAACAGTATGGAGGTTCCCCAGAAAATTGAATATACAACTACCATATGATCCAGCAATCCCACTCCTGGGCATATATATCCAGACAAAACTTTCATTGAAAAAGATACGTGCATCCCTATGTTCATAGCAGCACTATTTACAACACCCAAGATATGGAAACAACCTAAACGTCCAATAACATATGAAAGGATTAAGAAGATGTGGTGCATATACACAATGGAATACTACTCAGCCATAAAAAAGAACAAATGCCACTTGCAGCAACATGGATGTAACTAGAGATTCTCATACTAAGTGAAATAAGTCAGAGAAAGACAAATACCATATGATATCACTTACATGGGGAATCTAAAATATGACACAAATGAACCTATCTATAAAACAGAAACAGATTCACAGACAGAGAGAGCAGACTTGTAGTTGCCACGGGGGGAGGGTGAGGGCAGGAAGTGGGAGGGGCTCGGAGTTTGGGGTTAGTAGATGCAACCTATTACATTTAGAATGGATAAGCAATGAGGTCCTACCGTATAGCACAGGGAACTAAATCTAGTCACTTATGATGGAACATGATGGAGGATAATGTGAAAAAAAGAATGTATATATATGAACGACTGGGTTACTTAGCTGTACAGTAAAAATTGACAGAACATTGTAAATCAACCATACTTTAATTTAAAAATGAAAAATAGAAAAACAAAAACCTTCTAGGAATTCTCCTATGGTGCAGCAAGGTTAAGGATCCGGCATTGTCATCACAGCGGCTCATGTTTTTGCTGTGGCGCAGGTCCAATCCCTGGCCCAGGGACTTCCACAGACTATGGGTGGCCCTCTCCAATTTTTTTTTCTTTTTTTTTTTTTTTTTTCTTTTTTAGGGCCGCACTGCAGCGTATGGAGGTTCCCAGGCTAGGGGTCTTATCAGAGCTACAGCTGCTGGCCTACACCACAGCCACAGCAATACCAGATCAGAGCCACGTCTGCGACCTACACCACAGCTCATGGCAATGCCGGATTGTTAACCCACTGAGTGAGGCCAGGGATCAAACCTGCAACCTCATGGTTCCTAGTCGGATTCGTTAACTGCTGCACCACTACAGACCTCCCCCCTCCAAGTTTTTTAATCTACCTGAAAAACTATTTTCGTAAGTTCAAATTATTAACATTATTATTTGCTTTTTTAGGGCTGCCCCCACAGCACGGGGAAGTTCCCAGGCTAGGGGTCAAATCAGAGCTGCAGCTGCCAGCCTACACCACAGCCACAGCAAGGCCAGATCCGAGTCACATCTGGGACCTACATCACAGCTCACAGCCAACGCCAGATCCTTAACCCACTGAGCGAGGCCAAGGATCAAACTGGCATCCTCATGGATATGAGTCAGGTCCATTAACCACCGAGCCATAAAGGGAACTCCCCATAAGTTCAAATTTTTTTATCAAATCACCCAGCCATACAACATGAGAGGCAAGGAGAGGGGAGACAGGTGCTCTGAAAAGAACTGCTACTGCCTCTGGGGTATTTGAAGAACAGTTTCGAAGTCCTGCTAAGCCAGGCTGGGCACAGGCGGCAACCTCACAAGGCCCTTTCTTCCCATTAGAAATGGGTTCTCATCGTCTCGGTTTGGTCTCAGTTCCTGAATGTCACTGCACCAGGGCAGGGATGCTCATTAATTTTCTGTGTTTAAAACATAAACATGTCCATGAACTCTTAGTGTGATGTTCGCCCAAATTATTAAGCCCCTTAGATATGGGATTAAGAATTTAATGAATTCTAGGGAGTTCCCAGTGTGGCTCAACAGTTAGCAAACCCAGCAGTTAACAAACAGCATCCATGAGGACGTGGGTTCGACCCCTGGCCTCACTCAGTGGGTTAAGGATCTGGTGGTGCCGTGAGCTGTGGTGTAGGTTGCAGACGCAGCTCGGATCCAGCATTGCTGTGGCTGTGGTGTAGGCCGGCGGCTGTAGCTCCGATTGGACCCCTAGCCTGGGAACTCCAATATGCCATAGGTGTGGCCCTAAAAAAAGGGAAAAAGACAAAAAAGAATTTAATGAATTCTAGACCCTACTCTGTCATACTATGGGGCCCTACTCATTTAGACCTTTGAAACAGTCAATTCTGCGGGCATATTTTAAAACTGAATGCTTAGGTTATCAGCCAGCTACAGTTACCAAGTATCCAGCTTTGCCCCTTTTTTCTAACTGCTAGATGCTTAACAATGTAGAATTACATTTTGTTTTTCTTTTTTGGCCGCCCCATGACATATGGAGTTCCTGGGTCAGGGATTAGATCCGAGCTGCAGTTGTGACCTAAGCCACAGCTGCAGCAATGCTGGATCCTTAACCCACTGTGTGGGGCCGGGGATCGAACCTGTGTCCCAGCACTCCTAAGACATCGCTCACTGATCCGGTTGCACCACAGTGGGAACTCCTAGAATTTCAATTTAAGCTACTAAACTTCCTGGTTAAAATGGTTTCTGCTTACCCAGTCTGGACAGAATGAAAATGTTTGCTATTACCTGAACCACCTGAAGTGGTCTAGAACCACAGCTGGCCTACGCCACAGCCACAGCAATGCCAGATTGTTAACCCACTGAGCAAGGCCAGGGATTGAACCCACAACCTCATGGTTCACTAGTCAGATTCGTTAACCACTGCGCCATGATGGGAACTCTGGTCTAGACCCTTTTGGTCATTCCTAAGTCAAAACTATTTAAAGGAGTTCCCTGATGGCCTAGGAGTTAAGGATCTGGTGTTATCACTGCTATGGCTCGGGTTTGATCCCTGGCCCAAGAATTTCCACATGCCTTGGGGATAGCCATAAAGGAACTATTTAAAGACCTATCCTATATGATAATTGAGATAGATAATTAAAGAAAAAAACCGTCTCAGTGGAACTAATTTCTAGAATCATACAGATCTCTATACATCGTTTTGTGAAGTATCCATAAAAGGTTTTTTTTTAATATGTGGCATTGAAGTGTGAAGTCATTCCTTAATACTCAACTAATTCCCAAATTCACTTGTGCTTTTAAAAAACAAGTTGTGTAAGAGTTCCCTCTCGGCTCAGCGAGCTAAGGATCCATTGCTGTGGATAGAGCTGTGGCCTGGGTTCAGTCCCTGGCCTGGGAACTTCCTCATGCTTCGGGTGTGGCAAAAAGTAAAATAAAATAAAAATACAAAATAATTAAAAAAAAAAAAAAGGTTGCTTATAAGATTCAAAGTGACAGTCCCATGAGCTGGGTATATTTTATGCCCTTTGCTACAATTCCCCTGAGTATTTATTTAAATGACCAGCTGGGCCCTAAATGCAGCTAATGCAGCTGGCTGAACTAGTACAAGCCTCAAAGGGAAACTTCATTCCAGGCTGTTACTGCCTACAGTTGGCTTGGCTGAGGCTCCCCGGTGGGGGCGTGGGGGGGGGAGTAACTCAGGAAGACACACTCTTAGCATTTTAATCATACTTTTGTCAACCTTCGAA
>PVHT020000193.1:3445813-3459098 GCA_004024745.2 Catagonus wagneri
TTTTTTTTTTGTTGTTTTTTTTTTTTTTTGCTTTTTAGGGCTGCACCGCGGCATATGGAGGTTCCCAGGCTAGGGGTCTAATCGGAGCTACAGCCAACGCCGGATCCTTAACCCACTGAGCGAGGCCAGGGATCGAACCCGCAACCTCACGGTTCCTGGTCGGATTCGTTTCCGCCGCACTCCATTCCTGGAATGTTTCAAGTCAGGGGCCAGCCCAGGGCCTCCCCAGTGGCTCTGCGAACCTGTAAGGGCCCCTCACTCCCTTAAGTTGTGCTTGTAAATTTCTCCCCATCCTTCTTTCCTTCAAGTTTTTCTGGGTCTTGCCTGTCTCTGCCCACACACTTGTGCCAGGTGGCGCAGCCTGAGTTCCCCATCAGGAACTACTTCACAGATGCTAAAAATTGGTGCGTGGCCTTGGCACTTGGGCGGTGAGAGCCGAGGTTTCCGGGTATTCAGTGGGAATTACCTTGCAGCCTATTGTAACCGCCTTCCTCCTGGACCCGCTGCAGAACAAATGGGCTGAGGACAGGCGCTAGCCTCCTTTTCAACAGACACGGGTTCTTGCGGGGTCTTCTCCCAACCTCCTCCCCAGGAACCGCCCTTAGTGGGTGATGTTATCAGCTAATCTTAATCTAAATTTATGTGTTAACCCGGGTTAAGCTCTCTTCACCTTCCTGTTTTCACCTCAAATGAGTAAAATGCAGTGCCAAGGAAAACGGAAATGACTGACAAAGTTTGTGACAATAGAACCATTAAGTTGTCATATTTTTTTTAAGGGAGCTGTGTAGGGATAATGTTAAAATAATACTTGAAATACCAGAAATGTCAGAGTGCAAGCACTCCCTCCCTGTGACTCTAAAGCAAAATGTAATAGGAAACATTGAGTTTGCTAATACGACCGGTGCCCCCAAATTGCCTAGGACTTTAAGGAACATACATGTTATAAATGGTTTCCAGACTTTCCATTTGAAAAATTTAGTGGCAGGGGATGCCAGTATATTGGCATTAGCCAAGAATATTTGCAGTTCTGTTTAATACACGAAACAAGTCTCCCTTCAAGTGAAAACAGAGACTAAGTAAAGCGAAACGAAAAACAACAACAAAACATGAATAAACATAACTCTTGCCCAGGGAGTAAAGGGAGAAACGAGGAGAGAAGCCACTTGCCTGGCCCTGGGCAGACCCATGTCCAAGGCTAAGCCTCACTCCCACCTCCCTGACTGCACTTCTCGGCTCTGGAATTCCGAGTAAAACCTCATTTCATGGGACCCATTAGTCAAACCCCCGAGTCAGCCAGTGCAAAAAATGAAACGGCCATTTCCCCAATATAAGAGAATAAAATAACAACATGCTTCCAGTCTTATACCCCACTACCAGCTCAAAATTTCCCAAGTTTCTGAGCTCACTTCAGAACAAAAAAGGAATGCGCTCCACAGCAGTAATGATAAAAATTGTAAAGTGGTGAGTTTGCCCAGTTGACTTCTGTTTTCTTGTTTTTTCCATTCATTGAGTGGCTCTGAGATCTTTTCTTCTTTTTTTCTTTCTTTTTTTTTTTTTTTTGCTAGGGGTCGAATCGGAGCTACAGCTGCCAGCCTACGCCACAGCCACAGCCACGTAGGATCCTAGCCGCGTCTGCGAGCTACACCACAGCTCACGGCAACACTGAATCCTTAAACCACTGAGCGAGCCCAAGGATTGAACCTGCATCCTCATGGATGTTAGATTCGTTTCCGCTGAGCCACAACAGGAACTCCAATTTATTTATTTTTTATGGCCACACCCGAGGCATATGGAAGGTCCTGGGCCAGGGACTGAGTCCGAGTGGCAGCTGCAGCAACACCGGATCCTTTAACCCACTGCGCTGGCTCTACAGCAAGCGGACTTGTTGCAGTGGGATACTTAACCCACTGCACCACGGTGGAAACTCTCTCTTCCCCTCTGCTGAGAGATAAATCTAAAAAGCATTCAATAATGCTGGGAGTTTTATTGTTCTTTGGGAGGGCTGTGTTTATTTTCAGCCAACCGTCTCCTTTTTTGCAAAAAAAAAAAAAAAATCCCCTTGGCTGTCCCCAGATGAGGGGACGGGGTGGGGGAGGTGAGGGGCCCAGAAAGGCGATAGAGTATAACTTTTGCGTTGTTTGCTGAACCTGCAAAGTGTACCGTTTTCCCTTTTCACATCCGTGTTCGTGATAGCCTTTATTAAAGGAAGAGACAGCATCTGTTTTATCACTTCTAAAAATCTGTATATTTAACATACATCTGTATACTTCACAAACAGCGCTAGGCTGTTTGAAAGGAAGTCCTATTTTTAAAACATGATCTTGATTTGAGTATTTTTGGCTTACTGTCTCTCTGAGGCAGTGAGTGAGTCCTTTTTGGTAAACTCTGGCCTCAGTCAGTGGAGGGGACATTTTTCCTTGATGTTCAACCTGATCTGTAAGCACGTCAGAACCGCTGCAGCCTGCCTCCCAGTTCACGCCAAGGTCTGCTCATAACTTTCTCCAGTTCGTCATCTTTACATAAAAACTCAGCGTCTCCTATCCACTCTCCACGCCCCAACACTTTCAAACGCTTCTGTAATGTTCAATTTTCGCCTTTCAGTTAGGCCGGTTTCTCTGCTTCCAGCCTGCTAGTTACCATGACCAAATGACCTTAACCACATAATATTAGTCTCTGCAAGCCAGCCCTCTAGGTGTTTGGGATTTCAGATTTGAGGCTTCTTGCTGGCAGGGCACAGAGACTGCCCCACGTCCTCACAACTCTCCCTGTGCCTCCTGGGGCTTCTTCTAACACTCCTGCCTGCAGGTACCCCTTAACAGCAAGAGCTTCCATTCCATGAGTTAAAAAAAAAAAAGTCTAAGGAGTTCCCTGGTGGTGTAGTGGATAGGATTCAGCACTTTCACTGCCACGGCCTGGGTTCCACCCCTGGTCTGGGAACTGAGATCCCACATTAAGCCGCTGCATACCACAGGGAAAAAGAGTCTATCTCGGTGGCTATTTTTGGAATATGACTCTACAGCAAAGTTCCCGGTTGCATCTATTTCAAGGGAGGGGAATCTGCTCACTCTGGTCATCACTGAGGTCAAACATGTTGGTCGCCTTCCACAGCCACTTTACCCCCAAATTTCAAAAGAGTCACTATCAACTGCCACTTGGCTGTCTTCTCAGCATCCAGCATGAGGGCCCCTCATGTGGACAAGGCCAGCTGCTGCCAAGGCCCAACCCGGCCGCTGGCTCAGTGCCTGTGGGCTGGGAGCAGAGCTGAAGGCTTCCGGTTCCCAGGAAGATATCACTGAACTTGGCCAGTTTGCTGCAACTGAAGCTGTTTCCTGTTCAGCTCCCAAATAGTTCTCCACTTCCCTGTGTTCTTGAACTTGGGCCAGAGCTGTTACTTCTTTCTTTCTTCTGTTTCTTCCCTACTGTTCTCATTCTAGCCTGCACCTGAGCAGAAATGGTTCTTTCTGATGGAACATGATGGAGAACAATGTGAGAAAAAGAACGTGTATGTATGGAGTTCCTGTCGTGGCTCAGTGGTTGACGAATCCGACTGGAAACCACGAGGTTGCGGGTTCGATCCCTGGCCTCGCTCAGTGGGTTAAGGATCCGGCGTTGCCCGTGAGCTGTGGTGTAGGTTGCAGACACGACTCGGATCCCGTGTCGCTGTGGCTGTGGTGTAGGCCGGCGGCTACAGCTCCTGTTAGACCCCTAGCCTGGGAACCTCCATATGCCGCGGGTGCGGCCCTAGATAAGGCAAACAAACAAAAAAAGAATGTATATGTATGTAAAACTGGGTCACTTCGCTGAACAGCAGAAATTGACAGAACATTATAAACCAACTATTAAAAAAAATTAAAACAGTTCTTTCAATAGGGCAAGTTCCCCAGGTTCCGTCAGGAAGCGAGAGGATGAGGGGGCCAGGAGACCTCACGGACACCTCGCAGAGCACAAAAAAGCAAGGCCTGTCTGGCTTTTTTAGCTTCAGTCTTTTCTGTGGTGCTTATGCTGAGAGTAGGCTGAGAAGAGGCATACGGAGGAATTTTAAGCCAGCTGCGTATAAATGTTTTTTAAAAACATCACTCCCAACTATTTATATTACATTTGTATTCGTGGGAAGCAAAGCTCTGCCCAGCCTAAAAAAAGCCTCTTTGAGAAAACCCTCTGAATCCTGCCTCAACAACTGCAAATGCACACATCTGCCCTCCACCCCTCCCCCAACAAAGAGGGCTCTCAGGATTAGGCAGAAAATGTATAGCGTTCAACCTTATTTAAAATCAGCCTAAGTTCCTCAGTGACAGTGTCCCGAAATAGCTGCAGATCAAGTCCCTAGCAGTACAATCCACTGCAGAAGTACCAGGAGAAGCCCATCTTAATAAGAAGCTTGAGACAACCTGATGTCATGTGGAAGTGGGGTTTTATAAAGGGATGATCATTTTGATTCCAAAGTCATGTCTAGTCCTTCAGAAAAATCACAGAAATGATGCTTTGCAAATCCAGGCGCGTTGAAGACGGGCCGGGAAGCTGATTTCATCTCAGCATCTGGTTACCACAAGCTGAGGTGTGAGGCAGCCATTCACTGTCTGAGATGAACTGTGGGGTCAGAGAGGGCCAGGGTGCTGGGAGAAAGGATTTTCCACTCATCACACTAGCTGCATTGCAAATTAATAAAGTACTTGTTGCTGACAGTCTAGGAAACAGACGCTCCAAGAAACAGCTGGTGGGAGCGAAAGCTGGTGCAACTTTGGGCAACTCAATGTCTCAAAATGTAAAAACGCCTATATACCCTTTGCAATATAAGGTCACCCTGCTACCTAGCAAATTATTACACACAGAAATTTTTCTTACAGATGGACTTACACGTATGCAAAGGATGCTATTTAAAATGTAGCAGTAAGATGTTGAGACTAGGAACTGGTTACATGTTACAATATATTCCTACAGAGAAATACTAGAAATACTAGATAGTCACTAAAAAGAAGGAGGTATGGCAAGATTTTTTTCAGGTTTTTAGGTTTTATTAATTTCTGTAACCTTTATTTATTTATTTTGGCCGCACCCATGGCCTGTGGAAGCTCCCAGGCCAGGGATGGAATCTGCGCCACAGCAGTGACAGCACCGGATCCTCAACCTGCTGATGTACCAGGGAACTCTGATAACCTTGAAATCATACCTCACTAATTGAATTTTGTCACAACTGGATTTAGGGATTTAAGGAACGCAGAGGAATCGAGTTCACTATTTTCTGAAACGCTGACACACACAAAAAGGGAAGAATTACTTAGAAAAGATTATTCACAAAAGACCCATCAGAAAAATCCCCAAGCAAAAACTAAACAATTCATCATTAACTTTAATGCTGCTCAGTAAAGGAGGTTAAATCCACTTGCTGGCTTTAGGTTTCTTAAGTCCACGAGTCTTTCCCTAAACATTACTGAGCCTTTGCCAAGGGATAAATGGATGAAGTCAGCAGTACCTTACGACACAGCTAGCTGTTAGAACATTCCATGGACAAATGGAAAATATTCATAAGAACATGATGGCAACAATTAGGCGCCAATATTCTCAGAGTTTCCAATTACCAAAAGCATATGCAATTTTAGTCTAGAAAAATAAATCCATTTTATAAAATTAAGCTTTTAGATTGAAAAGCTCCCTCCTCCTTTTTTTAATGGATGCTCCCAGGCCAGGGACTGAATCCCAGCCGCAGCTGCCACCTATGCCACAGATGCAGCAATGCCAGACCCTTAACCCATTGCCCCAAGATCACACCCAAGCCACTGCAGTCAGTCTTAACCCTCTGCACCACAGCAGAAACTCTGAAAAGCCTCCCTTTTTAACAGGCACAAAGATATGGAAAATAGCCCCTAAAAATCTCATGAAACAACTTATAGAAAGAAAACCATGCCCTATAGTTATTAAATGCACTCAGTACCGGGACTCTTCAAAAACAGGTGATATATGTGCCCTCAGCTACTGGACAGGTGGATGGGTGGCTGAGAGGTGACCGTGCCCCCACGGCCATGCTCTCTCCATCACCCAACTTCAAGTGCTTGTCCAAGACAGTGATGACCTCATCATTTAGAATCTGGAAATTGTGAAGTGAAATTCTCGCCACCATCTTCTTCAAAGGCGCTTTTTTTTTTTCCTTTTTAGGTCTGCACCTGTGGCATATAGATGTTCCCAGGCTAGGAGCTGAATCAGAGCTGCAACTGCCGGTCTATGCCACAGCAACGCCAGATCCGAGCCGCCTCTGCGACCTACACCACAGCTCATGGCAACGCCAGATCCTTAACCCACTGAGTGGAGCTGGGGATCGAACCCGCATCCCCACGGATACTTGCTGGGTTCGTTTTCACTGAACCACAACAGGAACTCCAAAGGCACATTTTTGATAACCTCATCTTTGCCATCATGTTTCTGGACTTTAGGTAGATGAGAGCAGAAATCAACTAGAGCAGAGGGCCCCTCCCTGTCACCTAAGAATGGTGGGAATGCGAGGTGGTACGGCCAGTGTGGAAAACAGGATGGAGGCGTCTCAAAAAGTTTAACACAGAACTACCATATGAGCCAGCAATTCCACTCTTGGGTATTTATCCAAAGGAAATATAAACACTACCTCAAAAAGATTTCCATGTTCCATGTTCACTGTAGCATTATTTACAACAGCCAAGATACGGAAATACCCTATGTGTTCACTGATGGATGAAGAGACAAAGTAAATGTGGTATATATGCATAAAGGGAATATTAGCCATAAAAAATGAGATCTTGGAAGTTCCCGTTGTGGCTCAGGGGAAACAAATCTGACTAGTACTCATGAGGACGCAGGTTCAATCCCTGTCCTTGCCTAGTAGGTTAAGGATCCCGTGCTGCTGTGGCGTAGGCCAGTGGCTACAGCTTGGATTCGACGCCTAGCCTGGCAACGTCCATATGCCATGGGTGCAGCCATAAAAAGAAAAAAAAAGCATAAAAAAACGAGATCTTGCCATGTGTGGACAACATGGATGGACCTGAAGGGCATTATGCTAAGTGAAACAAGTCAGATAGAGAAAGTCATATACCGTACTATCTCACTTATATGTGGAATCTAGTCCCTCCCCGCCCAAACCCCGTGAAGTTACAGATGCAAAGAACAGACTGGTGGTTGCCAGAGGCAGGAGGTGGGAGTGGGAGAAATGGGTGAAGGGGATCAAAAGGTACAGACTTCCAGTTATAAAGTAAGTACTGGAGATATAACGTACAGCATGGTGACCACAGTCAATAATACTGGATTATAGGGAGTTCCCACTTTGGCTCAGTGATTAAAGAACCCGACTAGTATCCATGAGGATGTGGGCTTGATCCCTGGCCTCGTTCAGTGGGTTAAGGATCCGGCGTTGCCGTGAGCTGTGGTGTAGGTTGCAGACGCGGCTTGGATCCCGTGTTGCTGTGGCTGTGGCGAAGGCCGGCAGCTGTAGCTTTGATTCGACCCCTAGCCTGGGAACTTCCATATGCCGTGGATACGGCCTTAAAAAAGACAAAAAAATATACTGTATTGTATATTTTAAAGGTTAAGAAAGTGGATCTTAAAAGTTCTCATCACAAAAAAATTACTATGTATAGTGATGGATACTAACTAATCGTGGAGATCATTTTCCAATATATACAAATATTGAAACATTATGTTGCACATTCTGAAACTAATATTTTTGGTCAATCGTATCTCATTTAAAATTTTTTAAGGAATTGAAAATAGAAAGATTTAATTAAAAAAGGTATATGTCACTGTTTGTATTTGCATAAAACATTTCTGGACATATGTCACAAGTAATGCAGTGGTTACTTCAAGGAAGTGAGAGTGGCAGGTATTTTATATCCCCCTAAACAACAATTTATCCTCCTAAATTGTTGAACTCTTTTGTTCACCACATGCTTATATTATTTCTAGAAAAAGCTTAAATGCTAGTTTTGAAAGAAAGAGCACCTGATTCTAATCCTCCGGCTGTGTTATCCTTGACAATTACTCAACCTCTCTGAGCTCGGTTCACCGTCCATAAAATGGGGATGCCATCCTCCTCGTAAAGCTGAGATGAGGACTAACTCAGACAACATGCATTAAGTAACACAGTGCACAAAATGAGCACTCAATAAATGTCACACCTCCTCTCTTAGTGCCAAGAAAACTTGGAAATCCTCTTAATTCAACCTCCTCTTCTTCTTGATAAGAACACTATAAGCCAAAAAGGTTTAGGGACTTGCCAAGATCAATCATGTAGTAACCAAGAAAGCCAGGCTCTGACGCCTGGGTTCCTGCACCCTAACAAGAAAACTGATTTCATATCAGCCAAGGAATGACTGTTACCACCCTATGGCCACACCTCACTTTGCAGGAGCAGCCTCCTCCCCTGCCTCGCTCGCCAGACTTGATGAGTCTTGATTTCTCCTAAACACCAAATCCCCCATCAACTGAGGGGGTCCTGCCTATGAAAGCAGCCCAAGGGGGAGCGCCAAGAACGTCTCGATCAAAGATAGCACCGACTTCACGGGGGAGCAATAAGAATTTGGATGTGGAGTTTTTGTTTTTTGTTTTTTTTAGGGCTGCACCTGCAGCATATGGAAGTTCCCAGGCTAGGGGTCCAACTGGAGTTGCAACTGCCAGCCTACACCACAGCCACAGCCACACCAGGTCCCTGACCCACTAAGCGAGGCCGGGGATCGATTTCACATTCTCATGGTTACTGGTCAGGTTCATTAACGCTGAACCACAATGGTAACTCCAGGACGTGGATGTGTTCTTTAAAATTGTTTGCACGTGGAGTTTCCGTCGTGGCTCAGTGGTTAACGAATCCGACTAGGAACCATGAGGTTGCGGGTTTGATCCCTGGCTTCACGCAGTGGGTTAAGGATGCGGCGTTGCCTTGAGCTGTGATGTAGGTTGCAGACACGGGCTCGGATCCCACGTTGCTGTGGCTGTGGCTGTGGCTGTGGCGTAGGCCGGCAGCTACAGTTCCAGCTGGACCCCTAGCCTGGGAACCTCCATATGCCATGGGTGGAGCCCTAGAAAGAAAGACAAAAAAAAAAGCAAAATTGTTTGCATGTTACTGCATCCCTACCACCCATGTGTAGGGGATACACACACACACCCTAACTTCCAGCCCTCTGGCCTGAATACAGTACCCACGTTGATTTATATTAGGAAGTCAAACAAATTTTGTTGAATGAGAAATTCTATGTAGGAACAACGTTTAACAACTGCCTGTTCTTTAGCAGTACAGACTGCCATTTAAGCAAGAGGTTCCTTTTTCAGTGACTTTTACACATAAGGTGTTTGGGGCACAATATCCTGATTAAAATGGAACGACTTTCAAAATGCTTTGTTAGGGATTTGGTAATGGTTGGTCATTTCTTTTTCCATTTCCTTACAAAGAAAACTTTCTGATTGTTGGGGTTTAGGTTATAGTGCATTTACCTTCCTTCTTAATTTCATTCAAAAGGTCCATCTACGAGTTCCTGTCATGGCTCAGCAGAAACGAACCCGATTAGCATCCATAAGGATGGAGGTTCCATCTCTGGCCTCGCTCAGTGGGTTAAGGATCCAGCGCTGCCATGAGCTGTGGTGTAGGTCTCAGACATGGCTCGGATCTGGCGTTGCTGTGGCTGTGGTGTAGGCCGGCATCTGTAGCTCTGATTCGACCCCTACCCTGGGAACCTCCATATACTGCGGTTGTGGCCCTAGAAAACAAAAAAAGTCCATCTATCTTGTCAAATACAAAGACCAAAATGTCTTAAATGCCTATGGGAATGACAATTCGACTAGTATCCATGAGGATGTGGGTCCTATCCCTGGCCTCACTCAGTGGGTCAGGGATCTGACATTGCTGCGGCTGTGGCGTAAGCCGGTGGCTACAGCTCTGATTCAACCCCTAGCCTAGGAACTTCCCTATGCCACAGGTACGGCTCTAAAGAGACAAAAAAAAAAAAAAAAAAGCAAAAACAAAAACAAAAGTGTTTGAAGGAATGTGAGGAGGCAAATAATAAATGGAACCATGAATAATTTCAGATGCTTTTCCTGTTTCCATATGAACACCCTACAGCTACCTGGTACTTCATAGGTCCAAGTTCTTTCACATTAATGACTGTGGCAGACAGTTCTTTGTTCATCAACGCCGCCTTAGTCCCCATCCAGACCTTGCTCCAGTGACAACAGCCCAGGCCAGGGGATGAAGCATGACTGGTCCAAGCTGGTGGTTCTCAACTTTGGCTGCACCAAACACTCACCTGGGGAGCTTTTAAAACATCTACTGCCGCCTGGATCCAACCCCAGACGAAATCAGAATCTGAGAATGGAACTCTTTTTTAAATTTTTATTATATTTTTGTGGCCGTACCCACAGCATATGGAAGTTCCCGGGCCAGGGATTGAATCTGAGCCACAGCTGCAGCAATGCCAGATCCTTTAACCCACGGCCCTGGGCTGGGAATGAAACTGCACCTCCGGCAGTGACCTGAGCCGCTGCAGGCAGGTTCTTAACCCACTGCACCACAGTGGGAACTCCAGGACCTCTTTTAATAGACGTTAAAAAAAAAAAAAAAAAAAAAAAAGCTCCTCAGGTGAACGCGATGTTCAGCCAGGGCTGGGAATCGCGGGTCTAAGCCAATCATGATGACCCTGTTCCCCGTGGCCACTTACTGGGCTAGGGCAGACCACGTGACCCAGTTCTAGCCAGTGAGACATAAGAAAGGCGGCTGGGGTAGAGGGTTCTGGGGAAGGTTTTATAACCAGACTAAGGGAAAGAGACACACAGGAGGGAAAACTCCACCCCTTACTAATGAACTTCCTTCCTTTTCTGCATTTTAACAACCCTGTGTAGTTGGGGGAGGGAGTGATGCTTGTTTTTGTGGTGATGGTGGGAAGATAAGCTGGTGAACGAAAGCCAAGAAGATGGAGACGACGGAGAGGGCCTGGGTCCTTGGTGACTTGGTTTGGTGCTCTGGCCCCCAACTCGGCTCCACCCCACCACCCCTAGTCCTGGGGAAAAAAAAAAAAAAGCACACCAACTCACTCCCTGTGAAATCCAGTGACTTCTGGAGCATCCACCAGAAGTCACTTGGGTTGATTTACGGGTTGTCCCTCTTGATGGCCGAGCTTGACGCCCAGATGCCTCGGGCGAAGGACAGCCATGGGAAGACTGTAGCGTCATCGGCTTTCCTGCGTGGGTGCTGTTGACAGCGCTCAGGGATATTTTACCGGTTCATTCAGTGTTTGGAACATTGTTAGTAAGGAAGCCAAGTGTGGTTCTCACCTCAGACCAGCCTCCAAGCCAGGCTGCGGTGCCAAAGCTGTGCCAGGAGGCGGTAAGGGCGGCCAGGTGAGGGTGTGCTATAACGGAGAGATTCTGAGCTCTGGGGTCTAACGCCAGTGCTGGTCTGTCCTTGGCAGCCCAGGTGTGACTTTGGGCAAATTACTTGACTTCTCTGAGTCTTAGACTCCTCATCTATAAAACTGATCAGATGTCACGATGAAAGAAACATTCACATACTTAGGTATGGGGAAGCCATTCTGGCTTATATATAATTTTACTCTAATTTTTTTTGGGTGGTGCCTATGGCATTTGGAAGTTCCCAGACCAGGGATCAAACCCACGCCACAGCAGCGACCCAAGCTCCTACAGTAACAATGCCAATGCCATTGCCAGATCCTTAACCTGCTGTGCCACCAGAGAACCCTGATTGAACTACAATCGTTTTCTTTTTCTTCTTCTTTAGGGCTGCATTGGGGCATATGGAAATTCCCAGGATAGGAGTCAAATCGGAGCCACAGTTGCCAGCCTATGCCACAACCACAGCAATGCCAGGTCCAAGCCACATCTGTGACCTACACCACAGCTGAAGGTATCGCCGCATCCTTAAGCCTCTAGTGGGGCAAGGGATTGAACCCACATTCTCATGGATTCCAGTCAGGTTCATTTCCGCTGAGCCACAACGAGAACTCCCTTAGCTGGAATTTTATGCTAACCAAAACAGCCTGTTTGTGGCCTATCAAAAATACACTGACATCTACTTTAATTATTAAAGAAGAGGGTGCACTCCCCTATGTTCATAGGCGCACTATTTTTTTTTTTTTTTTTTGGCCGCGCTTGAGGCATGTGGAAATTCCCAGGCCGGGGATCAAACCCATGCGAAAGCAGTGACGATACCAGATCTTTAGCCTCTAGGCCACCAGGGAACTCCATAGCAGCACTATTTACAATAGCCAAGACATGGAAATGACCTAAATGTCCATGGATAGATGAATGTATAAAGATCTGGTATACACACACACACACACACACACACAATGGAATATTACTCAGCCAAAAAAAAAAAGAATGAAATAATGTCATTTGCAGCAACATGGATGGACCTAGAGATTATCATACTAAGTATGTCAGACAGAGAAAGACAAATATCATATGATTATCACTTATATATGGAATCTAAACTATGACACAAAGGAACCTATCTACAAAACAGATACAGACTGACAGAGAACAGCCTTGCAATGGCCAAGGGGGAGAGGGGTGGGGGAGGGATGGACAGGGAGTTTGGGATTAGCAATTGCAAACTATTATATATAGGACGACTAAACATCAAGGTCCTACTGTATAACACAGGGAACTGTATTCAATATCCTGTGGTAAACCATAATGGAAAAGAATATGAAAAATTTATTTATACACACACACACACACACACGCATAAACAAATCACCTTGCTGTGCAGAAGTTAACATAACATAGCAAATCAACTATACATCAATAAAAAGAAAAGGGCACACCAACCTGAAGTAAAGAATGTCCATGTCAAAAATAAAGATTAAATAGGGGTTCCCGTCATGGCTCAGCGGATACCGAATCCGGCTAGGAACCATGACATTGTGGGTTCGATCCCTGGCCTCGCTCAGTGGATTAAGGATCCAGCATTGCTGTGACTGTGGTGTAGGCTGGCGGCTACAGCTCTGAATGGACCTGTAGTCTGGAAACCTCCATATGCCCCGAGTGCAGCCCTAAAAGAAAAAAAATAACATCTCCCTTCCTAGAGACCAATGCTCTGGTACTCCTTTGATGATAAGACTCCACTGTGGAAAACAGTATGGAGATTCCTCAGAAAACTCAAAATAGAATTACCATTTGATCCAGCAATCCCACTCCTGGGCATCTATCCAGCAGACACCATGACCCGAAAAGACACCTGTACTCCAGTGTTCATTGCAGCACTCTATGCAATAGCCAGGTCATGGAAACAACCTAAATGCCCATCCACAGAAGAGTG
>PVHT020000193.1:3460098-3472810 GCA_004024745.2 Catagonus wagneri
AAAGACACAATGAACCTTCTTACAGAACAGACAATGACTCACAGACTTTGGAAAACCTTGGTTTTTCAAATAAGACAATCTGGGGGGGTGGGGGGATGCACTGGGGGTTTGGGATACAAAATCTGTAAAATTGACTTGTGATGATTTATGCACACCTATAAGTGAAATAAAATCCATTAAGAGAAAAAAAAAAAAAGAAAAAAAAAGACTTCTTTCCCAGATGCTAAGACCATACTGACTCACTGTGTACACAGTGACTTTTTTTTTTTGGAAACCTTGAAGGAATGTATCCCTGACTTGCTTAACATTCTTTGATCCGATAGGATATAAAACTGCGCTGAAAACCATGCTTCTCCAGAGCAGTTCCTGAGAGTTATCTGAAAGGCTGTCTTCTGGGCTCTAGTCCTCAGTTTGGCTCAGATAAAACTCTTTTCTA
Organism: Catagonus wagneri; assembly: GCA_004024745.2. NCBI lineage: Eukaryota > Metazoa > Chordata > Mammalia > Artiodactyla > Tayassuidae > Catagonus > Catagonus wagneri. The sequence continues at coordinate 3,460,535 of PVHT020000193.1, forward strand.
TTCCTATTAGAAAATAACTTTATTATTTTCTAATAGGAATAGAAAATAACTTTATTATTTTCTAATAATTCCTATTAGAAAATAGACTTTATTATTTTCATCCACAGTCACAACGTGGACTTACCACAATGTCTAGCTCAATAAATGGCACCTAGCATCCATCCTCTTCCCTCCCCTGGAGTGGAGTGCGACAGACTTTTGGAAACTCATCAGTTGATCAGTAACATTATCTTTCTAGGAACCAGGAATACAAGCATTTGAACGAATCCACTGATTGGTGGTGACATAGTAAGTGCCTGATAATTCCAGCAGAAATGTAGGAGGAAGAGCTCAGACACCAGAGTATAAAAGAGCCTAACGCTGGTTCCCAGATGTTCCTGCAGCAAAGGGAGCCCCATTGGCTCTCTCAAACCACAGCAGGGATATATCTTGCCCCATAGTCACTGTCACAGGCACAGACTCTGACCTCCTAGAGGGTGAAGACTGAGTCCTCTCACCCTCCTCTCCATTCACCTTCTTACCTCACCCCAGTCAGTGTTCAATAAATGTTAGTAAAAGTGGGGGAAAAAAAAGTAAAAGTTTCTGGGAGACTGCCAGTTCTTAAAGCCATGAAATGCTGCAGCAATCTGTCCTGGAGAGGCGTTCCCTCAGATCTGTGAAGGAGGGTTAGGGACCTCTAAGTTACTTACATCTGTAAATACAGAATCAGCAGATGAAAGGATGTTTTTATTAAAATGTGACAAGTCACCCTGTGCCTTTTACCTCCACTCTGGAAATCAGGAAAGAACACAGACTTCCTAAGCAATTACAGAAACTGACTAAGAAAACTGCTGGATTACTGGTAGAAGAATCAGTCAGCTTCCGAAATCACTCTGAAACCCTGGCTTCATTAACAACAAAATCCATCTTCATTAACATCTTCAACTTTAGCCTCAGAGCTTCATCCCAGAGGAATACTGAACTGCACTATAAACTAATGAATGGAAACTTAAGTCACTTCCGCCCACCCAGCACTGCTTTTCCTCCTTTGGACTGCCCAGTGCAAAAGGCTGCACCCTTCCAGCTCATGCCAAGTTTGGGAAACGCATTCCCAGGCCACCAACTTGACTCCTGAGGTCGGCATCATGCAGAACAAACCTTTCTCTCAGCCCAACGAACAGGCTGACCCGACACTGAACACGTTTTGACATTAGTTAAGCCTCATTTTGGCACCTTAGGCTATCTTGGCATATACGTTTTACAGAGAAAGAAAGAAAAAAAAAAAACGGGAGTGGAGGGGGCGGGCAGGGAAGGGAATGTCTTTTTCACAAAGCTCTTTTGCAGTCACGGCCAAAGCTGCTACTGTAAATCTAAGGTTCCATCTCTCAAGTGGATGGGGTAGATGGGTGGGGGGAATGCCCAGGCCTGAGGTCCTGTCCACACAAGAGGAAGCAGACCAGGCAGCTTTTGTGACCCGATGGGAATGGGACGTGGTCAAATATCCTGTGAGCGCCAGCCACGGTGGGGCTGGGGCGGGGGGAGCGACCACTCGAACCAGGGGAAAGCAAAGTCCATCCCACGCCCATATACCAGAGACTGAGATACACACATGTGCCAAAACTGTTGCAAGCCAGGCCTGCCTGTGCCTGCATGCTTGGCAAATTGGAAGTTAAGTCTCGGAGTCTGCAAGTCAGAGAGGCAGAGAAGCCATAGGAAACAGATTAAGGGTAGGGAGGATAAGAGTCAATAAGTTCCCCCCCTTCCCAAGTCTGCTTTTGGCTTTCTCTGTGCCTGCAAACACTGCTGCAAAATGTTTCCCCACGGCACAGACTGGCATCTAGATAGAGTCAAACCATCAACCTCAAACGGTTCCCGAAATCCTACACTTGGCATGTCAATTCCCAGTCTCAAGTTTCATTACGACTTTCAAACCCTCTCGACTCGGCTCAGACCCGTGATACCCCTCTTCCCTCTCCCTCCCTCCACCACTCCCTCCTTCTCAGCAAAGGATCCTACCGGTTACTTCATAGGGGGGACTGGGAGCGCAAAGACCTGGGTTTCGCCTCAGCAATACTTAATGTCTCGCTTCTCAGGGACTCTCCTAAGTTCTCCCACCTGAGCTTCCCCTCCCTCTAGGATCTATTTGATAGGGTGAGATCAGAGACGCCAATCCTCCCCTCCCCCAGACCCAAGCTCCCCGAAGAACCTTTCCGGACCCCACCTTGCCCCGAGGCCACCTTACCCGGATCCGCCCGGGGGGAGGGGGGCACGGGTGGGGTTCTACATGGCAAGGTCAGCCTCCATCTCCAGCGGCGTCTCCTCGTCCTCAGAAGGCTCGGCGTCGCCGTCTTCTCCGCTGCGAGGGTAAGCCAGCAGGCGCATGGCTGGGGCGCAGGCGGCCTCCACCTGGCGCACCTGCTCTCGGCTCAGGCGCTCGCGCCAAGCGTGAACGGCCTCGCGGGCATCTCGCGCCGACAGGTGGAAGGGCCGGTCGGCGCCATAGGCTGCGCCACGAGTCATGTTGAGCGCGAAGGCGTCGAGGGCGGCGAGCGCCCGCAGCCCAGCGAAGCGCTGAAGGCGACGCAGCTGGGTGCGCGGCTGCCGCACCAGGTCCTCGTAGCGCAGCCACAGGTAGCGGCGCCGCAGCCAGGCGGGAGCACCTCGCGCAAACAGCAGGTCGCGCAGCCAGGCTTCACAAATCACCTCGAGCGCGCCGGTCAGGAAGAAATCAGCGCGCGGCGCTGCGGGCAGCGCGCGGGAGGGGGCCCCGGGGCGAGCGCCCACGCCGTGCGCCAGCAGCACTCGGTGGAAGCGGTCGCCCCTCTGGCGGGTGCGCAGCACCTGGATGCTCTCGCGCAGCAGCCCCTGCCGAGACTTGAGGCGCGAGTTGTGCACGGCCCGCGGGTCGCGGAAAAGCTGCACCACCTTCAGGTTGAGGCCGGGGTCGCGCAGCAGAGGCACCAACACGCCCAGGTCGAGGAGGCGCACGTCTTTGATGACCACCACCGGATATTTGCGGCACTCGGCCTCCAGGGCCCGGAGAGCCACGGGTGGGCAGCTGCGCTCGCAGGCGGCGTCCTCCACCAGACCGACCTCGGCGCGGGCCTGGGGCGCGCCAGGGCACAACGGCGGCGAGCAGATGACCTTGTTGGTGCGCCAGCGAAAGAGGGCGGCCGTGGTGAGATTGGCCGCGTCCGGGGCGCGTGCGGCGGGGTCCCCCGGCGGCGCGTACAGCTGCAGCACTGAAAAGTCGCAGCGGAAGAGCGAACGCAGCATGTCTCGCAGCGCGCCCTGCAGGCTCTCGGCGTCGCCCGGATACAGCGCCTGCCACAGATGCCACATGGGCTCGTACAAGTAGAAAACGTCCGGGTGCTGGTTAAAGAGCTCTCCCAGGAACGACGAGCCGGTGCGCCAGGTGGCGTGCACATAGATGTGCTGCTTTTCTCGAGACGCCGCCTCCCCGACGGCGCCGTGGAGGTTGCGGGGAGACCTGGGGGACACGCCCGCGCCCCCATCAGCGGCTGGCAGCGCCTCCGCACCCTGCTCGCGTTCGCCCGCCGCCTCTGCCTCTAGGCTCCACACTCCCAGGCTGCGCTGCAGGCCCGGGCAATGCCCGGCGCCCTTCTCCCCGTCGCGGCCGCCGTCCAGTACAGAGGGGACAAGCAGCAGCACCAGAGTGTACAGCGCCAACAACAGCGCGAACTTGCAGTACTCCCGGCGTCGCCGCCGCCTCCCCTTCATCGTTCACCGAACCCCTCCAGAGCGGGTGGGGCGCCCTTCCTCTCCCCTTCCTCGGAAATTCCGTCCTGAGTCCGCTCCTCTGGCCTCTGGAGGCCCCTCTGCCCCGGGAGGAGCGGAGTCACCGGGGCTGTGCATCCACAAGGGAAACTGGGGAGGCGGTGGTGCTAGTGGCGGCGCCCCGGCCCTCTCCCGGCTCAGAGCTGGAGAGCCGCCTATTGGCCGGCTTGGCAACGGCCCGCCCCGCCTTCCACCCAGAAGCTCCCCCCCCCCCAGCCCACCCCCGCGTCTCTACCCGCCCAGGGCTCTGCCAGATCTGGGAGGGGTTGCCGCCGGGTAGGGGGGACGCCCGCTGGGGCGCACGGAGCCAAGCCCCACCTTTCCCAGCCCCTCGGTAATGAAGTCAAGTCTTCATGAATTGACTTCAGGCAAGGGAGGGGCTCGTGTGTACAGAATGTACCCAGCGACAGGACATGGACCCCACCCGGAGAACTCCACTGCCTCTCCTGTTTTATGTCCTCTGCTTGACCGTCTCTGTCGTAGGCAGACCGGCCTCCACACTATTTAGAACGGGGCCCCTGGTCACTATCCACGTCCGGCGCCCCCATCAGCCTCAGGGAGGGTGCTACTGAGTTCTGGATGGGAGCACTTCTCCACTAGGATAGAGACCGAGACGTGGTCCAGAGAACTGGAGGCACTACTTCACTCGCGCAGAACATTTAACTGTTAAGGTGTAGCCTTTGTGGAAATATAAGTGTTGTGTTCCTTAGAGTTTTGCCCGCTGAGGGCCATGCACATTTTATAGACACTCCGAAGACTGGTTTACTCATTTGTAAAAGGCAGGTAATTTTTAGTACCTCCATACCTTCTGGTGTGAGATTTCGGAGTCCTTTGTTAGCACAACAGGACCTAGCCTATGATGACACACCCAAGCAAGAGACATTTACAGAATCAGAGAGGTAGGATGGTGGAATTTCTCAGCTGCTCCGTGTTTAAAAGGACATATAAGGGAGTTCCCGACGTGGTTCAGCGGTTACTGAATCTGACTGGCATCCATGAGGACGCAGGTTCGATCCTTGGCCTCGCTCGGTGGGTTTAAGGATCCGGCATTGCCATGAGCTGTGGTGTAGGTCGCAGACATGGCTCGGAACTAACGTTTCTGTGGCTGTGGCCAGTACCTGTAGCTCCAATTTGACCCCTAGCCTGGGAACCTCCATATGCTGCAAGTATGGCCCTAAAAAAAAAGATGCAAAATAAAAAGGATCCATAAGGAGAAACATCTACTCAAGTATGGATGAAAAAGTGACAGGAAGTGCAAGAGGCGGATTTTTTTTTTTTTTTTGGCTGAACCCGCAGCATGCAGAAGTTCCCAGGCCAGCTACCGAACCCGCACCACAGCAGCAACCTGAGCCCCAGCAGTGACAACGTGGGATCCTGAACCTGCTGGACCACCAGGGAGCTCCCAAGTGTCAGATTAAGCTTAGAATGCCTGAAATCTAAAAAAGAACTAAAAAGGCTAATTTTTGCTCTGTTTCAAGAGGATAATGAACACACCCTTGGGGAAGGTGTTGTAAGGTTGGTGAGAATAGAAAGCAAATCTACTCATCTCCACCAGGGGAAGATGTTCACACTGGAAAAGTTAGAACATCTCCAAAGATCTTCTCCTCTGGTCTTTTCCATCACAGAAACAACTCCACCTCTGAAATCACTAGATCAAGCATTTTGCTTTTTTCCACAATTCCCTCCCCTTTCAACCACTGGTTCAAATCCTATTTTCCAACCTCATTGATCACTACCCCCAACTTTCTTCTAATTTTACATATTCAGCTGAGAGCCCAGATCATTATTTTTTAATAATGCTTTGAACCAATAAACAAAACTCCCTAGCCCTCTGTGTTTCCTCTACTCACTTAGCAACATCCTCCAAACCCTGCTTTTGGCCTTCTCTGTGCCTGCAAATTACTGTCACAAAAAGTTTCCCCAAGGGACAGGTTGGCATCAAGATGAAGTCATAATCGTCAACTCAAATGGTCCCCCCAAATCTTACGCTTTTTGTGTCAGTCCCCAGTCTCAAGTTGAATTACAGCTATTTCAAACCTTCTCTGAAGAGAGTTTTCCTCTGTCACCCCTCTTTGCCCATTCTCAACAGGTGATGTTACCTCTTGCTTCATTTGAGAAAATGAAATGGTTGGGCACTCTCACTTTTCCACTACTGGACCCATATGTCCACTTACCTCTGTACCCATCTTCTCCTTTGTGGCAAGTATTTTATTTTCCAATATTAACTCTGACTTCCTCATGTCTTCACTTTTCCTTTTTTTTTTTTTTTTCAGGATCGTACCCACAGCATATGGAGATTCCCAGGCTAGGGGTTGAATCGGAGCTGTAGCTGCTGGCCTATGCCATAGCCACAGCAATGCCAGATCCATGCTGTGTCTGTGACCTAGACCACAGCTAAGGGCAATGCTGGTATCTTTAACCCACTGAGCAAGGCCAGGAATTGAACTTATGTCCTCATGGATGCTGGTCAGATTCGTTTCCACTGAGCCATGATGTGAACTCCCCCCTTCTCTCCTTTTATAAAGCAAGTAGGCAGTTCTGCACTCACTTGCATGGAGGGATATGGCTGGGCAGAATGCACAAGGTTGCTGGTGTTCCTTTCCAAAAGCCTAAACTCCAGTACTGGCGAGTGTGGTAGGTTTTTAAAACCACCACCAAGTTTTCCCCTCCTCTCTCCATGTCCTTTGGCAGTGCCTTCCTACACTGACCCTGGGATGGCCTTGTGATTTGCATTGGCCAATGGAATAGTAGCCAACATGACACAGGCAGAGGCTTGAAAAATATTTCCAGGAATTTCCGTTGTGACTCAACGGGTTAAGGACCCGAAATAGTGTCCATGAGGATGCTGGTTCAATCCCTGGCCTCCCTCAGTGAGTTAAGGATCCAGGCATTGCTGCAAACTGCGGTGTAGGTCGAGATGTGGCTTGGATCCTGAATTACTGTGGCTGTGGCATAGGCCAGCAGCTGCAGCTCCACTTTGGCTCCTAGCCCTGGGAACTTCCATATGCCACAGGTATGACCATAAAAAAAAAAAAGAAAAGTTTCCATTGTGGGGATTGCCCTCTTGCTCTTTTGCAAACCCCGAGACTGCTGTATGAGGAAGCCTGGGTTAGCCACATGGATCCGAGACTAAGCCATCCCAGCTGAGGCCCCCAGACCAACCAGCCTGCCAACTACCACGCGGGTGAGGGAGACTCTCTTACTCTGATCTCGGAGAGACAGCAGTGAGTGATGGCTTGAAGTGAGATCTTAATTCTCTGCTCAGGAATTGAACCTGGGCAGCCTGGTTAAAAATGGGAAATCCTAGCCATTAGACTAACTAGAGGCTAAAAGTGAAATTTGCCCCGATTCTTGCCCCTCTGTTGAAAGCAAGAATGTTTCAAGGAGGCAAAGACTGTAAAAACAGGTACAAAGTTTACTGTTAGAATCACAACACATGCGGGAAAACACACAGAGAACTAGTTTATCTAAGACAGAAGCAAGGCAGTAATGCACACCCAAAGGAGCAGCAACGAGGGTGCCGGCACCCCCCTCAATGAGGAGCTGCACCAGAGAGGCAATTTGAATCACTTTATATAGGAGAGTTCTTCCGGCTCTTTGTTTATCTCTGGCCAATTATCTTGTTTATTTCTTACACCTGACGACATAGGACCCTCCCCGACAGGCGTGTGCATCTTTTGGCAAAGATGGATTCCAAAGCAAAGGGTGCCGGGACGGTCTCAGGACTTATTATGGCCCTGGCGCCCCCTCCCTTTCGGACCCCTAGGAGTCTTACTGCGCATGTGTAATTGGGGAGCTCTCCTTGACCCCAGGAGTGATTGGTCATCTTTCCACTCCAGCAGAGCTCAGCTTCTGCAATTCACTTTTTCCTTGAAATGTCAAAGAGAAACAAGGCCCAACTGACTGGGCTTAACAAGTCCCAGCTGTTCTCAGCCCAGGGGCCCATCAACCTCCTACCTCAAGACCAGCCCTTCTCAAATTTGATGTATACGGAAACCACCTGGGGATCTTGCCAAAAGGCAGAAACTGATTCATTAGGCCTAGGGTGGAGCTAGAGAATACTTTTAAGATTTTTTTCTATTATAGTTGATTTACAATGTTCTGTCAATTTCTACCGTACAGCAAAGGGACCCAGTCATATCTATCTATCTATCTATCTATCTATATATATATATATATATACACACACACATTTTTTTTCTCACATTATCCTCCATCATGTTCCATCCCAAGCGACTAGATATAGTTCCCTGTGCTATACAGCAGGATCTCATTGCTTATCCACTCCAAATGCAATAGTTTGCATCTACTAACCCCAAGCTCCCAGGCCATCCACTCCCTCCCCTTCCCGCTTGGCAACCATAAGTCTGTTCTTCAAGTCCATGAGTTTGTTTCTTTTCTGGAGAATCTACATTTCTAATAAGCTCCTAGGTGCTGCTGATCTGAGGAGCATGATTCGAAAAGATGCTACGACGCACAGCCCCTGACCAGGAGAACCACCTCGTTGACCCATAGAATTGTGCGAAGTGGGTTGTAAGATGCTAAGTTTTTTTTTTTTCGTTTGTTTGGTTTTTTGTCTTTTTGCCTTATCTAGGGCCGCACCCGCGGCATATGGAGGTTCCCAGGTTAGGGGTCTAACAGGAGCTGTAGCCGCCGGCCTTCGCCACAGCCACAGCAACGCGGGATCCGAGCCGCGTCTGCGACCTACACCACAGCTCACAGCAATGCCGGATCCTTAACCCACTGAGCAAGGCCAGGGATCGAACCCGCAACCTCATGGTTTTTAGTCGGATTCGTTAACCACTGAGCCACGACGGGAACTCCGTAAGATGCTACGTTTTAAAGGGTTGTTACGCAGCAAAAGCTAGGTGATCTAGAGAAAGTGTGAGGGCTTAGATAAAATATTTTGGAGAAGCAAAGGAAAGAGCAGCACTTCATTGGTCCCCAGGGGGTGGGGGAAAGGAGAGAGAAAAGCCTAAGGCCCCACAGCAGAGGGCACCTGAGCTCTTCCTGGCTCGGCATCAGGGAAGAGCAGGACACAAGGAGGAGTGGCCCTGTGCGTCATCCTGGCACAGATGATCAGAAGCACTGTCCCAAACCTTCCTGGGCCCCTGGGAGACAGCAGAAGTGCCACAGGAGACAGTGATGGCTACCTCTCAGGGGCAACTAAGTGGACCAAAGTCCACTGAGCCTGAAACCCCAGATCAACTGTACAGCCTTGGGAGCAGAGAAACCCTTAGGAATCATTAAGGTCACGCATCTGTCACCCTGGCAGACACAATTAACAAAGCAATAAAGTCTTTTTACAAAGTGATTTCTGTAACACCTGAGTTAGTGAACCTGCTGCCCTTTTTCTTCCTTCTGGTAATAATAAGAGTAGACCTCGTCCGGACCCCCCTCCATCAGTCACCACTTCTCCCATTTGTTAATGCAACCACACTTACTCAACTAGGTTATTCTCGTCAAATGAGAATGAAACAGTTAAATGGCTCAAGTCCTGTTGATTTTCAGCCTTCTCTACCCCGCTGCTGCTAACACGTTCGTTCAAAACCTTTATGGGAATTAGAAGGTGCCCGCTCAGACAGAAGACCTGCAGAAAGGGGGCTGCGCCCTATGGAAAAGAGCATCCCTGCCTTTAGGCCATGGGCCCAGGCCCAAGTTGACAGCTGGAATGCAGAGCTTGGCTGGATTCCAGTCTGCACTTGCTTCCTTCTGCCTGGCATCCTTGCCACACCCTGGCCGTGCTGCCATCCATTTCTCTGCCCACTCATCATACCCAACTTTTTTTTTCTTTTAGGGCTGCACTCCTAGCATATGGAGGTTCCCAGGCTAGGAGTCGAATTGGAATTGCACCTGTCAGCCTTCGCCACAGCCACAGCAACGCGAGATCCGAGCCGCGTCTGCGACCTACACCACAGCTCACGGCAACGCTGGATCCTTAACCCACTGAGCGAGGCCAGGGATCGAACCCGCAACCTCATAGTTCCCAGTGGGCTTCGTTTCCACTGCGCCACGACGGGAACTCCCATACCCAGCTTCTCAGTGAAGTTTTCTATACTTGTTCCATTCCTGCTGTTTATCTCTTTTTCATTCTCAGCATGGTCCAGAGTCTGGATTCTGACGCCATATTGCTACTTAAATGGCGCTTTCTAAGCTTATCAATGGATTCCATGTCATTGAATCCAGAGGACATCTTCGAGTCTCGTCTTATTCGACCTTTCAGTAGCATTTACACTGTTGACAGCTCGGGCCTGCAAACTCTTCTCTTCTTTCAGCTTTGATGACATCACATTCGTCCACCTCTCCTCTCTCGGCATAGCTGCACCTTCAGAACACAGCGCTCGGGAGACCGGGCTCTGTCAAATGGTGACCCTAAAAGTACCTACCCTTAGGGTTATTTTAAGAATTAAATCTTATGGAGCTCCCTGGTGATCTAGCTGTAAAGGATCCAGCACTGTTACTGCTGTGGTGTGGGTTCGATCGCTGGCCTAGGAACTTCTGCATTCCGTGGGTGTGGCCAAAAACTAAAAACCATATAATATACTTAGATATAGACAGAACCCCAGTGCATGACGTGGATTAAGCTTCAAGTAACATGAGTCACTGTCATTGTGGAAAGCTCTCCTCTGCCTGGTCCTTCAGTGTTGGAATGTTAAAATGCCTTCAAGCTCAGCCCTAAAACCCTTTTTCTTCTCTGTGCTTTTTTTTTTTTTTTTTTTTTTGCTTTTTAGGGCCGCACCTGTGGCATGTGGAGGTTCCCAGGCTAGGGGTCTAACAGGAGCTGTAGCCGCCGGCCTTCGCCACAGCCACAGCAACGCGGGATCCGAGCCGCGTCTGCGACCTACACCACAGCTCACGGCAACACTGGATTGCTAACCCACTGAGCAAGGCCAGGGATTGAACCTGCAACCTCACGGTTCCTAGTCGGATTCGTTAACCGCTGCGCCACAACGGCAACTCCACCTGTGCTTTCTTCAGTAACCCCAGAGCAATGTTTCTGGCCCAGATTTCTCCTTGGAGCTTCAGGTCTAGAAATCCAGTTGCCCAATTGATAATCCCTCATGGTTGCCTCAAGGTCATCTCAAGTTGAGTATATGAATAGAAAAACCTTCTATTTATATTACACAGAAATTTAGGGGGAATTTCCTGGTGATCTAGTGGTTAGGATTCATTGCTTTCACCACTGTGGCCCAGGTTCAATCCCTGGTCTGGGAACTGAGACCCCACATCAAGCTACTGCACTCTAGCCAAAAAACAAGCAAACAAAACACACAAACGAACAAAACTACCTTTGTGTCTTCAGGAGTGTTTTAAAATTTTCATTGTAGAAATCATCATATTCCTTGTTCAATTTGTCCTTAAGTATTTTATCTTCTTTGTTGCTATTGTAAAAGGATTTTTATCTAAGATTACATCTGCTAACTGGTTACTGTATACATGAAGTAGGTGATTCCTTCATGTTAATTTTACAACCTGCTAATTCACTGAATTCTTTCATTGTTTGAGTTAGTTTTCACTACTCACACTTCGAAGGGCTGTCCAGGTTCACTGTCATGTCATCTGCAAATAGGAGTAGTTTTACTTCTGATTTTCAAATTCTTATGCCCCTAATTTGTCTTGTCTAATTCTATTGGCTAATTTCTTCAGTTTAGTGTTAAATAGTCATGGAGATAGTGGGTATCTTTACCTTGTTCCTCATCTCAGCAGAAATTCCTCTAGTGCTTCCCATTAAGTAAGATGCTGAGTTTAGGATTAAGGTATATGCGCACACACACACATATGTTATCATGTAAAGGAAGCATCCATGAATGTCTGTTTTCTTGAGTGTTTTGAAAATTAGGAAATAAAGTTAGTTTGGCAAAGGCTTTTTTCACATCCTTGAAGATAACATTTTTCTCCTCACATGTATTAATATGGTATATTAATGAACTTTATAACATTTAACCAACCTTTCAATTTCAGGAGTAAATCTTAATTAGACACAGAGTATTATTTACTAATGTCATGTTGGATTCTGATTGCTTACTTTTTATTGAGTATTTTTGCACCAATATTCGTAAGAGATTTAATTTGTAATTTTTTTGTGCTTTTAATGGTTAGGGTTTAATTTTTTGTGCTATCTTTTAAGGGTTTTAAAGATTATGCATACTTCATAAAAAGCAAGTAGAGGTTTTCCTTCATTTCCCATGCTCTGGAATAACATATGTGTTTGGACAATCTTGTCTGTCAATGTTTTGCAAAATCCTGCTTTAGGAGTTGCACTGTGGCACAGTGTAGTTGGTTAAGAATCCAACTACAGAGGGAGGCGGCAAGATGGCGGAGGAGTAAGAGGTCGCGCTCACCCTCTCCCACAAATACATCAAAAAACGCATCTAAATATAAAACAAGTTGGACAAATCATCATCTGAATGCTGATCAATTTAAACCTCCAAAAACTGCAAGAAACCCCTGAAATAACTGGGTAGAACAAGTGAAGAAAAAAAAAAGGAGAGAGAGAAA
>PVHT020000193.1:3473810-3491310 GCA_004024745.2 Catagonus wagneri
GAGGGAGTGGGGATACCTACTGCTTTAATGATGGAATAGCAAGGAGCTCCAACTGTAATGCACGGGGAACTATATCTAATTACATGTGACAAATCCATATATGTACATGTAATCGGGTCACCACATGGTGCAGTTGGAAAATCTGACAGAAATCTGTAAACCAGCTATAATGCAAAAATAAAATTTAAAAAAAAAAAAAAAAGAATCCAACTACAGCAGCTCTGGTCACTGCAGTTGTGTGGGTTCCCAGCCCGGAGCAGTGGGTTAAAGGAAACGGTGTTGCCGCATAGGTGCACCTGCGGCTCGGATTCAATCCCTGGCCTGGGAACTTCCATATGCCGCGGAGGCAGCCATTAAAAAAAAAATCTCCTTTGATGGGATCAATTTCAGCAAATGTATTTGCCTAGGAAATTATCCATTTCATCCATGTTTTCAAATTTATTTGAATAGAGGTCTATAAAAGTTCTCATGATTAAAAATTTTTTCTTCAGTTTCAATGGTTACTTCCCTCATGTCACTTCTAATTTTGTATGTCTGCCACCTTTTTTTTTTTCTTGAAACACTAGAGAAATTTCTGCTAAGATCAGGAACAAGGTAAGGATAGCATTATTTCCACAAATGTTTAACATTAAACTGGAGCTATTATTCAATACAATAGTGATTTGTCTATTTTACTTATTCAAGAAAAACAGGATTTTGATTTACTAATTAGATGTAAAAAAATATAGCATTTCTATTCTTGCATGTTAATTTCTGCATTTATCTTTATTCTTTCCTCCTGTGTTATTTCATTTACTCTGTTGCTCTTTTTCTAGTGTTTTGAATTGGGAAATTAATTCAAACTTTTTTTCACTTTACTGGTATTGATATTATTCATTTGTTGGTTGACAATTACTAATATTAAGGGTATGGATTTCCCTACAATCATTATAAAAATTATGTCTAATGTCTGATATGTAGTGTTTCGTTAGCTTTACTCTAAAATTAATTCCATTATTTCATTTAACTTCCCTTCCTCTCAAGAGTTATTTAATACAACATTTAAAATTTTCCAGTGCTCGCTTCGGCAGCACATATACTAAAATTGGAACGATACGAAAAGATTAGCATGGCCCCTGCACAACGATAACACGCAAATTCGTGAAGCGTTCCCTATTTTTAATCCACGCATCTATAGTCTAATCTATGACAAAGGAGGCAAGAATATACATTGGAGAAAAGACAGCATCTTCAATAAAGTGGTGATGGGAAAACTGGACAGCTACATGTAAAAAAATGAAACTAGAACACTTCCTAACACCATGCACAAAAATAAACTCAAAATGGATTAAAGATCTAGATATAAGACCAGATACTATAAAACTCTTAGAGGGAAACATAGGCCAAATATTCTCTGACATAAATGATAGCAGTATCTTCTCAGATCCACCTGTCAGAGTAAGGACAATAAAAAGAGAAATTAACAAATGGGACTTCATTAAACTTCAAAGTTTCTGCACAGCAAAGGAAAGCCTAAACAAAATGAAAAGACAACCCACAGAATGGGAGAAAATATTTGCAAATGATTCAACTGACAATGGATTCATCTCCAAAATTTACAAACCACCTCCTACAGCTCAATACCAAAGAAACAAACAACCCCATACAAAAATGGGCGGAGGATCTAGGCAGACAATTCTCCAAAGAAGACATGCAGATGGCAAATAAACACATGAAAAGATGTTCAACATCGCTCCTCATTAGAGAAATGCAAATCAAAACCACTATGAGGTACCACCTTACACCAGCCAGAATTGTCATCATCAAAAAGTCTACAAACAGTAAGTGCTGGAGAGGGTGTGGAGAAAAAGGATCCCTATTACACTGCTGGTGGGAATACAAATTGGTGCAACCACTGTGGCAAACACTATGGACATTCCTCAGAAAACTCAAAAGAGAATTACCATTTGATCCAGCAATCCCACTCCTGGGCATTTATCCAGAGGAAACCGTGACTCGAACTGACACATGTACTCCAGTGTTCATTGCAGCACTCTATGCAATAGCCAGGTCATGGAAACAACCTAAATGCCCATCGACAGAGGAGTGGATAGGGAAGATGTGGTACATACACACAATGGAATATTACTCAGCCATTAAAAGGAACGAAATAACAACGTTTATAGCAACATGGATGGACCTAGAAATTATCATGAGAAGCGAAACCAGACAATTAGACAGCAACACCCAATGCTACCGTTTACATGTGAAAACTAAAAAGACACAATGAACTTCTTTGCAGAACAATGACTCACAGACTTTGGAAGACCTTGGTTTTTCAAATGAGACAAGCTGGGGGGTGGGGGGATGCACTGTGGGTCTGGGATACAAAATCTATCAAATTGACTTGTGATGACTTTTGTACACCTATAATTGAAATAAAATTAAGTTATAAAAAAATAAATTAAAAAATAAAATTTTCCAGGTAGGGGAGTTCCCACTGGGTTAAGAACCCAACCTACTGTCCGTGAGGATGCAGGTTCGATTCCTAGTCTCGCTCAGTGGGTTAAGGATCTGGCGTTGCCACAAGCTGCAGCATACATCGCAGATGAGGCGCAGATCCAGCATTGCTGTGGCTGTGGCATAGGCCGGCAGCTGCAGCTCTGATTCAACCCTCAGCCCAGGAACTTCCATGTGCTGCAGGTATGGCTGTAAAAAAGGAAAAAATAAACTTTAAAAAAACTTACAGGTAGAATTTCTGGTTAATAAAAGAATATTGCTTATAATAGTTACATTTTATGGAACTTCGTTTATTCTATTTTATGGAACTTTATTTTATGGAACTGATACTCCCTTTGTGACTTAATATATGATCAATGTCTATGATGGTTTCATGTGAGCTTGAGAAGATGTATTCCCAATAATCATGGTGTAAAGCTTGATACATCCGTAATTATATACCTTATTAATTGGCCACTTAGGCTTTCTTTTTTTGTCTTTTCTAGGGCGGTACTCGTGGCAATGTGGAGGTTCCCAGGCTAGGGGTCTCATTGGAGCTACAGCTGCTGGCCTACACCACAGCCACAACAACGCGGGATCTGAGCCGCATCTGTGACCTACACCACAGCTCATGGCAATGCCGGATCTTGAACCCACTGAGTGAGGCCAAGGCTCAAACCCGCAACCTCATGGTTCCTAGTTGGATTCGCTAACCACTGAGCCACGATGGGAAATCCGGTCACTTAGGCTTTCTATGTTCTTATTTGCTCTGTCTTGTATTGAAAGTGGTATGTTAAAATTTTCCTGTCATTTGTTTATATCCATCTCTCCTTGCATCTCCTGAAGGGTTTGCTTTATAAAAGGGATTGCGGAGTTCCTACTGTAGCTCAGGACTAGCATCCATGAGGACGCAGGTTTGATCCCTGGCCTCGCTCAGTGGGTTAAGGATCCGGTGTTGCCATGAGCTGCGGTGCAGGTTGCAGACACAGCTCGGATCTGGCTCTGCCGTGGCTGTGGCGTAGGCCAGTGGCTACAGCTCTGATTTGGCCCCTAGCCCGGGAACTTCCATATGTCGAGGGTGCGGCCCTAAAAAGAAAAAAGGGGGGGGGTATTGCTGTGGTTACTCACTTTGTAAAGAATTTGATGGATATACTAAGGAACCATTCAGATACCCCTCCTTTAGGCCACCTTCTACTTCAGCGGCAAGGAGTGCCCTTGACCAACAGTTTTCAGCCCCCCTTTGGCATTACCTAAACTGAAGACACCTGCCTTGTCTAAAGTCATGCCTCCGCCAGAGGTGGCCCACATCCAATGACTGATTAATGCAGGATTAAGACCCCAGCCCTCTCACCTCAACTGCAGCTTTAAATGGCCATGCCATCTTCAGAACTGCCCCCAGGATCTGCTAGGGCATCTGCTGAGACTGAGTCACAGCTTTACCTGTCTCCTGGCCCAATCCTGCTTCCTTCCCAGCCCTTTCTTTCCATAGTTGTCGGTCCTAAGAGCTCTCCTTCATAAAACTCCTGCAGACAATATCATTTTCAGAGTCTACCAGATGACGATTCGCAGTGGAGAGTCCAAAGGATTAATAATGCATAGAATCTGAGCTCCCATTCTGGCTCAGTGGGTTAAGAACCTGACAGTTTCTGTGAGGATGTGGGTTCAATCCCAAGCCTCGTTCAGTGGATTAAGGATCCGGTGTTGCCGCAAGCCACTGTGTAGGTCGCAGAGGTGGCTTGGATCCTCTGTTGCTGTGGCTGTGGCACAGGCCTCGGCTGTAGCTCCAATTCAGCCCCTAGCCTGGGAACTTCCATATGCCACAGACGGGGGCCATAATAAAATAAAATCTAAAAACCCTTAACTTATTTACATTTGAAAGCACTTTACCACAAAAACTAACACAGGTTCCAAGGATCAGGACGCTGATACCTTTGGGGGGCCCGCCACAAATACTATTTTTTTGTCCTTTTAGGGCCGCACCTGCAGTATATGGAGGTTCCCAGGCTAGGGGTCGAATCAGAGCTGTAGCTGCCGGCCTACACCACAGCCACAGCAATGCGAGATCCAAACCGCATCTGTGACCTATGCCACAGCTCACGGCAACACTGGATCCTTAACCCACTGAGCAAGGCCAGGGATTGAACCCACAACCTCATGTATACCAGTAGGGTTTGTTACCGCTGAGCCATGAGGGGCACTCCCACAAGTACTATTTATAATTACACCAAAAAATGAAATACTCAGGTATAAAATAAATATATATTGGATCTGTATGTTGAAAATTACAAAACAACGAAGAGACATCAACTGTACAAATGTTTTCTTAGGGCAGTCTCCCAAGGCAAAAGAAATAAAAATGAAAATAAACCAATGGGACCTAATCAAACTTAAAAGCTTTTGCACAGCAAAGGAAGTCATAAAAAAAAAAAAAGACAACCTATGGAATGGGAAAAAACAGTTTTAAATTATGCAACTGACAAAGGCTTAATCTCTAAAATATACAAACAACTTCTACGACTCAAACAAAACCCAACAACCTGATTGGAAAATTGGCAGAAGATCTGAACAGACAGTTCTCCAAAGAAGATATATAGATGGCCAATAGGAACATGAAAAAATGCTCAACATCACTAATTATTAGAGGAATGCAAATCAAAACTACTATGAGGAACCACCTCACACTGATTGGAATGGCCATCATTAACAAGTCCACAAATAACAAATGCTGGAGAGGGTGTGGAGAAAAGGGAACCCTCCTACACTGTTGGTGGGAATGTAAGCTGGTACAACCATCATGGAAAACAGTATGGAGATACTTCAGGAAACTAAATATAAAACTACACACATGACCCAGCAATCCCACTCCTGGGTATATATCTGGACAAAACTTTTATTGAAAAAGATACATGCACCCCTATGTTCATTACAGCATTATTAACAATAGCCAAGACATGGAAACAACCTAAATATCCACTGACAGATAAATGAAGATGTGGTATACATACACAATGGAACACTACTCAGCCAGAAAAAACAACAAAATAGTGCTATCTGCAGCAACATGGATGGAACTAGAGATTCTCATACTAAGTGAAATAAGTCAGAAAGACAAATGCCATATTATAGCACATATCTGGAATCTAATATATGGCACAAACGAACCTTTCTACAGAAAAGAAACTCATAGACTTGGAGAACAGACTTGTGGTTGCTGAAGTGGGGGGGAGTGGGATGGACTGGGAACTTGGGGTTAAAAATGCAAACTATTGGATAAGTGGTTTGGAGTGGATAAGCAATGAGATCCTGCTGTATAGCACAGGGAACCATATCTAGTCACTTGGATTGGAACATGATGGAGGATAATGTGAGAGAAAGAATGTATATATATGTGTGTGTGTGTGTGTGTGTGTGTGTGTGTGTGTGTGTGTGTGTGTGTGTGTGTATGACTGGGTCACTTTGCTGTACAGCAAAAATTGACATAACAATGTAAATCTACTATAACAAAAAATATAAAAACCTAAAAAAATAATAAAACAAAAAAAACAATGAAAGAAATCAAAGAGCTAAATGAATGCAGAGAGAAACTGTGTTCATGGATTGGATGAGTCAATATTGTTGTCAATACCCTGCAAATTTTTCTATAGATTCAGCTGACTCTCAGTCCAAATCCCAGCAGCATTTTTTCTAAGAATCAGCAAGGTGATTCTAAAATTCATTTGGAAAGGTAAAGGAATTAAGAATATTCAAAACAAATTTTATTTTATTTTTGTCTTTTTAGGGCCACACCCTCCGCATATGGAGGTTCCCAAGCTAGGGGTCGAATTGGAGCTGTTGCTACCAGCCTACGCCACAGCCACAGCAATGCGGGATCCAAGCCACGTCTGCAACCTACACCACAGCTCACAGCAACACCAGATCCTTAACCCACTGAGCGAGGCCAGGGATCGAACACGCAAACTCACGGCTCCTAGTCGGATTTGTTTCCACTGCGCCATGACAGGAACTCCTCAAACCAAATTTTAAAAAGAACAAAATTGGGCAAGCCCACTCCTGGGCATATATCTGGAGAAAATCATAATTCAAAAAGATATATGCACCCCTATGTTCATAGCACCACTATTTACAACAGCCAAGACACAAAAGAAACCTAAATGTCTATCAACAGAATGGAAAGAAAATATGGAATATATACACAATGGAATGCTACTCAGCCATAAAAAAAGAATGAAATAATGTCATTTGCAACAACATGGATGGACCTAAGATTATCATACTAGATGAAGTCAGAAAGAAAAAGGCAAATATCATATGTAGAATCTAAAAAAATGATACAAGTGAAGTTATTTACAAAACAGAAATAGACTCAGATTTCAAAAACAAACTTTGGTTTCCAAAGGGGAAATGTTGGGGTAGAGGGATAAATTAGGAGTTTGGGATTAACACATACACACTGCTATATATTAAACAGATAACCAACAAGGAACTACTGTATAGCACAGGGGACTCTATTCAATATTATGAGGAAAGAATCTGAAAAAGAATGAATACATGTATGTGTATAACTTAATCACATTGTTATACACCTGAAACTAACAACACTGTAAAGCAACTATAGTCCAATAAAATAAGAACAAAATTGGAAGATTTACACTACTTGATTATGAGACTTATTGTAACACTGCAGTAATCAAAACAGTGTGGTTATTGGTGAAATGATAAACACACAGATTGATGTAATTGAATAGAGTCCATAAATTGACCCACACCAATATGATCAACAGATTTTTGACAAATCTAAAAAAATTTAGGAGTTCCCTGGTGGCTCACAGGTTAAGTATGAGGTGTTGTCAGGTTGCTGCTAGGGAATGGGTTTTACCACTGTCTCAGGGACTTCCACATGCCACAGGGGAGGCCAAAAAGTTTTAATGAAGGAAAGATTATCTCAACAAATGATGCTGGAAAAATTAGACATCCATATGTAAAAAATGAACCTCAACACATAACTAACACTTTTTACAAAAACTCACTCAAAATCATTCATAAACCTAAATGTAAGATGTGAAACTTTTATAAGAAAACCTGGAAGAAAATCTTTGTGCCCTGAAGTTAGGCAAAGAATTCTTAGATATGACACGAAAAGTGCTATCCATAAGGGAAAAAACTGCTAAGTTGATTTCATGAAAATTAAAAATCTTTGCTCAACAAAAGACACTGTGAAGAGGATAAAACTAAAAGTTAGATATTGCGAGAAAAAATTATAAATAACTTATCTGACAAAAGACTTGTACCTTTGAACTCTCAAAACTCAACAATAAGGAAACAAAAAACCCAATATGAAAATGAGCAAAAGGAAGTTCCAGTCATGGCTCAGTGGTTGTTAACAAATCTGACTAGGAACCATGAGGTTGCAGGTTCGACCCCTGGCCTTGCTCAGTGGGTTAACAATCTGGCGTTGCCGTGAGCTGTGGTGTAGATTGCAGACACAGCTCGGATCCCACATTGCTGTGGCTGTGGCGTAGGCTGGAGGCTGTAGCTCCGATTAGACCCCTTGCCTGAGAACCTCCACATGCTGCAGGTGCAGCCCTAAAATGCCAAAAGACAAAAAAAAAAAAAAAAAGCAAAAGATTTGAATAAACATTGCACTAAAGAAGATACGCCACTGCACTGACTGTAAGAAAAAATGCTAGGAGTTCCCTGGTGGCTCAGTGGGTTAAGGATTGGCATTGTCCCTCCTGTGGCACAGATACGATCCCTGACTTGGGAACCCCTGCATGCCATGGGTTCAAGAAAAAAAATAATAAATGCTCAACATCAACAGTAAAATGCAAATTAAAATGAATGAAGTAACAAAGAATACCTAATACAATGGCTTAAAAAACTGGCAATACCAACTGCTTACAAGTCTGTCACACAATCAGGACACTAATACATTGTTGGTGGGAGTGTAAAAGTGGTTCAAACCTTAGAAAAACTGTTTGGCAGTTTCCCTTAAATGTAAAAATACACTTGCTACATGACCCATAAGTTCCATGCCAACATATTTACCTAAAAGAAATGAAAACTGATGTTCAAACAAAATCCTATATGTGAATGTGGCAGTTTTTAAAATAATTACTAAAAATCGGAAACAACCTAAATGTCATTCAATTGGAGAATGGAGAAAGAAACTGTGGTGATACATACAATGAAATACTACTCAACAACCATGCTCCTAGACTGGAAGAATTAATACTGTTAAAATGTCCATACTACACAAAGCAATCTATAGATTTAATGTGACCCCAATCAAATTACCCCTGACATTTTTCACAAAACTAGAATAATCCAAAAATTTATATGGAACCATAAAAGATCCAGAATTGCCAAAGCAATCCCGAGGGGAGAAAAAAAAAAACAAACCAGGAGGCATAACTCTCTCAGACTTCAGACAATATTACAAAGCTACAGTAATCAAAACAGTGTGGCATTGGTAAAAACAAAAACAACAACAAAACCCCAACATATGGATCAATGGAACAAAATAGCCCAGAAATAAACCCAGACGCCTACAGTCAATCTTTGACAAAGGAGGCAATAATATAAAATGGGAATAAGACGGTCTCTTAAGTAGTGCTGGGAAAACTGGACAACTTCACATAAGTCAATGAAATGACCACACCCTCACACCATGCACAAAAATAAACTTGAAATGGCTTAAAGACAAACATATGACACCATAAAACTCCTAGAAGAGAACATAGGCAAAACATTCTCTTAAAATGTTTTCTTAGGTCAGTGTCCCAAGGAAATAGAAATAAAAGCAAAAATAAGCCAATGGGACCTAATCAAACTTAACAAGCTTTGGGGGAGTTCCCATTGTGGCTCAGTGGAAATGAATCCAACTAGGAATCATGAGGTTGAGGGTTCGATCCCTGGCCTTGCTCAGTGGGTTAAGGATCTGGCATTGCCATGAGCTGTGGTGTAGGTTGTAGACTTGGCTCAGATCTCTTGTTGCTGTGGCTGTGGCGTAGGCCAGCAGCTGTAGCTCCGATTAGAGCCCTAGCCTTGGAACCTCCACATGCCGCGGGTGCGGCCCTATAACGACAACAAACAAAAAACTTAACGAGCTTTTGCACAGCAAGGGAAACCATTTTTAAAAATGAAAAGACAACCTATGGAATGGGAGAAAATAGTTGCAAATGATGCAACAGACAAGGGCTTAATCTCCAAAATACACGAACTCATACAACTCAACAAAAAGACAAATGACCCAATTGAAAAATGGGTGGAAGACTTAAGTAGACATTTCTCCTAAGACATACAAATGGGCAGTAGGCACATGAAAAGATGCTCAACATCACTAATTATTAGAGAAATGCAAGTCAAAACCACAATGAGGTACCACCTTACACTGGTCAGAATGGCCATCATGAATAAGTCTACAAATAACAGATGCTGGAGAGGGCATGGAGACAAGGGAACCCTCCTTCACTGTTGGTGGGAATGTAAATTGGTACAACTACTATGGAAAAAGTATGGAGGTTCCTCAGAAAACTAATTATAGAGCTTCCATATGATCCAGTAATCCCACTCCTGGGCATGTATCTAGACAAATCTACAATTCATAAAGATATACGCACTCCCCAATATTCATAGCAGCACTATTCACAATAGCCAAGATATGGAAGCAACCTAAATGCCCACTGATAGATGTATGGATTAAGAAGATGTGGTACATATATACAATAGAATACTATTCAACCATAAAAAAGAATGAAATAATACCATTCACAGCAACATGGATACAACTAGAAATTCTCATACTAAGTGAAGTCAGAAAGAGAAAGACAAACACCATATGATAACCTTTATATGTGGAATCTAAAATATGGCACAAATGGGATTTCCCGTTGTGGCTCAGTGGTAACAAACCCAACTAGTATCCATGAGGACTTGGGTTTGATCCCTGGCCTTGTTCAGTGGGTTAAGGACCCCACATTGCTGTGAGCTGTGGTGTAGGTCACAGATGCGGCTCGTATCCAGCATTGCTGTGGCTGTGGTGTAGGCCGGCAGCTACAGCTCCAATTCAGTCCCTAGCCTGGGGACTTCCATATGCCGCGGGTGCAGCCCTTAAAAAAAAAAAAAAAGACTGAGAACAGAAAATTTTTTTTAAAATGGCACAAATGAAACTATCTATAAAACAGAAATAGACTAACAGACATAGAGAACAGACCTGTGGTTGCTGAGGGGGAGGGGGAGGGGTGGAATGGACTGGGAGTTTGGGGTTAGTAGATGCAAACTATGATGTTTAGAATGGATAAGTAATAACACAGGAAACTCTATTTAATCTCCTGGGATAGACCATGATGGAAAATAATTTTGTCTTTTTAGGGCTGCACCCTTGACATATGGAAGTTCTCAGGCTAGGGGTCAAATCAGAGCTGCAGCTGCTGGCCTACACCACAGTCACAGCATTGCCAGATCTGAGCTGCATCTGTGACCTACGCCACAGCTCATGGCAACGCTGAATACTTACTGAGAGAAGCCAGGGATTGAACCCACATTCTTATGTTCATTACTGCTGAGCAATGACAGAAATGCCTGGAAACTAATATTTTTTAAAGTGTATATACATATATATATGACTGAGTCACCTCTGTACAGCAGAAATTGGGACATTGGAAATCAAATATAATGAAAATAAAAAGTACTACTCAGCAATAAAAAGAAACACACTATTGATAATACACAATATAAATAAATCTCAAATGCATTATTCTGTGTGAAGGAAACCAGGCTCAAAAGTCTACATTCTGTATGATTCCATTTATTTTACATTCTGGAATGTGCATAAGTATATGGACAGAGAAAGAATTAGTGGTTGCCAGAAATTAAGGACAGAGTAAAGGAACTGACTTTAAAAGGACAAAAGAAGGGAGTTGGGGGGGGTGGTTATTATAACTATGCAACATCGTTTGTTTGCTTTTTTTTTTTCCGAGGCTGCTCTTGGGGCACATAGAAGTTCCCAGGCAAGAGGTCAAATCAGATCTGTAGCTGGGACCTACCCCACAGTTTGCAACAACACCGGATCCATAATCCACTGAGAGAGGCCAGTAATCAAACCCACATCCTCACAGAGACAACATCAGGTCCTTAACCCACCGAGCCACAAGGGGAACTCCTAACTATTCTATATCTTGCCGGTGGTAGTAGTTTCATGACTTGGTGTCTTTGTCCAAACTCATAAAACTGTGTGCCCCAAAGAGTGAATTTTACTGTAGGTTAATTAAAAAATAAAATGAAGAAATCCAGATATTGATGGCCTAGCTTTCTTTCAATGACCAAGCTATCCTTAGCTCATGAGCTCAAATGTACAAAAAGGTGGGCACAGAGTTTGCCCACAATCTGTGTCTAAGCTCTCTGAGTTCACCCCTGTCACAGGCTCACTTCTCTGTTGAAGCCGACTCCGAGATGGAGATTAGCATGCAGGAGGTTTATTAGAGAGGGCCTTTGGCATCAGCATCTATTGAAGGGAATGGAAGGATGCGGGCTTGGGAACAGAGAGGCTAGGTTACCATAGGAACCCAACAATTCTCTTGGTGTACCACATGGTGACCTCTGAAGATGGAATGGCTATTCATAGTTGTCCCAAGTGGAGGGGACCAGATTCATAGCAGGTCCATAGAAGTCTGTGACTTGGAGTGAGGCAGCTCTCTTTAGCTCAGACAATCTCTGAAGAGGCTGGCAGCTGAGAGTTTTCAGTGGGCACCACTACCAGTAGCCAGGGAGCATTTTCTTTATTCCTAAAGGAGAACCTGGACAGCATCCACCACATGCTCTGACATCTTCAAAGGAGGAGGTATCTGAATCATCTTTAGCATCTCATGAAGGGCAGAAAGCGGGGGGTGTGGTTCCTGTTGAAATCCAATTACGACTCATTGCCCGGGTCCCTTTGTATTTTTTTTTTCTTTTCAGGGCCGTACCCACGGCATACGGAAGTTCCCAGGCTAGGGGTTGAACTGGAACTATAGCTGCCGGCCTACACCACAGCCGCAGCAACAAGGATTCCGAGCTGCAACTGTGACCAATACCACGGCTCAGGGCAACGATGAATCCCCGACCCACTGAGCGAGGTCAGGGATCAAACCCACATCCTCATGGATACTAGTTCGGATTCGTTTCTGCCGCACCACAACAGGAACTCCGCCTCCCCCTTTATATTTCCTAATAGAAACTCAAATCAGCAAATAAACATTTTCTGAGTCAAGAGTGTCTTCTCACAGGAATTTTTCCAATGTTATACACTTTCCTTTCTTGTCTTGGATGTATAATTTATCTTGTAAGAAGAAAATCATAGATTTTTTTTTTTTTTGGTCTTTTTGCCTTTATCTAGAGCCGCACCCGTGGCATATGGAAGTTCCAAGGCTAGGGGTCTAACAGGAGCTGTAGCCACCGGCCTTCGCCACAGCCACAGCAACGCGGGATCCGAGCTGCGTCCGCGACCTACACCACAGCTCATGGCAACGCCGGATCCTGAACCCACTGAGCGAGGCCAGGGATCGAACCCGCAACCTCATGGTTCCTAGTCAGATTCGTTAACCACTGAGCCACGAAGGGAACTCCGAAAATCAGATTTTAATGGAACTTAAATTTTTCTTTTCTGATGAGAAAAAAATGAACTAACTACACAGTATAGGTCAGGGCATCTTTCATAATACTCTAACTTCACATTCTTTTTCATTTTTATTTTTTGTCTTTTTGTCTTTTTTAGGGCTGCAACCGTGGCATATGGAGGTTCCCAGGCTAGGGGTCTAATCAGAGCTACATCTGCCAGCCTACATGGCAATGTAGGATCTGAGCTGCGTCTGCGACCTACACCACAGCTCACAGCAGCGCTGGATCCTTAACCCACTGAGCAAGGCCAGGGATCGAACCTGCAACCTCCTGGTTCCTAGTCGGATTCGTTTCCTCTGCGCCATGACGGGAACCCCCACATTTTTTTAAAAAGTTTTATTGGAGTATAGTTGACTGACAACGTTGTATTAGTTTCAGGTGTACAGCAAAGTGAATAGGTTATACATATACATATATTCATTATTTTTCAGATTCTTTCCCCATATATGTCATTATAGAATACTGAGTAGATTTCCCTTGCTATACAGTAAGTTCACTTCACATTCTTAAAATGTTGACTTTGTAGCATGGTGAGGACTGGACAAGCTTCCAAGCTCTGGCCAAAGTGAGACAGGGACTGTTCTAGAAATATTGTGAGGATATCACTATATACTACTCTGTCACCCACAAATAGAGGTTGTACTGTGAAAGGAGGGTTAGTTACCATCCTTTCTCTTCAAACATGACTCCACTCCTTGTGGCACCTTTGGTACCCACTCAAGCTCCTCCTTCTTCATCTTCTTCATAGTCTCTACCTAACCTAAAATATTGGGAATCCCAAAGCTCCACCCTTGGACCCCTCTTCTCACTGTGCTCAACCACCTGAGCCTCAATGATCGTGGCCTCTCCCAGCAAGTTTACACCATTCACTCAAATATAATTTCCAGATTTCTCTCTTGAACTCCAGTTAGTCTCATATTTCCACTTCTGTCTCCTCACCTCCACCTGGATACCCCCAGAGGCACCTCAAATTCACTTTGTCTCAAACCAAATCCTCTGCAACCCTCTGCAAATCTGCTATTCCTCATGAATTTCCTGTTTCAAATGATGCAACAGACGGCAGAATCAGAAACCTCACAGTCCTCTTTGTGCATGCCTCCCCTTTTCTCAGGCACCACATCCGGCCATGTGCCTTAGCCCCTAAGTTTGCCACGAGAATGTCTCTTAAACATGCCTTCACCATGAACCCTTTTCCCTGCAAGATGTCACCATCCATCCATCCCCACGGTTTCTCCTCTCCAGCTTTGTGCGATTCTTCACCTCTCAACTGGTCTCTCTGCTTCCTTCCTTCGCTGCCTCCACACCTTGAAAATACAGCTCTCTGAGCCTCACAAAATCAAGTCCACACTCCTAAGCACACCTCATGAGGTTTTTCCTAGACCTGTCCTTGCTCTTTAGCTTGCCTTCTAAGGGTTTCAACAGTCTGGCCCCAACCAACCTCTCTGCCGTCTCACTTTTCACCACTTCCTTTCTCTTCCTCTCTCATCCTCCACTCCAGTTCTGTTGGCACACTGTGTTTTATGCTGTGTGTTCAAACCAGACTGTTCCAAGTTTAGCAAAAAGGCTGAGTGGTTTGATGCTTCTAAATCTGACCTCAAGTTGTCTCCCCTGCCTAAAATGCCATTTGCCCACATCTCAGTCTATGTTCTAGCACTCAGGTTTGAAGCTCACACCTAAAGTTCCTTCAACAGGAGTTCCCGTCATGGTACAGAGGAAACAAATCCGACTAGGAACCATGAGGTTGTGGGTTTGATCCCTGGCCTCACTC
This sequence comes from Catagonus wagneri, assembly GCA_004024745.2. Classification (NCBI taxonomy): domain Eukaryota; kingdom Metazoa; phylum Chordata; class Mammalia; order Artiodactyla; family Tayassuidae; genus Catagonus; species Catagonus wagneri. The sequence goes on from PVHT020000193.1 coordinate 3,488,710, forward strand.
AGTGGGTCAAGGATCAGGCGTTGCCATGAGCTGTGGTGTAGGTTGCAGACGTGGCTCAGATCCTGCGTTGCTGTGGCTGTGGTGTAGACTGGCAGCTATAGCTCCGATTAGACCCCTAGCCCGGGAACCTCCATGTGCCGTGGGTGTGGCCCTAAAAAGCAAAAAATAAAAAAAATAAAGTTCCTTCAACAGAATTAATGATTCATTTTCTGGGTTCCCATGAAATCTTGTGCACACATGCATTAAAATACCTTTTACCTGAATTCCCTGGTGGCCTAGTGGTTCACTGCTGTGGCTCAGTTCAGTCTCTGGCCCTAGAACTTCCACAAGCCACAGGACTGGCAACAAATAATACCTCTTACCTACTATTTAAGTTTGTTTCTCTTACTGTATGAACTCTTAAGCTCCACAAGAAAATTTGAAATATACGCTCAAATGATGTTTGTTTTGAACTAGTGAATTTAATATCCCTGGTATAATTAGCACATTAAGCAGAGACTACTAATTATTTCCACCTGAGAATGAATTTTAATTAGATTCTATACTGTAGGTTAGAAATTAGGGAAACAAACAGTGGAGTTTAAAGGAAGGGAGAAGTAATTCTAAAGAACTAATTTGGGACTTGCATGGAAAAAAGAAAGATAAATCAGAGGTGGATAGTATTTACCCACTTGAACACTCTGTCTTTGTTGTTCTTTTTGGCTTGTTTTGCTTTACTGTTTTAGGGTCATATCTGCAGCATATGGAAGTTTCCAGGCTAGGGGTTGAATCAGAGCTGCAGCTGCTGGCCTACACCACAGCCACAGCAACGCGGGATCTGAGCCGAGTCTGTGACCTACACAGCTCACAGCAACAGGGGATCCTTAACCCACTGAGCAAGGCCAGGGGTTGAACCCATGTCCTCATGGATACTAGTCGAATTCCTTACTGCTGAGCCACAGTGGGAACGCCCTTGCTGTTCTATTTTTGTATATAGGCAGGCTGATTTGCCCTGATGCCCAGTGAGAAAATATCTGATAAAAACATGGAGTTCTCTTATAGCATAGAGGGTTAAGGATCCAGCTGTTGTCACAACAGCAGCTTGTGTTTCTGTTGTGGTGCAGGTTTGATCCCCGGGCGGGAACTTTCATATGTCATGGGTGTAGCCAAAAACAAAAAAAAACCCAACAGAAAAACTGACTATGCAACTCAGCACTGAAAAAGTTGAACAGTTTTACTGTATATATTAGTAATGATTTTTTATTCTTCTTAGTCTCCTTTTATAGATGTAACTTCTTGATAAATGCTTTTTTTGTGAATGAATTCAAGATCTAGATAAAGAAGAAATGAACTAAAGACAATTCTACTTTAGTCAGTTAGCTGCCAGTCCATCTGGACAATTTATCCATATTTTATAAAATGTCACCATCTGCTGGAGAAAGGAAATATGTACACTTCAGCTTCGCTGCATGAAGTGTTATTTCTAGCCAATATGATTAACTACTTAGAACTACAGAACTTTCAGTGAGATAATTGTATTACTTCAGCTGGTGAAGAATTACCAGATCACATAAGTAATTATTCCCCATTCTGCTTTGTTTGAGGATATGCTTTCTCTAATGGGCGATTCAGATCAGCTATCCTTTAAAATATTTTAACAATCAGGAGTTCCCGTCATGGCTCAGTGGTTAACAAATCCGACTGGGGACCATGAAGTTGCGGGTTCGATCCCTGGCCTCGCTCAGTGGGTTAAGGATCTGGTGTTGCCATGAGCTGTGGTGTAGGTTGCAGATGCGGCTCGGATCCCGCATTGCTGTGGCTGTGGCGTTGGCCAGTGGCTACAGCTCCGATTGGACCCCTAGCCTGGGAACCTCCATATGCCCTGGGTGCAGCCCTAGAAAAGACAATAAAATAAAATAAAATGTTTTAACATTTCACTGGGTCCTGGCCAGAATGGCCATCATCAGAAAGTCTACAAACAGTAAGTGCTGGAGAGGGTGTGGAGAAAAACGATCCCTATTACACTGTTGGTGGCAATGCAAACTGGTTCAACCACTGTGAAAACAGTATGGAGATTCCTCAGAAAACTCAAAAGAGAATTACCATTTGATCCAGCAATCCCACTCCTGGGCATCTATCCAGAGGAAACCATGACTCGAAAAGACACATGTACTCCAGTGTTCATTGCAGCACTCTATGCAATAGCCAGGACATTGAAACAACCTAAATGCCCATCGACAGAGGAGTGGATAGGGAAGATGTGGTACATACACACAATGGAATATTACTCAGCCATTAAAAGGAACGAAATACCAACATTTATAGCAACATGGATGGACCTAGAAATTATCATGAGAAGTGAAACCAGTCAGACAATGAGACAGCAACATCCAATGCTACTGCTTACATGTGGAAACTAAAACGACACAATGAACTTCTTTGCAGAACAGACAATGACTCACAGACTTTGGAAAACATTGGTTTTTCAAGTAAGACAATCTGGGGGGTGGGGGGATGCACTGTGGGTTTGGGACACAAAATCTATCAAATTGACTTGTGATGATTTGTGTACACCTATAATTGAAATAAAATTCATTGTTGTAACTGATAAAAATTTTTAAT
>PVHT020000193.1:3496310-3514811 GCA_004024745.2 Catagonus wagneri
AATTTTAAAAAGATTAAAATTGTGCAAAGTATCTTTTGGAACCACAATGAAATAAAACCAGAAATACTACAAATAACAGAAGGAAAACAAAAAATTCACAAATATGTGGAAATTAAACAAGAAATTAAAGAAAAAAATAACAAGAAATTTTAAAATATTCTGGAAAAAAAAAAGTTCCTGTTGTGGCACAATGGGAACAAATCTGACTAGGAACCATGAGGTTGCGGGTTTGATCCCTAGCCTTGCTCAGTGGGTTGAGGATCTGGCATTGCTGTGAGCTGTGGTGTAGGTTGCAGACACGGCTCAGATCTGGCATTGCTGTGGCTGTGGTACAGGCCGGCAGCTGTAGATCTGACTAGACCCCTGGCCTGGGAACCTCCATATGCCATGGGTGCGGCCCTAAAAAGCAAAAATAAAAAACAAATTAAAAAATAAAAATATTCTGAATTGAATGAGAATAAAAACAGCATATCAAACCTAATAGGATGCAGAAAAAGCAGTGCTCAGAGGGAAACTAATACCTGTAAATGACTACAGTAAATAATAAAGATCTCAAATTAATAACCTAACTTCACATCTTACTTTTACTAGAAAAGGAAAAAAAGCAAGCTACATCCACAACTAGTAGAAGGAAGGAAATGATAACAATTAGAACAGAGATGAATAAAATAGAGAACAGGAAAAGCAGTAAAGAAATCAACTAAACTAAAAACTGATTCATTGAAAATATCAACAACGTTGAAAAACCTACAGCTAGACTTTAAGAAAAAAGATGATGAGAGGGCAGGGTCAAGAAGATGGAGGAATAAGACATGGCACTCACCTTCTCCCACAAACACAGTAAAAATAAAAAAACCATCTGCATGTAGAACGATTGGCACAAAACATCAACTGAACGTTGGCAGAAGACCTCAGACCTCCACATAACTGGGTAGAACCAAAGGGAAAAAAGAAGAGGAAAAAAAAGGTAATCAGGAGGGGACCAGCAGTCCTTAGAGGGAGCTATGAAAGAGGAAAGGAAGGCCTGGGAGGCCACCTAATTGACAGGGAGATCAGTCAGGATGGAGGGAGAACCTCAAAGCTTTGGAGAAAAGCACAGCAGCTGGACTGAGGAGGGCAAAGCAGAGAATTGCACAGACTATTGGTACCACTGCCCCCGGACACCACAGCCTAAGATGCTCTGGTGGGGGCTGAGTGCTGAGACTCGGGCTGCGGATTATCAGTTCCAGGGAGGGGAGTAGGGCTGGCTGTGTGGCAACAACCTGAGGGTCTAGGGAATGGAGTGCCACAGGATGGGGAGCAGAAAGAGTGCAGGAGGAGACCTGGGCCCACAGAAGAAGCAAGGTGCCATTGCTGGAGAGATAAGAGGAGGAGGAGTGGGATTGCCATAGGAATATCTTTCACTGTGCATGTGCAGGCTCTAGGGTAGTGGAGGCAAATCACCGCAGCCATCTCAGACTCCAGAGGTGGGCGTGGCCTGCCACTACTAGGGGTCCATGAATAAGCAAAACCTGTGGCCTCAGTCACCTCAGGAGTGGCTGCGGAGGAGGGCACTGCAACCCAGCACCACCTGTTGCCCTCACTCCCCTGGAACACCCCACTACTGCTGCTGCCAAAGGTTCTGGGCACCACCTATACCTCCCTGAGAGTCACTGCCACTTCCCAGGGCCCTGCAGCCAGGGCCATCTCCCCCATGATTCTCACCACTGTCAAGGCCCAACAATCAGGCACTGGCTACAGGCCCTGCCCTTTGCCTCCATCTCCCTGGAAGCACATGCAGGCCATACACTAGCACACCCCCTATCAAGGGGATGACGGACTGCACACACTGAAGAAACAGACAGCAAGCATCCAAACCAAAAGCAGCCCTCACACCAAAAAAATAGTAAGCCTTCAAAAGCTACCCAGGGGTGCTCTCATATATAATGAATAGCCCTCCAAGACTAGAGTAGATAGTTGTTTTCCCTAAACTCACAGAACAAGCAAAATACAAGCAAAATGAAGATGTTCAGGAAAAACTGCCAATTAAAAGAACAGGAGAATACCCGGAGTTCCCATCGTGGCTCAGTGGTTAACGAATCTGACTAGGAACCATGAGGTTGCAGTTTCGATCCCTGGCCTTGCTCAGTGGGTCAAGGATCCGGCGTTGCCGTGAGCTGTGGTGTAGTTTGCAGACGTGGTTCGGATCTCGCGCTGCTGTGGCTCTGGTGTAGGCCCGCGGCTACAGCTCCTGTTAGACCCCTAACCTGGGAACCTCCATATGCCACGGGTGCGGTCCTAGATAAGGCCAAAAATAGACAAAAAAAACAACAACAACAACAACAGGAGAATACCCCTGAAGGAGCAAACAATGAAACAGACTTCTCCAGTCTAACAAACATTGATTTCAAAAAGAAGATGGTGAAAATACTGAAGGAATTAAGAGCAGATATGAACAGTAATGCAGATTACTTTAGAAAGGAACTAGAAAATATAAGGAGGAGACAAGAAAAAATTAGAAAATTCCTTTGAAGAGATGCAAGCTGAGTTAAAGGCATTGAAGAGCAGAATGAATAAGGCAGAGGAATGAATAAGTGACTTGGAAGATAGAATAATGAAAATCACCCAATCAGGATAGCAGACAGCCAAATTAAAAAAAAATGAAAGTAATATAAGAGATCTATGGGATAATATATGCATAATAGGGATTCCTGAAGGAGAAGGAAAAAGGGATTGAAAATATACCTGAAAATATTATGGCTGAAAACTGTCCAAACTTAAAGAAATACATCTCAAGATAGAGGAAGCACAGAGGGTCCCAACAAGTTGAACCCAAATAGACCTACATCAGTACATATTATAATATAAAAGGCAAAAGTTAAAGATAAGGATAGGATTCTAAAGGCAGTAAGAGGGGAGTTCCCATTGTGGCTCAATGCTTGACAAATCAGACTAGGAACCATGAGGTTGCAGGTTCGATCCCTGGCCTTGCTCAGTGGGTTAAGGATCTGGCGTTGCCATGAGCTGTGGTGTAGGTTGCAGACGTGGCTCGGATCCCACATTGCTGTGGCATAGGCCAGCGGCTACAGCTCCGATGGGACCCCTAGCCTGGGAATCACCATATGCTGCAGGTGCAGTCCTAGAAAAGGCAAAAAGGAAAGAAAGAAAGAAAGGAAGGAAGGAAGGAAGGAAGGAAGAAAGAAAGGGGAAGGCAGCAAGAGAAAAACAAATAGTTAATTATAAGGGAACCCCCCACAGACCTATCAGCTGATTTCTCTACAGAAACACTACAGGCCAGAAGAGAGTGGCAAGATATATTCAAAGTTCTAAAAGGAAAAAAAACTGCAGCCTAGAATACTCTAAATACTAAATACTAAAACAATTCTAACAGAAATACTGAAAGGTATCCTCTAAATATTTGGGAAAGAAGTATGAAGATATAGGATGGAGGAAATCACAGTTCGGCAGTAATCACTTAAACAAGCCAATATACAATCTAAAATGAAAAAAAAACCTCTAGTTGTAAAAGCAGTAATACACATAAGGAACAGCAAAAAGGATAAACATGAAGACGTAAAAAAGGACGTCAAAATCATAAAATGTGGGGAAGAAAGTAAGAAAATTCAGACTCTTTTTTTTTTTTTTAAGAATATGTTTGAGCCTATATGACTATCAGGCTAAAACAAGCAGATATAGAAAGGGATTAACATACTTGAAAAACAGGGTGACCACAAATCTAAACCAAACAATACATTCACAAAACTAAAAAGAAGAGGACACAAAGATAAAATAAAAGGAAATCATCCAACCAAAAAAAGAAAGAAAGAAAGAAACATAGAATCAACTGAAAAACAAGGTTTAAGATGGCAATAAATACATATTTATCAATAATTATCTTAAATGTCAATGGACTGAACACTCCAATCAAAAGACACAGAGTGGCAGACTGGATAAAAAACAAGTGCCTACAATATGCTGCCTACAAGAGACCCACCTTAGGGCAAAGGACACCTATAAACTGAAAGTGAAGGGATGGAAAAAGATATTTCATGAGAATGGGAATGACAGAAAAGGAGTTGCAATATTCATATCAGACTAAATAGACTTTAAAATGAAAGCCATGAAGAAAGATAAAGAAGGACACCATTTAATGGTAAAAGGATTGGTTCAAGAAGAGGGTATTACACTTGTCAATATATATGCCCCTATTATAGGAGCACCCAAATACTAACAGACAAAAGGAGAACTTGATGGGAGTACAATAATAATAGAAGATTTTAATACACCACTCACATCAATGGGCAGACCTAGACAGAAAGTCAATAAAGCAACAGAGACCCTAAATGACACAATAGAACAGTTACACTTAATTGATGTTTTCAGGACATTACATCCAAGAAAACCAGAATATACATTCTTTTCAAGTGCACATGGAATATTCTCTAGGAATGACCAAATACTGGGGCACAGAACTAACCTCAACAAATTATTTAAGAGAACAGAAATTATTTCAACCATCTTCTCTGACCACAATAGCATGAAACTAGAAATCAACCACAAGGAAAAAAATGAGAAAAAAACTGACTACGTGGAGACTAAACAACATGCTACTAAAAAACCAATGGGTCAACGAGGAAATCAAAAGGGAAATTTAAAAATACCTTGAGATGAATATAGATGTAAAAATTCTCAAGAAAATTCTAGCCAACCGAATCCAACATAAAAAAGATCATACACCACGACCAGGTGGGATTCATCCCAGGTGCACAAGGATGGTTCAACATATGCAAATCAATCAACGTCATACACATTAACAAAACAAAAGTCAAAAACCACAGGATCATCTCAATAGATGCAGAGAAAGCATTTGACAAAGTCCAACACCCATTCATGATTAAAAACTCTTGGAGTTCCTGTTGTGGCTCCGTGGTTAATGAATCTAAGAACCATGAGGTTATGGGTTCGATCCCTGGCCTTGCTCAGTGGGTTAAGGATCCGGCGTTGCCGTGAGCTGTGGTGTAGGTTGCAGACGCAGCTCAGATCCCGTGTTGCTGTGGCTGTGGCAAAGGCCGGCAGCTACAGCTCCTGTTAGGCCCCTAGCCTGGGAACCTCCATATGCCGCGGGTGCGGCCCTAGATAAGGCAAAAAGACAAAAAAAAAAAAAAAAAAACTCTTACCAAAGTGGGGATAGAGGGAACATATCTTAACATAGTAAAAGCCATTTATGACAAACCCACAGCAAATATAACACTCAATGGAGAAAAGCTGAAAGCCTTCCCACTAAAATCTGGAACAAGACAAGGATGCCCACTCTCACCACTTTTATTCAATGTGGTATTGAAGTCCTAGCCACAGCAATCAGACAAACAAAAGAAATAAAAGGTATCTAAACTGAAAGGCAAGAGGTAAAACTGTCACTATAAGGGGGTGACATGGGGACATGATGTTATATATAGAAAACTCTAAGGATGCCGCACAAAAACAACTTGAACTGATCAACAAATTCAGAAAAATAACAGGATACAAGATTAACCAAGGCATGGAAACACCTAAATGTCTATCAACAGATAAATGGATAAAGAAGACGTGGTACATATACACAATGTAATACTACTCAGCATAAAAGAGAACAAAAATCGGTTGCATTTCTGTATACTTACAATCAAATATTAGAAAGGAATATAATTTAAAAAAATAACTTTTAAAATAGCACCCCCCAGAATTAAATACCTAGGAATAAACTTAAGGAAGTGACTTATACTGAGAACTATAAAACATTTATCACGGAAATTAAAGAGGATTCAAAGAAATGGAAAGATAGTCCACGCTCCTGGATTGGAAGAAAATCATTAAAATGGCCATACAACCCAGTGCAATCTACAGATTTAATGCAATCCCTGTCAAATTACCCACGACATTTTTCACAGAACTAGAACAAACAATCCAAAAATTTATACGGAACCATAAAACACCAGAATTTCCAAAGCAATACTGAGGGGAAAAAAAGGAGGCATAACTCTTCCCAGACTTCAGACAATATTACAAAGCTACAATAATCAAGACAGTGTGGTACTGGTACAAAAACAGACATACAGACCAACAGAACAGAATAGAGAGCCCAGAAATAAACCCAGACACCCATGTCAATTAATCTTTGACAAATGGAGTTCACATCGTGGTGCAGAGGAAATGGATCCGACTAGGAACCATGTGGTTGCAGGTTTGATTCCTGGCCTTGCTCAGTGGGTTAAGGATCTGTCGTGGCCATGAGCTGTGGTATAGGTCTCAGATGTGGCTAGGATCTGATGTTGCTGTGGCTGTGATGTAGGTCAGCAGCTGTAGCTCCGACTGGACCCTTAGCCTGGGAACCTCCATATGCTGTGGGTGCAGCCCTAAAAAGCAAAAAAAAAAAAAAAAAAAGAAAGAAAGAAAAAATAATCAATGAAACTAGAACACACTCTCATACCATGCAAAAAAATAAAATCAAAATGGCTTAAAGACTTAAACATAAAACAAGATACCATCAAACTCCCACAAGAGAACATATGGGAAACATTGTCTGACATAACCCATACATGTTTTCTTAGGTCAATTTCCCAAAGCAATAGAAATAAAAAGAAAAATAAACCAATGAGACCTAATCAAACTTACAAGCTTTTGCATAGCAAAGGGAAAAAAAAAAGAAAGACAACCTACAGAATGGGAGAAAATAGTTGCAAATGATGCAACTGACAAGGGCTTAATCTCCAAAATATACAAACAACTCATACAACTCAACAGAAAACAAAAACAAAAACATCCCAATTGAAAAATGGGCCGAAGACCTAAATAGACATTTCTCCAAAGAAGAAATACAGATGGCCAACAGGCACATGAAAAAACGCTCAACATCACTAATTACTAGAGAAATGCAAACAAAACTACAGTGAGGTACCACCTCACACTGATGGTTATTATTATTTTTGTCTTTTTAGGGCCATCTCTGTGGCATATGGAGGTTCCCAGGCTAGGGGTCTAATCCGAACTGTTGCTGCCAGCCTGCACCAGAGCTACAGCAACGCCAGATCTGAGCCGCATCTGCGACCGACACCACAGCTCACGGCAACGCCGGATCCTTAACCCACTGAGGCCAGGGGTTGAACCCGCAACCTCATGGTTCCTAGTCAGATTCGTTTCTGCTGCACCACAATGGGAACCCCAGAATGGTTGTTATTAATAAGTCTACACAATAAACGCTAGTGAGGGTGTGGGGAAAAGGCAACCCTCCTACACTGTTGATGGGAATGTAAATTGGTACAACCACTATGAAAAACAGTACAGAAATTCCTCATAAAGCTAAATATAGAACTACCATATGATCCAGCAGTCCTTCTCCTGGGCATGTATCCAGACAAAACTTTCACTGAAAAAGATACATGCACCCCTATGTTCATAGCAGCACTATTCACAATAGCCAAGGCATGGAAACAACCTAAATGTCTATCAACAGATGAATGGATAAAGAAGATGTGGTACATACACACAATGGAATCCTACTCAGCATAACAAGAACAAAAGAGTGCCATTTGCAGCAACATGGATGGAATTAGAGATTTTTATACTAAGTAAGTCAGAAAAAGAAAGACAAACACCATATATCATTAATATATGGAATCTAAAATATGGCACAGATGAACCTATCCACAGAACAGATTCACAAATATGGAGAACAGACTTGTGGTTGCCAAGGGGGAGGGGGAGGGAGTGGGATAGAGTGGGATTTGCAGGTTAGTAGTGCAAAGTATTACTTTTAGAATGGATAAGCAGTGCAGTCCTGCTTTATAGCACAGGGAACTATATTCACCTTGTGATAGAACATAACTGAAGATAACACGAAAAAATGAAAGTATGTATATGTATGACTGAGTCACTTTGCTGTACAGCAGAATTTAACAGGACACTGTAAATCAACTATAATAAAAAAAAATTTTAAAGAAAAAGTAGATGAAAATAACTAAAATCAGAAATGAAAATGAGGAAATCATTACTGACCTTATAGAAATAAAAAGGGTTATAAAAGTATACTATGAACAACTGCACATGAAAAATAGATAACTGGAGTTCCCATCATGGCTCAGCAGTTAACGAATCTGACTAGCATCCACGAAGGTGCAGGTTCGATCCCTGGCCTTGCTCAGTGGGTTAAGGATCTGGCATTGCCATGAGCTGTGGTGCAGATTGCAGATGCAGCTCAGAGCCTGTGTTGCTGTCGCTGTGGTGCAGGCCGGCAGCAACAGCTCCAATTTGCCCCCTAGCCTGGGAACCTCCATATGCCGTGGGTGTGGCCGTCAAAAGCAAAAATCAAAACAACAAAAATTAGATAACCTAGATGAAATGGACAAATTTCTAGAGACACACAAATTACCAGAATAGTTCCAAGAAGAAATTTAAAAAATCTTTATATGTAACCAGAAAATGATTGAATCAGTAATCAAAGCTGCTATCAAAGAATTCCAGAGCTTTGGTTGGCCTCAGATGGCCAGTCCTCTGACACCCCTGCATGGCCTGCTGCATGTCCAGTGCAGGGTCCAATGTGGAGAACGCTTTGTCCTGGGAAATGGGCTGCAGCCAGAAAGGCAGATGCCCCCTCATCCATCAGGCAATTGCACCATCACGGGGAACCTGGTGCTAAGCCATTGGTAGATGACCTGCTTTTTTGGTCAGGGTTTTAAACATAGCAGAGCAGCTCCCTTACTCCTATCTTTTGAAAGTCGGCTCCCAACACAAGAGTTTGTGGAAAAAAAAAAAAAAGTAAAAAAAAAAAGAATATTTTAAAAAGAAGAAAACTGGAGTTCCCATTGTGGCTCATCCATGAGGATGCGGGTTTTATCCCTGGCCTCGCTCAGCGGGTTAAGGATCCAGCATTGCCACAGGCTGCGATGCAGGTCACAAATGCAGTTCAGATCTGGCATTGCTGTTGCTGTGGCGAAGGCCGGCAGCTGCAGCCTCTGATTCAACCTGGGAACTTCCATATGCCACAGGCGAGGCCCTAAAAAGAAAATACATGAAGTGATTAAATAGAGAAAAAGAAAAACAAAAAAAATACAAAAAAGAATAGTCCAAGACCAGATGGTTTCATTGGTGAATTCTACTAAACATTTAAAGAATTAACACCAATCCTTCTCCAACTCTTTAAAAAATAGAAGAGGTGATACTCCCTAATTCATTCTGATACCAACCCCGGACAAAGTCCAAGAAACAAAAATTACACATCATTATTCTTCATGAATATAGATGAAAAATCCCCCAAAAATTACTAGCAAACCAAAGTCAGCAGCAGAGTAAAAGGCTTATACAACATTACTAAGCAGAATTTATCCCAGAGATGTAAGAGTGGCATATGAAAATCAAGCAATGTCATATGCCATATTAACAGCATAAAGGGGAAAAAGTACATGATAATCTCAATAGGCATAGAAAAAGCATTTCACATAACCCAATACCCTTTTTATGATAAAAAAAAAAAAAGTCACCAGTAGGAGTTCCGGTTGTGGCTCAGTGGTTAACAAATCTGACTAGGAACCATGAGGTTCGGGGTTCAATCCCTGGCCTCGCTCAGTGGGTTAAGGATCCGGTGTTGACGTGAGCTGTGGTGTTGGTCGCAGACGCGGCTCGGATTCCACGCTGCTGTGGCTGTGGCATCGGCTGGAGGCTAAAGCTCCGAGTAGACCCCTAGCCTGGGAACTTCCATATGCTGCGGGTGCGGCCCTGAAAAGACCAACAACAAAAAAAAAAAGTCACCAGTAAACTAGGAATAGAAGGGACTTTCCTTAACATATAAAGGACATTTATGAAAAACCCACAGCTAACATCATACTCCAAAGTGAAATACTAAAACCTTTTTTTAAAAAAAGTATAGTTGATTTACTTCAATTTCTGTTGTTCAGCGAAGTGACCCAATCACACTGAGTTCCCTGCGCTGTGCAGTAGGGCTCCATTGCCCATCCATTCCAAATATAACAGTTTGCATCCAAAAACCCCAAACTCTCCGCCCATCCCACTCCCTTCCCCAATAAAACCTTTTAATCCCTGATCAGGAACAGGATGAAGATGTCTGCTTTTTCCACTGCTAATCAAAACTGTTCTGGAAATTCTAGCCAGAGCAATTAGAGAAGAAAAACAAATACAAGGCATCCAAATTAGAAAGGGAAAAGTATAACTATCTCTAATCACAGATGACATCATCCAAGATACAGACAATCCTAAATAATCTATACACACACACAAACTCTTAAAGCTAATAAACAATCTCAGTAAAGTTGTAGGGTACATTATTCAACATGAAAGATCAGTTATATTTCTATTTACTGTCAATAAAAACCTGAAAAAGAAATTTAAAAATTCCATTTACAGTAACATCAAAAGGAGTAAGATACTTAGGAGTAAACATAATGAAGACGGTGAAAGACATACACTGAAAACTACAATGGAAAAAAGTTAAAAAAGACCTTAATAAAAGGCAAAATGTCTCATTCCCATGGACTGAAAAACTCAATATTAAGATGGCAGTATTACTCAGCCATTAAAAGGAACGAATTACCAACATTTATAGCAACATGGATGGACTTAGAAATTATCATGTGAAGTGAAACCAGTCAGACAATTAGACAGCAACACCCAATGCTACCTCTTACATGTGGAAACTAAAAAGACACAATGAACCTCTTTGCAGAACAGACAATGACTCACAGACTTTGGAAAACCTTGGTTTTTCAAATAAGACAATCTGGGGGGTGGGGGGAATGCACTGTGGGTTTGGGATACAAAATCTGTAAAATTGACTTGTGATGATTTATGTACACCTATAATTGAAATAAAATCCATTAACAAGCTGCAGTACAAAAAAAAAAAGATGGCAGTAGTCAACCAAAGCAATTTACAGGTTCAATACAATCCTTACTGAAATCCCAATGATTTTTTTTTGAAGAAATAAGAAAGCTAAAAAAAAAAAGAAATGAGAAACCTGATTCTAAACTTCTTATAGAATTTCAAGGGACCCTGAAGAGCCAGAATGGTCATGAAAATGAGAAAAGTAGAGGACTAACACTTCCTGATTTAAACTTACTACAAAGCCACAGTAATAAAAACAGTGTGGAACTGGCATGAGGATAAACATCCAGATCATTGGAATTGAGAGTCCAAAATGGATTCATACATCTATGGCCAATTAATTTTTGACAAATGTGCCAAGACCATTCAATGTGGAAAAGAACAGGCTTTTTAACAAGTAGTGCTGAGATAACTGGGTATCCACATGCAAAAAAATAGCGTTGTGCCCTTACCTTTCCCTATATACAACAATTAACTCAAAATGGATAAAAACCTTAAATATTAGAGCTAAAACCATAAACAGAAGAAAATATAAGGGCAGATCCTCATGACTTTGGGTTTGGCAATGGTTTCTTTGATATAGCACCAAAGCACAACAACAAAAGAAAAAAATAAATTGGATTTCATCAAAATTTAAAATTGCTCATCAAAGGACACAGCCAAGGAAGTGGAAGGACAACCCACAGAACGGGAGAATGTATTTTCAAATCATATATCTGATAACGGCCTCCCACCTATATGTTTAAAAACCTCTTACAACTTTATAAAAAAGAGACAACCAACCCAATTAAAAATGGCCAAAGGACTAAAATAGACATGTCTCCAAAGAAAATATAAAGATTGCCAATAAGCAACTGAATAGATGCCAACACAATTAGTCATTAGGAAAATGTAAATAAATACTAAAATGAGATACCACTTAGCACCTACTAGGATGGCACATTATAAAGCAATAACAACAAGTGTTGGTGAGGATGTGAGGGAACTTGAACCCTCATACATTGCTGGGGTTGTAAAACAGTGCACCTGCCCTGGAAAACAATTTGATGGTTCCTCAGTAAGTTCAAAATAGAATTACCACATGACCCAGAAATTCTGCTCTTGAGTATTGTTGTGGACTGAATGTTTCTGTCTCTCCAATTCATACGTTGAAATTCTAACCCCCAGGGCATCTGTATTTGGAGATGCGGCCTCTGAGGAAGTAATTAAGGTTAAATGAGGGCATAAGGCCGAGTCCCTGGTCTGACAGAATATAAGAAGAGATACCACAGAGCTCATTCACTCTCTCTCCACTTTCCTGCACCTAGGAGAGGCCGTGTGAGGATGTAAGAGGAAGTCAACCATCTACAAAACGGGAAGAGAGCTTTCACCAGAAACCAACAAGGCTGGCACCTTGATCTCAGACTTTCAGCCTCCAGAACTGTGAGAAAGTAAATTTCTGTTGTTTAAGCTCCCTTGACTGTGGTATTTTGTTATGGCAACATGAGCGGACCAAGACAGGTATACAGCCAAAAGAACTGAAAATAGGTATTCAAATAAAAACTTTATACAAACATTCACAGCAGCACTATTCACAAAAGTCAAAAGGAAGAAACAACACAAATGTCCATCATCTGATAAATGGATAAACAAAAGGTGGTATATTTAAATAATGGAATGCTATTCAGCCATAAAAAGGAAGGGTGAGCTGATAAACTGTACAACATAGATGAACCTTGAAAACATTATGCTAGGTGAGAGGAGCCAGACATGAAATGCCATATATTGTATGATTCCATTTATATGAAATATTCAGAATAGATAACCTCCTAGTGACTGAAAGCAGATTAGTGGTTGCCAGGGGCTGAGGGCAGTGTGGAATGAGGCATGACATAAATGTGTAAAGGATTTCCTTTTGGGATGATGAAAATGTTCTGGAAGTAAATAGTGGTGATGTTTGTAAAACAATGTAAATGTACTATAGGTTACTTAGCTGTGCTTCTTTTTTTCTTTTTAGGGCCGCACCCACATCATACGCAAGTTCCCAGGCTAGGGGTCAAATTGAAGCTGTAGCTGCTGGCCAACTCCACAGCCACAGCCATGCCAGATCCAAGCTGCATCTTCAACCTACATCACAGCTTGTGGCAATGCTGGATCCTTAACCCAGGGACCAAACCCGTGTCCTCATGGTTAACAGTCAGGTTCTTAACCCACTGAGCCACAACAGGAACTCCCTAGTTGGGCATTTTTAAATGGTTAAGATGTTACATGTTAGATGCATTTTACTGTGATAAAAATATTTCTAAAATATAAAAGGATGGAGAAATATATACCATGCTAACAGTAATTAAAAGAAAGCCTAGGAGTTCCTGTTGTGGCTCAGCGGTAATGAACCTAAGTAGTATTCATGAGGACATGGCTTTGATCCCTGACCTCACTCAGTGGGTTAAGGATACAGGGTGGCTGTGAGCTGCAGTGTAGGTTGCAGATGTGGCTCAGATCTGGCATTGCTGTGGCACAGGCTGGCAGCTGCAGCTCTATTGGACCCCTAGTCTGGGAACTTCCATATGCTGCAAGTGCAGCCCTAAAGAGAGAGAGAGAGGAGAAAAAAGAAAGCTAAAGTAGCTATACTAATTTTATACAAAAGTGGACTTTAGAACAAGAAGATATAAAAATCCTTAATGTGTATGCCCCTAAAAACACATCATAATACCTGAGGCAAAAAGTGATAGAATTAGGAGAAGTACACAAAGACACTGTTAGAGTTGAAGAATGTGTTAAGCAAGAATTCTGAGAACAGAGATCTGGTTGAGGCCAAAAAGAAAAAAAAAAAAGAAGCTCTTATTTGGGGTTTGTTAGGATTGTAGCCTGGGAGACGCAGATCTAAGAAGAACTTGAATTGTGTTCCACTGGACTACAAAATGGGGGAAGCGCATAAAGGCAAAAATCTGCAAGGTTACATAAATTGTTCCTAGAGAATTAGGATTGGAGCTGGCAAGAAGTAAGGGTGCTTGTTAAAGGAGGATTGGTTAGGATTTGAAATGATTACATAGTTACAAAGATGCGGGGGACTTTGAAGCTGTTACATTAAAGCTAGCAGCTGCTAGCAGATACTGTTTTTGAAAATGGCTGGTGCTGTTTTTGAATTTGATCCAGTTCAGAAAAGTCAAGTTCTCAGTGGTGCGGGATGGCCACCTGGCTCTACTTTGGATCCCTGAACAATAGTCATTCCATTTTGATTTTTAAATGATGTTATATATGTCATCAACTGCAACACTCCTGTGTTAATAATTGACAGGTCCAGCCAGCAGAAAACTAGTAAGGATACAGTTCAAATGAAAGGCACCATCAATCAACTGAATCTAAGTGACATTTATAAAACACTTTATCCAACAACAGCAGGATACATATTTTTCCTCAAACTCACATGGAACATTCACCAAGATAGATTACATACTGGGCCATAGACACGTTTTAACCTAATTGAAAGGCCAGAAAGCATACAAAGTATGCTTTCTGACTACAATGGATTTAAACTAGAAATCAGTTATAGAGGTAGCTGGAAAATCTTAAACTAAACACTACTAAATGACATATGCATCAGAGAAGTCTCTAGAGAAATGTCAAATCAACAACCTAAACTTCCACTTTAAGAAACTAGAAAAAATGAAGAGCACACAAAAAAACAAAGCAAGCAGGAGAAAAGATATAATAGGGGTTTTTTTGTGTGTCTTTTTAGAGCCACATCTGTGGCATACGGAGGTTCCCAGGCTAGGGGTCCAATAGGAGCTGTAGCTGCTGGCTACACCAGGCCCACAGCAATGCCAGATCTGAGTCGTGTCTGCGACCTACCCACAGCTCACGGTAACGCTGGATCCTTAACCCACTGAGCGAGGCCAGGGATCGAACCTGTATCCTCATGGATGCTAGTCGGATTCATTTCCACTGAGCCATGACGGGAACTCCAATAATAAATCTTAATGAGGAAATAAAGACCAGAAAAACACCACAGAAAATCAAAACTGAAAGTTTGTCAAAATGATCAACAAAATTGACAAAACTTTAGGTACAAAAAAAGGAGAGCAAACTCAAATTACTGAATCAAGAATAAAATAGGAGACTTTACTACTGACCTTATAGAAATAAATAGGGTAATAAATAAACAGGAGTTCCCTTGTGCCACAGTGGGTTAAGAACCTAGCGTTCTCACTGTGGCAGCTAGGACACTACTGAGATACAGGTTCAGTCCCTGGCCTGGGAACTTCCACATGCCATGGGTGTGCCCCCCCAAAAAAAAAGAAAAGAAAAAACACTTGAAACTTTCTCAAGAAGAAATAGAACATGTGAATGAAACTATAAAAAGGATACTGAACTAGTAATTTTTTTTTTTTGTCTTTTATACCTTTTCTAGGGCCGGAACCGTGGCATATGGAGGTTCACAGGCTAGGGGTCTAATCGGAGCTGTAGCTGCCGGCCTACACCAGACCCACAGTGACGCCAGATCCCAGCCGTGTCTGCAACCTACACCACAGCTCACGAAAACGCCGGATCCTTAACCCACTGAGCAAGACCAGAGATCAAACCCGCAACCTCATGGTTCCTAGTCGGGTTCTTTAACCACTGAGCCACAACGGGAACTCCCTGAACTAGTAATTTCTTTAAAAAGCTTCTCACAAAGAAAAGCCCAAGACCAGATGGCTTTTCTGGTGAATTTTACCAAACACATAATTAACACCTCACAAACTTCCATTACAGCAAAACTACAGACAAATTATCATTTATAAATACAGACACACAAAAAACTAAATGCTAACAAACCAAATCAAGCGATATGTAAGCAGGATTACATGTCATCACCAAGTGGAATTTATCCTAGAAATGCAAGGTTGTGATTTAACAAAAATCAATAGGTGGAATACAACCTATTAACAGAATAAAGGTCCCCAACCTACATGATTATCTTCAAAGATGTGGATAAAAATTGACAACAGTCTCTCATGATCAAACCACTCAATACACTAAGAATAGAAGGGATCTTCTTAAAACTGGTAAAAGTTTCAAACTGGTTAAAAGTTATCTATGAAAAACCCATAGTTAACATCATATTAATGCTGAAAGACTGAAAATTTTCTCCTTAGGCAGGAGCAAGACAAGGATGCTTGCTTTTGCCACTTCCATTCTGCCTTGTGCTGGGTGCTTTTATGTATTTTATTTCAATTCTAGAAACTGTTTATTTTCCCTCAACCTATTTCCATTTTAAGAGTTTGTGGGGGAGTTCCCATTGTGGCTCAGCAGTAATGAACCTGACTAGTATCTGTGAGGATGCAGGTTCGATCCCTGGCCTCGCTCAGTGGGTTAAGGATCTGGCGTTGCTGTGAGCTGCGGTGTGGGTCACAGACATGGCTTGGATGCCATATGGACCCCTGTCTGGGTAGTGTGGAAAAGTGTACCGGATGTTTTAGCCAAGGCAATTAGACAAGAAAAAATAGTGTATTGACTGGAAAGAAAGAAGTGCACTTAAAGGGGTAAATTTCATGGTATGTAGGTTATACCTCAATAAAGCTGATTAAAAAATTTTTGCTACTGCAATGATAACACTTAGAATTTTGAGTCAGTGTTTCAATGAAAAATAGATATAGTCCACAAAGCACAAGTAATCATGTGAGTTGACATTAGGCTATTTCTTTGCTAGACATTAGTAAACAAATATTGCATGTCTAAATATGCCAACCTCCAAATGTTTTTCAATTTGAGAAAGGGAGTGAAATCTGCCAACATAGAACTTCTGAGCCTGGTTCATCAGGCCCATAGGGTTCCTCTCTGCATTTGGCTGGTCACGGTCCAGATTTCATTGTGTCAAATCTGGAGCATGGCCATTTCCTCCTGGCAGAATTTCTTGTCTCAGTTTTCTCTCCACAGCCACACTATTGCCAGCTTAACTTTTTTTTCTTACTATGGCAAAATATACATTACATAAAAATTTGCCATTTTACAAAATCTGTAAAATTGACTTGTGATGATTTATGCACACCTATAATTGAAATAAAATCCATTAAGAGAAAAAGTAAAATAAAATAAAATAAAATTTGCCATTTTAACCATCTTTAAGTGTGCAGTTCAGTGGCATTAAATACATTCACATTGTTACATTAAATACATTCACATTGTTACATTAAATACATTCACATTGTTACACAACCATCACCACCACCCACCACCAGAACTTCATCTTCTCAATCTGTAACTATGTACCCCTTAGAAAATAGCCTCATTTCCACCTCCTGACAGCCCCTGGAAGCCATCTTTCAACTTTGACTCTATTTGTCTATTCTATGTACAATATATATGTGGAATTATACACTATTTATCCTTTTTTGCCTGGCTTCCTCCACTTACCATAATGTTCTCAAGATTCATCCATTTTGCAGCATATGTTCCAATTTCACTACTTTTTTTTCTTTTTATGGCCTACTTGCGGCATATGGAAGTTCCCAGCCTAGGGGTCGAATTGGAGCTGCAGCTGCAGGCCTACACCACAGCCACAGCAACGCCAAATCTGAGCCACATCTGTCACCTACACCACACTTTGCAGCAACACCAGACCCTTAACCCACTAAGAGCCAGGCCAGGGATTGAACCCATGTCCTCATGGGCAGTATGTCAGGTTCTTAACTTGCTGAGTTCCACCATGGGAACTCCAAATTTTCACTACTTTTAATGCTGAAAATTATTCCACTCCATATATATGCCATCTTTTGTTTTATCTATTCAACCACTGATGGACATTTGGGTTGTTTCTACCTTCTGGTTACTGTGAATACTGCTGTTATGAACAACAACATACAAATATCTGTTTGAGTCCCTGCTATTAATTCTTTTGTGTAGCTACCCAGAATTGGGACTATTAGATCATGTGGTAATCTTATGCTTATTTTTTTTTGAAGAAATCACCGTAACTTTTTCCACAGTAGCTGCTTTGCTTTACATTCCCACTAGCAATGCACAAGGGTTCTGATTTTTCCACATCCTTGACTAATACTTGTAACTTTTTGTTTTTTAAATAGCCATCCTAATGGGTGTGAAGTAATATCTCATGGTTTAGATTTGTATTAATGTGATGATTAGTGATATTGAGCATCTTTTCACATGCTTAGTAACAATCTGTTTATTCTCGTTAGATAAATGTCTATTCAAATTTCTTGCCCGTTTTTATCATTTTTCTAAATTTTAGGGCTGTACCCATGGCACATGGAGGTTCCCAGGCTAGGGGTCTAATCGGAGCTGTAGCTGCCGGCCTTCGCCACAGCCACAGCAACGCGGGATCTGAGCCGCGTCTGCAACTTACACCACAGCTCACGGCAATGCCAGATCCTTAACCCACTGAGCAAGGCCAGGGATCGAACCCACAACCTCACGGTTCCTAGTGTGATTCATTTCCACTGTGCCACGATGCTGGATCCTAAACCCACTGAGCAAGGCCAGGGTTTGAACCCGCGTACTCACGGATACTAGTCAGATTCATTTCTGCTGAGTCACAACAGGAACTCCCCAAAACATTGTTCTGAATGTCCCCCTCCAGTGTGAATTTCACACACTAAGCTGGGAATAACCTATGACTTACCGTTACTTGAATTTTATGTTATGGTCTGTACTATCTGGTGAATAAAGTATGAG
>PVHT020000193.1:3558146-3568321 GCA_004024745.2 Catagonus wagneri
CGTGGCCCTGAGCGAGAAGCAGCCGAGAGAGGGAGACTCGAGGGGGCGCGCTCTGTCACCCTGTGGAGGGCCCCTCACCCACGGAGAGCAGGTGGCTGTAGTTCTCCAGCGTGACATCCCTGTAGAGGTTCTTCTGAGCGGCGTCCAGCTGCTGCCACTCCTCCAAGGTGAAGTTCACAAACACGTCCCTGAAGGTTAATGTTTCCTGCAACAGCACATTCCTCTTTAGCCCAGTTATCGGCTCGGGGATTGGCAGTATGTCCCATCAAGTGCCCAGTCTGTGCTCATCCTAAGTGCTGCACATGTAGAAAGATTTCGAGCCTCCCTACCACTCAGGAGAACCCTGAAAGATGAGGACAGGAAGGCTCACAGAGTGTCAGGCCACCTGCCCAGGGTCCCACAGGAATTAGGGATTAAAATCCATGCAGTCTGGTTTCTGCCACACACATTTTTAGATACAGCATTATCTTTCTCTATGTAATTCTTCTTAGGCTATTCATCGTCCAAAACTTGACTCAGTTTAGTAATGTAGGTTGCTTATGTAACTGAAATTATTTGAAACTCTACAGAGAAAACGATCAAGTGTTAGAAATATCTTACTCTGGAAATTCATTCTTTCAACACACATTTATTGACTAGAGACCAAGCTGATAAGTTCTGAGGATGTAAAGATTAATAAAGACAAACCTCCTGGAGTTCTCTTCGTGGCTCAGTGGTGAACGAATCCGACTAGGAACCATGAGATTGAGGGTTCGATCCCTGGCCTTGCTCAGTGGGTTAAGGATCCAGCGTTGCCGTGAGCTATGGTGTAGGTTGCAGACGCAGCTCGGATCCCGTGTTGCTGTGGTTGTGGCGAAGGCCGGCAGCTACAGCTCTGATTATTAGATCCCTAGCCTGGGAACCTCCATATGCCGTGGGTGCGGCTCTACATAAAGGCAAAAAGACAAAAAAATAAATAAAAAACAAAGACAAACAGCTCCTGAACTGAAGAAGCTGCAGTCTAGTAGAGGAGAAAAACAACCCTTACAAACTCATACAGGAGGAAAAGAGAGAGGGAGGGAGAGCTGACTTCCAAGGACAATGATGGAAGTAGGACAGGGACCCCAGAAGGGGAAGAAGTCAGTTCTGCTTGGGGATGACAGAGAAGGCTTCGAAGGGGATGTGGATGTAGAGCAAACAGAGTTACTCAATCATCAGCAACACTGCTGATTATCCAACCAACCATGAATCAGAAAACAGGACTTGTAAGAGTTCCCATAGTGGCTCAGTGGTAATGAACCCAACTAGTAACCATGAGGATGAAGATTCAATCCCTGGCCTTGCTCAGTGGATTAAGGATCCAGCGAAGCCGTGAGCTGTGGTGTAGTTAATGTATGCGGCTGGGATCCCAAGTTGCTGTGGCTGCGGTGTAGGCCGGCAGCCACAGCTTGGATTTGACCCCTAGCCTAGGAAATTTCATATGCTGTGGGTACGGCCCTAAAAAGACAAAAAAAAAAAAAAAGGTTATACAAGATTCAGGAAAACTCAAACCTGTAGCTTCCCATTGGCTCTTTACAATTATTCACGGTCCTCCCGGACCAGATGCAGTTTGTCGACCAATCTGGAGTTGTTTTTATCATAAGTAACAATGCCTGGTAACACAGCTTTCATTCCACTATGACAGGGTTTCCAGGGATGCAAAGCTAAAACCAGCTTAACTCGAGGTCACATTTCCCTAATGAGAGCTTTATTAATGTTATACTTAGTGTTATACTCCAACAATGACTGTGAAGATGAAGACTGACAATGATAATGAAGCAGCTTTGATGCCAGAGAGTGCAGGAACAGGTCTTACACATACAGAGTTAGAATTTAGTTCAGAATGGAAATATCTCAAATTGCTTCAGAATAGAAGTCATCGTAGGAGGCAGGTAGGGGGAGGGATAAATTGTGAGTATAGGATTAACATCACACTAACCACATATAAAATAAACAAGGATTGGAGTTCCCATCGCGGTGTAGTGGTTAACAAATCCGACTAGGAACCATGAGGTTGTGGGTTCGATCCCTGGCCTCACTCACTGGGTTAACGATCCGGCGTTGCCTTGAACTGTGGTGTAGGCTGCAGACACGGTTTGGATCCCACATTGCTGTGGCTGTGGCGAAGGCCAGCAGCTGTAGCTCCAATTCAACCCCTAGCCTGGGAACCTCCATGTGCTGCGGGTACGGCCCTAAAAAGCAAATAAAATAAAATAAAATAAACAAAGATTTACTGTATAGCACAGGGAACCATATTCAATATCTTGTAATAAACTACGATGGAAAAGAACAGAGGAAAAATATAAACATACATATATATATAACCAAATCACTTTGCTGTACACCTGAAACTAACACAATACTGTGAATCAGCTATTCTTCAATAAAAATAAGTTTTGGAGTTCTCTGGTGGCCTAGAAGTTAAGTAGCCAGTGATGTCACTGTTGTGGCTCGGGCTCGATCCCTGGCCTGGGAACCTCTGCATGCCATGGGTGCAGCCAAAAAATAATTTTTTTAAGGAAAGAAAAAAGTTATTAGCAAAATCTGTCTAGGTATTTATGTGGGAGGAAAAAATACCATAAAACTGAATTATCTATCTCACTCCATACTCCAAAATAAATTACAGATGGGTTAGAGACTTAAATGTGTGCAAAATAACCATAAAGTCAATAGGTAAAAGTTTTCAGAATTTTTTTTTTGTCTTTTTGCCTTTTCTAGGGCCGCACCCGCGGCATATGGAGGTTCCCAGGCTAGGGGTCGAATTGGAGCTGTAGCCACGGGCCTACACCACAGCCACAGCAACGCGGGATCCGAGCCGCGTCTGCGACCTACACCACAGCTCACGGCAACGCTGGATCCTTAACCCACTGAGCAAGGCCAGGGATCGAATCCACAACCTCATGGTTCCTAGTCGGATTCATTAACCACTGAGCCATGACGGGAACTCCAGTTTTTAGAATTTTAGAGTGGTAAGTCTTTCTAAGCCATCCTCAAATTCAGAAGACAGCTAAAGACTGCTAAACTTGACTACATAAACATTAGAAATTTCTAAATAGCAAAAAGACAGTAATTTAAAAATTCTCAAATAACAGTATCAAAATGGTAAAGATATTTGTAAAATACACAACAGTGATCTAATTTCCTCCATACACTAAAATTCTAACAAAGGCCGCAACCTAATATAGTACAACTATTCATTTGTAATAGGATAATGAATTTATAATATATGAATGAATTTATAATAGGATAATTTATCACCCTTCAGATTATTTTTCTAATTGAAATATAATTGACATATAACATTGTGTAAGTTTAAGGTGTAAAATGTGCTGATTTGATACATTTATGTTTTGCAATATGATTACCACCAGTGGCATCAGCTAACATCTCTATCATGTCACCCAGTTATAGTTTATTTTTTGTGGTGAGAACAGTTAAGATCTAGTCTCTTAGCAATTTTGAAGTTTATAATGAAGTACTGTTGTCTATAATCACTATGCTGCATGTCAATTCTCCAGTACTTTTTTTTTTTTTTGGTCCATGCCCATGGCATGTAGAAATTGCCAGGCCAGGGATCACACTATAGCAGTGACCCAAGACACAGCAGTGACAACACAGGGGTCCTTAACTGCTAGGCCGCCAGGGAACTCCTCCAGTACCTATTTATACTCTTCAGCTGCTTAAACATTAAAAAGGTTGATAACACCTAGTGCAGTCAAGTAGAAAACCACCAAACAAGTTTATTGCCCTCTGGAGCATCTGGTTAATCAAAATGTACATTGCAAAAACCCTTTAATACAGCAGTGCACTTTCTCGGATTTTACCCTAGATTTTTAAATAAGTCAGTTAAGAAAAGACAACTCAATAGAATGGACAAAGGATTCATAGCAACAGAAATATAACCAGTGGGGTTCCCATTGTGGCTCAGCAGGCTAACGAACCAGCATTGCCTCTGTGAGGATTTAATCTCTGGCCTCACTCAATGGGTTAAGGATCTGGCATTGCTGCAAGCTGCAGCATAGGTCATAGATGCAGCTCAGATCTGGTGTTGCTGTGGCTGTGGTGTAGGCCTGCAGCTGCAGCTCAGATTCGACCCCTAGCCCCAGAACATCCATATGCTGCAGGTGCAGCCATAAAAAGAAAAAAAAAAGGCAGCTACTAAACATACAGATTATAAAACATCATTAAAGTTCGCATACACGCTAATTAAACAGTAAGATACTGTCTTTTACCTAAAAGATAAGTAAACATTCAAAAGATAGATGGAGTTCCTGCTGTGGCACAGCGGGTTAAGGATCTGGCATTGTCTCTGTGGTGGTGTGGGTTTGATCCCCCACATGGCCCTGTGGGTTAAGGATCCAGAATTGCTGCAGCTGTGGCGTAGATTGCAGCTGCAACTCGGATTCAGTCCTTGGTCTGGGAACTTCTCTATGCTGCAGATGCAACCCAAAATAAACAACAAAAAAAAGAGAAGAGCCTCTGTTCATGAGGGTATAGGAACATGAGTACTCTCATGGGAGATTGGTAGACAGGTAATTTGGCAGCACCAATTTTTTTCATATTTTTTTCTCATATTACATTTTTTTCTCATATTTTAACTAATGGTTGCATTTGCAGGACTCTATCCTAACTGAAATATTTATATTCTCATAAGGATGTTCAAGGCAGCATTATTTGTAGTAGTAAAACAAGAGGAGATGCCCCTCAATGTCCTGTGTCCCTGGAAATCTAATAATGGCAGCATGACAAGGTGTGTGTGTGTATGTGAAAAACCAAAATTTTTGCATGGATTTTTAATGAAAATATGGACCTACTATGTAGCTCTGATTTGACTTCTAGCCTGAGAACTTCCATATGCCACGGGTGCAGTCGTAAAAAAGACAATAATAAGTTTGTAGTCTTCAGGTGCGGTTCTAAAAAAAATAGACCAAAAAAATGAAACTTGTTCTTTAGTCTTGAAATATAGGAAGGGTAAACATCTTTCTTTATGGCATTTTTTCCTTATAGATTGCCTGTACTATCTTTCTTTTTTTTTCTACTTTTCTATCATATTTTGGGTCTTTTTGTATCATCGGTTCTCATTTTCAGTATATAAAATCCTCTGTGTATTGCATTGCATGTATTTTCTCTCAGCCTGGAATGCCTTTTGATTGCACAGATTTTAATATTTTAATGCAGACTAATCTGACAATCATTCTCTTGGTGGTTTCTGGGTTTTGCGTCTTCATTTAAAATATTCCTAGGCTCTGCAGTCATGATACAAAAAAGACCAAAAATATGATAGAAAAATAGAAAGATAGCACAGGCAATCTATAAGAAAAAAATGCCATAAAGATGTTTACCCTTCTTATATTTCAAGACTAGAGAACAGGGTTCATTTTTGCTTGTTTTGGGGCCGCACCTGCAGCATATGGAGGTTCCCAGGCTAGGGGTCAAATCTGAGCTGTAGCTGCCGGCCTACGCCACAGCAACAGCAACGCAGGATTCAAGCAGCATCTGCAACCTACACCACAGCTCACGGCAATGCCAGGTCCTTAACTCTAAACGAGGCCAGGGATCGAACCTGCACCTTCATGGGTACCAGTCAGATTTGTTGCCACTGAGCCACTACAGGAACTCCCACCCTTGACCACTGGGGAATGGAAATCAGTAGATAGATGTTAACCCTTTTCGTCTGCTGGAAAGCTTGTTTTAAGGCTCCTCTGTGATAGTTAGCTCAGTAATACATCCTTGGAATGGTTTTCCCTCCTTCCCTGTTTCACCCCTTCCTGCTGATATTCCTACCTCCTGGCCCCATTTTTTCAAAGCAACTACCTGCATGCAAACATATACATATAAATAAACATACTTATATATTTCTTGCACTGAGCAAGGTTATACAAATATATTCCTAAATTTTCATCTAGTTTCTCAAATATGTCTCTAGTTCTTTAATCAATCTGGTATTTTACTTTTTAAAATTTTTTAAATTTAATTTTATTGGAGTAGAGTTGACTTGCAGTGTTGTATTAGTTTCAGGTGTACAGCAAAGTGATTCAGTCATACATATACAGGAGTTCCCATCATGGCTCAGTGGTTAACGAATCCGACTAAGAACCATGAGGTTGCGGGTTCGATCCCTGGCCTTGCTCAGTGGGTTAAGGATCCGGCGTTGCTGTGAGCTGTGGTGTAGGTTACAGACGCGGCTCGGATCCCGCGTTGCTGGGGCTGCGGCGTAGGCCGGCGGCTCCAGCTCCTGTTAGACCCCTAGCCTGGGAACCTCCATATGCCGTGGGTGCGGCCCTAGAAAAAGCAAAAAAAAAAAGTCATACTTATACATATATATCCATTTTTTTCCCATATAGGTTATTACAAACTACTGGATAGATTTTCCTGTGCTTTACAGTAGGTTCTCATTAATCATCCGTTTTTTACAGTAGTGTGTATGTGTTATTCCCACCTTCCCAATTCTTCCCTCTTCCCCCAATGGTTTCTCCTATAGTAACTGTAAGATTGGTTTTGAAACCTGTGAGTTTCTGTTTCATGATTAAGTTCTTTTGTATCATTTTTATTAGATTCCGCATATAAATGATAACCGCATGAGAAAGACAAATATCATTTTACTTTTATGTGATGTGAAAGAGTCTAGCTCTGTTTCCAATCCATCCAGATGGAAGCTCAATTTTGCCACCTTCATTTATTAACCACTCCTTTTCCACATAATCGAAGTGACATTTTTATAATTTTGACTCACAGAAGCCTTTTGAAGCAATACATGAAATCTAGAAGACACTAAAAATCGTGAAATTAGACCACATTTTAAAAATTTAAGTGTCTGCTCTCCAAGATACATAAGCCAAGTCAAATGACAAACCGTGGAAAAATATTTACAACATACATGATAGAGGTCTAATTTACTTATTAAGTTAACATAAAGAGCTAGCAGTCAGCAATCAAAGTAATTCCACACCCAAGAGAAAAATGGGCAAACCACTTAGGATAAACATCTAAAAGGAAAAAGTACAACTGACATTTAAAAATATGAAAAGACTCGATTCAAGAGATGCAAATTAAAATGCACCACTCTTTTCTCCCCTCACAATGGCAAAAATCACTGTGATTGCCTGTTTATGGGAAAAGGCATCATACTGTTGCTAGGAGTGCAAATCACTACATGCTATTTGGAGGATAATTTGACAATCTTAAATCAAAATTCAAGACGCATGTAGCCATTGACCTAGAAATGTCACTTCTAGAAAGATATATGCATGCAACTGGAATGCACATGAATAATTCACTGCTATGTTGCTTATGGTAGGAAAAGACTAGAAATATCCTAAATGTCCATCACTAGGAAAAAGGTAAATAACAAATGGTATTTCCATCCAACAGAATACCATGGGGTCTTTTTTTTTTTTTTTTGGCTACTCCTCAGCTTATGGAGTTCCTGGGCCAGGGATAAGATCCAAACTGCAGCTGCAACCTGCCATAGCTGTGCAATGCCAGATTCTTTAACCCATTGTGCCAGGCTGGGGATTGAACCTATGTCCTTGCACTGCAGAGACATGACCCTTGTGCCATACCAGGAACTCCATTATGTGTCCATTTTTGTAAATAGGGTAGATCACTGTTTGAAACCTTGGGTAATTTTTTTTCCTTCGGAGACATTTGGCAATGTCAGGAGACATTCTGGTTGTCTGTACAGCACAGGGAACTATATGCAATCTCTTGGAATAGAACATGATGGAAGACAACATGAGAAAAAGAATGCGTGTATGTGTGTGTATATGACTGGATCACTATGCCGTATAGCAGAAATTGACAAAATACTGTAAGTCAACTATACTCTAATTAAAAAAATTGGGGGAGGGGAGTTCCCATAGTGGCACAGTGTGGTAAGAATCCAACTGCAGTGGCTTGGGTCACTGCGGAGATGTGGGCTCCATCCCTGGTCCAGGAACTCCCATTAGTCCAAGGTGCGAACATAAAATTTTTTTAAAAAGGAGTTCCCAGGAGTTCCTGTCTTGGCGCGGCGGAAACGAATCCAACTAGGAACCATGAGGTTGCAGGTTTGATCCCTGGCCTCACTCAGTGGGTTAAGGATCTGGCATTGCTGTGAGCTGTGGTGAAGGTCGCAGACATGGCTTGGATCTGGCATTGCTGTGGCTGTGGTATAGGTTGGCAGCTACAGCTCTGATTACACCCCTAGCCTGGGAATCTTCATATGCTGCAGATGCAGCCCTAAAAAGTAAAAAAACAAAAACAAAGAGAAAAAAAAATAAACAAAAAAGGAGTTCCCATTGTGGCTCAGTGGATTAAGAACCTGACTAGTCTCCATGAGGATGTGGGTTTGATCCCTGGCCTCGCTCAGTGGGTTAAGGATCCAGTGTTGCCACAAGCTGAAGAGTAGGCTGCAGATGAGGCTCAGATCCAGTGTTGCCATGGCTGTGTCTGTGGCGTAGGCTCGGATCCCACATTGCTGTGGCTGTGGTGTAGGCCGGCAGCTGTAGCTCCGATTCAACCCCTAGCCTGGGAACTTCCATATGCAGCGGGTGTGGCCCTAAAAAGAAAAGAAAAAAAAATGGGGGAGAGAGTGCTCCTGGCAACCAGAGGCCAGAGGCCAGGGATGGCGCTATATATGTGCTACAATGCACAGGACCATCCCTAACAACAGAGAATAACCTGGCCCCAAATGGCAATAGTGCCAGAGTTGAGAATCCCTGAGATAAACCATGTATAAGTAAAGTGGAACGATCATCAAGAAAAGGACTGCTTTGGAGTTCCCTGGCAGTTCAGTACCTTAAGGACCCAGCATTGTCACTGCTGTGGCTTGGGTCGCTGCTGTGGCCCAGGTTGATATCCCTAGGCTGGGACTTTCTGCATGCTGTGGGCTAAGCCAAAAAAAAAAAGGGAACACTTTGTAAAAAATTTTTTAAGAAATTCATAGATTTAGATAGATATGTATATACAGTCTGTGGAAGAATATATGGAACACTGAAGAAGTAAACATAGGGACAGGGTGAGAGGGTGGGAGAATGATTTTTTACCTTTTTTTTCCTTTACTTTGTTTTTTTTTACTTTTTTTTTTTTTTTTTTTTTTTTTTTTGGTTTTTTTGGACCGCACCTGCAGCAAATGGAGGTTCCCAGGCTAGGGGTCGAATTGGAGCTGTAGCCACCAGCCTGTACCACAGCCACGCCAGATCCAAACTGCATCTGTGACCCCACGGCAATGTCGAATCCTTAACCCATTGAGCTGAGCCAGGGATCAAACCTGCATTCTTATGGATACTAGTCGGGTTCAAGCCAGGATGGAACTCTTTTTTTTTTTTTTCCCCCAGTGGGGAGGGGACGGATCGGAGAAACCTGAGGTAGATGATAGATTGAACAGAAAGCAGCCAGAGCCAAGGGGACTAACAGATTCTTTAAGTTTGCTATATAATCTCCTAATTACTGACTCAAATTCACTGGAAACAAAGTAGAGGGTAAATCAGGAACTCACCTGGGACATGGCCAACCAGTTCCAGCCACGCAAAGGATGAAAATCTAGGAAGGCCCAAGAATGAGGAGGGTGGAGATCAGTGCACTCAGCTGTTCCCCTGGGACATGGCTAAGCTCCCGTAAGCTTTGCACATGAATTTATCTTCTCTTTCTAGACAGATGTATGACTTGTACTTAAAGACATCATATCAGAAGCCACTAGCAACCTGATACCTCCTTTCTCTCAAGAATTCTATACCTGGAAAGTTATCCTCAAACAGCAGTCATAAGTGAGCACAGGTTTGTTAACTACTCAACAATTTGGAAGCAACTAAACCTGTAGCGAATGGGACTCAATCAAAAAATAAGACACATAAAATAGGAAATACTACATGGGCTTTAGAAATGCAATGGAGGAGTTCGTGCTGTGGCACAGTGGGTTAAGAACCTGACTGCAGTGGCTCGTGGCTCTGTGGAGGCTTGATTCCCAATCGGTGCAGCGGCTTAAAGGATCAGGCATTGCTGCAGCTCCACAGCTGGGACTCGGATTCAGTTCCCAGCCAGGAAACTTCCACATGCTGCGAGTGCGGCCATGGGGAAAAAAAAAAAAAAGTAAAAATCCTGTTCTCATTTCTTAACCTATTTTAAAGCAGTTCACAGGAAAGCAGGTGCAGTGCAAACTCCTTTGTCAAGCAACGACA
>PVHT020000193.1:3585552-3727595 GCA_004024745.2 Catagonus wagneri
ATGGGCGTCCACTGCAGGGACCTGACTGATGGCTCCAAAATAGTGGCATGAATCCAATCCCGTGGCTGGCTGGTGGCCCAGAGGCTAGAGCTTCAGTCTTTGGATGGCACCGGCCATTAGTTGAGAGGTGTGTACACTACGATAAACCCCAAAGGAGGAGGACTCCTGATAACTGAAGCTGATTCAACTTTCAAGGTCTCTTTTTTTTTTCCAAAAGATGTTGTAATAAGCCAGTGTATAATAACATGTATTGTGGACTCTTAGACTATGCCAATTACTTTGCTATGTTTTTTATATTTATTCCTAATTTAAATTTATTATTAGAATCCCTCATTATTATTACACGGTACCTTGCAGATAGGGAGACTGCAGCATACAGATGTCAAGTGACTTAATCATAGCTTCACAACTAGAAATGAAATAACGTGTTAGAAATAGGCAGTTTGAAAAAATAAAAATAAATAAATAAATAAATAAATGGGAGTTCCCGTCGTGGCTCAGTGGTTAATGAATCCGACTAGGAACCATGAGGTTGCGGGTTTGATCCCTGGCCTCGCTCAGTGGGTTAAGGATCCGGCGTTGCCGTGAGCTGTGGTGTAGGTTGCAGACGTGGCTCGGATCCCGCGTTGCTGTGGCTGTGGTGAAGGCCGGCAGCTACAGCTCCTGTTACACCCCTAGCCTGGGAACCTCCATATGCCGCAGGTGTGGCCCTAGAAAAGGCAAAAAAAATTTTTTTAATTAAAAAAATATATAGAAATAGGCAGTTTGGCTCCTGAATTCATACCATTGACCTCTACACCATTCTGTAGTTATGAGAGCAACCTTATTTAAGAAAAAGGATCAGGGGCGTTCCCACTGTGGTGCAACAGGATCTGTGGTGTCTTGGGAGTGCTGGGATGCAGGTTCAATTCCTGGCCCGGAACAGTGGGTTAAGGATCTAGCGTTGCCACAGCTGTGGTGCAGATTGCAGCTAAGGCTTGGATCTGATCTTTGGCCCCGGAATTCCATATGCCGAGGGGCGGCCAAAAAAGATAAAAAGAAAGAAAAGAAAAAGGGTCAGGATGGTTACATGTCTTGGTGAATTTTGTAGAGCCAGTAAGTGGCAGAACTCAAAGTAGAACCTAGGTCTCCTGACTCCAAAGCCCATTCCTTTTTCAAGCTGACATTTGTCATATCCCCAGTCCTCTGGAACACAGGTCTTCAACTTTAACGCACACAGGATTTCCCTAAAGATCTTGTTAAAATGCAGATTCTAATTCAGGGGTTTTGTGGTGGGTCCTGGATTTTGTATTTCTTTCTTTTCCTGTTTTTTGGGGGGGTCTTTTGTCTTTTTAGGGCCACACCCACGGCATATGGAGGTTTCTAGGCTAGGGGTCCAACCAGAGCTGTAGCTGCCAGCTCACCCCACAGCCACAGCAATTCAGGATCCGAGCCGCATCTGCGACTTACACCACAGCTCATGGCAACTCCGGATCCTTAACCCACTGAGCGAAGCCAGGTGTTGAAACCCTGTTCTCATGGATGCTAGTCGGGTTCGCTAACCGCTGAGCCACAACGGAAACTCCAAGGATTTTGCATTTCTAACAAGGCCCCAGGTGGTGCTAATATGCTGGTCCTTAGAACACTGAGTCAAAATAAGGTTTTAGGGCCCCTCTGGTTTAGCAGCTATGACTGCTGCTTGGAACACACAGACGCAGATGGTGAGTAAGAGATGAGGAAAAGGACTGGGCTGCTCTCTGAATCTCAGTACTGAAGCCCCTCACTAATTTCCTTCTAGATTAAAGACTCCGAGGCCCACGGAGGAAAAGGATATTTCAGAGATTTGTTAACAGGCTGAGACTAGGACCTATTCCACTTGACTTCCCAGCCAATGTTCCTCCCTTCTCCTCCCCTCCCTCTGTTGTTTAGGAGCTTCTGGGCCAGGAGAACAGTAAAAAAATGGGCATTGTTCAATGATAGTTTAAGATTTTACAAGAAAGACCAGAGTGATCTCCATTCCAGGCCTCCTTGTCCTCCATGCTGTACTAAACACAGGTCTCAGCTGCTCAAGAGGACCCAGCTATACAGAGCCCGGGAGAAAGGTCAAAATAGCCCTCTTCCTAGGTCTGCACGTCCATGCAGGCATCACCCTGGGGAGAATGGACCCATGGCAGTCTCTCTGTTGCCCAGACACTATTTTTTTTTTTGTCTTTTTGCCTTTTATCTAGAGCCGCACCCGCGGCGTATGGAGGTTCCCAGGCTAGGGGTCTAACAGGAGCTGTAGCCGCCGGCCTTCGCCACAGCCACAGCAACGCGGGATCCGAGCCGCGTCTGCGACCTACACCACAGGTCACGGCAACGCCGGATCCTTAACCCACTGAGCAAGGCCCTGCCGGATCCTTAACCCACTGAGCAAGGCCGGGGATCGAACCCTCAACCTCATGGTTCTTAGTCGGATTCGTTAATCATTGAGCCACGAAGGGAACTCCTCAGACACTATTTGCAAGCCAGTCGCCTGGCCACAAACTGTAGGGACCACCAGTAACTACACACATACAGTTCTCTCTCTCTATCTCCCTCCCTCTCTCTCCCTCCCTCTCTCCCCCCTACCCCCTCCTTTCCCCCTCCTTCCCCCCCTCCCTCTCTTTTGGCTGCGCCTACGGCATGCAAAAGTTCCTGGGCCGGGAATTGAACCCATGCCACATCACCATCATCACTAAGAGTGAGAAAGAGAATGGAGGAGCAGAGTTCAGGAGCCACCACAAGCTTTCAGGATCATCATGGTACAGAAAGTCAGGAAGTTTTTTCCTCTCACCCAGAGGTCAGAAAACTACAGAAAAACACTGCTGACAGCACGGGTGTCCCATGGTCCCATGGTGGTTGGGTGATTAGCATAGAAAGGAGTCTAGCAGGGGTTTTGCAACTCACATCTGCTGAAAGATACTTGCCTCCTCTTCCTGCTAGAGGAAGAGTATGGTTTCTAACTCCCTCTCCCTTCCATATTTCATGCAGAGAGGTCACATTGGCAAGAGGGTCTGAGAAATGTCATCTCAGTGCTTCCAGCCCTTGCAATACAGGGAAGGGAGTGGGAGTGGAAATGTAGTGGAGTGCCAACAAACAATACCTGCACATCTTTGAAAATCCCATTAAAGTTGAAGGATTTGGTAGTTCCTGTTGTGGCTCAGTGGTAATGAACCCGACTAGTATCCATGAGGATGCGGGTTCAATCCCTGGCCTCACTCAGTGGGTTAAGAATCCGGCGTTGCCTTGAGCTGTGGTGCAGGTCGCAGGCTCAGCTTGGATCCTGTGTTACTGTGGCTTCTGCGTTGCAGAAGCCAAGGCTCTAGTCATGGGGACATTCAAGTATGGAGCATCCTCCTGGGTACTGAGCTTGGAGATGGATTCTAGGATTTATTTTACATGGCACCTCTGACAGTATTCCATTCAATAGAATATACTCTTTCTGGTCAAGGTCAGACAGGCTCTTAGAATTCTTTTCAACAGTATGTTCTAGACTATCTCTATCAATCAGAGTTGGCAATTGTGTTGAAACCTATTTGCTACGTCTACTCTAGGTCAGCATTTCAAAGACTGTGTTCCATGAAACACTGGTTCCTTCACTTACTAGCAATCATGATGTGAGTAAAGGTTTCTATGATCACAAAACCTGAGAAACACTGAGGGTTTTTTTGCCTCCCCCCCTTTTTTTAGGGCCGCATCCATGGCATTTGGAGGTTCCCAGCTAGGGGTCCAGTTGGAGCTACAGCTGGCAGCCTACGCCACAGCAATTCAGAATCAGAGCCATGTCTGGCAATGACAGATACTTAACCCACTGAGAAAGGCCAGGGATCGAATCCACAACTTCACTGTTCCTAGTCGGATTCATTTCTGCTGCGCCACAATGGGAACTCCCACACTGCTTTTTTTTTTTTTTTTTAATTTTAAGTAGGCACTCACGGCATATGGAGGTTCCCAGGCTAGGGGTCAAATCGGAGCTGTAGCTGCTTGCCCATGCCACAGCCACAGCAACACCAGATCTGAGCCCTGTCTGCAACCTACACTACAGCTCATGGCAACACTGGATCCTCAACCCACTGAGCAAGGCCAGGGATCGAACCTGTATCCTCATGGATGCTAGTCATGGATGCTAGTCAGATTCATTTCCACTGAGCCATGATGGGAACTCCATAAACACTGTTTAGATGGGTTTTTAAAATTGAATTATAGTTGATTTACAATGTTTCAGGTGTGCAGTAAAGTGATTCAGATTATATATATATATATATATATATATATATATATATATTCTTTTTCAGATTCTTTTCCCATTAGAGGTTATTATAAGATAATGAATATAGTTCTATATAGTAGGTCATTGTTTATTTTCTTTTCTTTTTTGGCTACATCGCAACAAATGAAAGTCCCCAGGCCAGGGACTGAATCCGAGCTGCCACTGGGACCTACGCCACAGCTGCAGCAATGCCAGATCCTTAACACACTGCACTGGGCCGTGGATCTATCCCACACTGCTACAGAGATAGCGCCTGATCCTTAACATGCTATACCACACCGGGAATTCCTATTTCATATATAGTAGAGTGTATCTGATAATCCTAAATTCCTAAATTATCCCCCCTCCCTTTCCCCTTTAGTAACTATAAGCTTATTCTCTATGTCTGTGAGTC
This sequence comes from Catagonus wagneri, assembly GCA_004024745.2. Taxonomy (NCBI): domain Eukaryota; kingdom Metazoa; phylum Chordata; class Mammalia; order Artiodactyla; family Tayassuidae; genus Catagonus; species Catagonus wagneri. Next base: position 3,590,217 of record PVHT020000193.1, read on the forward strand.
TATTTCTGTTTCGTAAAGTTCGTATGTATAATATTTTTAGATTCCACATATAGGTGATATCATGTGATATTTGTCTTTCTCTGACTTACTTCACTTAGTATAATAATCTCTAGGTCCATCCACGTTGCTGCAAATGGCATTATTTCATTCTTTTTTATGGCTAAGTAGTTTCCCATGATACTATACATGTACCACATCTTCTTTATCCATTCATCTGCCAATAGACAATTAAGTTTCTTTCATGTCTTGGCTTTTGTATAGCGCTGCTATGAACATAGGGGTGTGCATGTATCTTTCCAATTTAGAGTTTTCATCTTTTCTGGATATATGCCCAGGAGTGGGATTGCTGGCTCAAATGGTAACTCTATTTTTAGTTTTTTGAGGAACTTCTATACTATTTTTCATAGAGGCTGTACCAATTTACATTCCCACCAACAGATTAGGTGGGTGCCCTTTTCTCCACAGCCTCTCCAGCATTTGAGTGTTGACTTTTTGATGATGGACATTCTGATGCTTTGAGGTGATACCTCATGGTAGTTTTGATTTGCATTTCTCTAATAATTAGTGATGTTCAGCATCTTTGCATGTGCTTGTTTACTATCTGTATATCTTCTTTGGAGAAATGTCTGTTTAGATCTTCTGAGCTTTTTATTATTATTTTTTATATTGAGCTGTATGAGCTGTTTGTAGACTTTGAAAATTAATTCTTTGTTGGTGGCATCATTGCAAATATTTTCACCTATTCCATAGGTTGTCTTTTCATTTTCTTTATGGTTTCCTCTGCTGTGCAAAAGCCTTTAATTAGGTCTCATTTGTTTATTTTTGCTTTTGTTCCAGTTACTCTAGGATAGATGTGTTTTTTTAATGAAAGGACTTCTAGAACCACTAGCATATTAATTTACTGTATTGATCTCCCAAAGGGTCTGTAGAATATAGCCTTTTCCAAATGTATTTCAGCATAAAACTCTTTCCAAAGAACATGTAGGGAGACAAAGAACGTTTGTATGTCAAAGAGTAAGAGACTTCCTCTAGGTTGCCTGACATTGGGCTAGATGGGACAAGTGACTTCTCCAGCCTCCAAATAGGGTGAGGGACTGCTCAAGATCTCAATTTCCCACAAGGCTGTTGGGAAGTTGTCATTTTCAGAATTCCCCTGAACAACTGGCACCTGAGCTCAAATATTTGTCTTCTGCTTACAATGGCACTTTCGTGCTCATGCTATGAAAAGGAAGATCATTAGGGAGTGGTCCTGGTTCATGTGGTTGTACCCAACCCAATCAAACATGTCTCTCTATAGAATCATGAGACAATGGGAGACGTGTGCTCTTTGATGACCCAGCCTGTCTCAATGATACCTGCTGGTGACTGATTGGGCCTTTGCTTGACAGTGGTACCTAATCCTAATGTAGAATGAACACAGCAGACAGGTTGAACTGTTTCACTTGAGGGGTGGGAAGCATCCTTTCTGGGTCAAGGGCAAATCACCAGTAGTGCTCATGATTGAGTGGCCTCATTTTCTGTGTGTCACAAGTGCTCCTGAACTGGCAGGCCATGTGAACCTATGGCCTTATGATTATATGGCCACAATGTCTACAGGTCCCAGAAGTACTGCTTGAATGGGCAGTTTATTTGGTTCTTGGTGGACAATCTCTAAGTAGTCAAAATGTCTGGGGACCATAGGTGCACACCTGAATAGGCAGATAATTTGTCTATGTTACTATGAAAAATTGAGGCTGAGAAACAGGGCTGGCCATTTTTAGATCTCTCAGTTAGCTACTCTACTTTTGAACTTTAAGGATGAAGAGAAAGGGACAAGAGAGGGCCCCCCAAATCTGTACACCATTGTGGCAGCTGGTGCAGCCCAACCCCTCCAATCTTATCATCACACAGTGTACCAGACAGAGGACTTTTAGAGAAAGTCAGGTACATGTAAAAATGTGACAGTTCTTGGAAATAATAAGGCTTCCTCAAGACTTGTACCAGAAAGGGCTGAAGAAATCTGAGAGAGGATGGATAATTTGTCTAGATAAATCAGCTGACTTATTATTCCATTTCCCTTCTCTCACCTTGTTAGTTTTGCAGTCTTTAATTATTCTTTTAGTGGTTACCCTAGAGATTATGACATACACCCTTGATTTATTAGTCTTCTACAGATTAGTACTTTTATTGGTTCCTTCACAATTCAATTAAATAAAATATTTTAGCTCAATTCCCTCTTATCTTTTGTACTATTGACCTGAATTCTAATGCTACATATATTTTAAGCATCTCAATGCATTACTATGATTGCTTAATACAGTCAGTGTTCATGTAGATTTATCCACATTTTTACCCTTTCCAGTATTCTTCATAACTTTTTGTACTTTTTATTTTTTAAGGATCTTCCTAACTTTAAGAAATCTCTTTTGTATTTATTTTAGCGTAGCTCTGCTGGCAATTAATTGTATTGGCATTTGTTTTTCTAAAATCAACTTTATTTCACCTTCATTTAAAACAATATTTTCTCTGATAGTAGAATTCTAGGTTAGCAGTTATTTTATTTCATCACTTTAAGGATATCATTTCATGGAGTTCCCTGGTAGCCTGGTGGTTAAGGATACGGTGTTGTCACTGCTGTGTCTCAGGTCACTGCTGTAATGTGGATTCAATCCCTGGCCTGGTAACTTCTGTTAAAAAAAAAAAAAAAAGATATCACTTCACTGTACTTGGTGAAAAGTCAGCTGCCATTCTTATTGTTTCTCTTTTGAATATAAAGTGACTTTTTTCTCTGGCTGCAATTAGATTTTCCTTTTTTTCTGTTTTGTTTTTAGCAGTTTGACTATGATTTGCCTAGTTATGATTGCCTTTGTATTCATTCTGCTTGAGATTAGTAGAGCTTTTTAATCAATGTCTTGATGTCATTTGTCAATTTTAGTATCTCTTTAACCTGGTATTCCTTTCAGTTAAACATCGATTGGAACTTTACATCATGTTTCATGTCTCTCACACTCTTTCCATTATTTTTCATTCCTTTTTTTCATAATACCCTAGCCTGGATAGTCTCTACTAGCTGTCTTCCAGTTCACTAGGCTTCTATTTTGCTATATCCAACAGCTATTTAGTGCCTAATTTGAGCTCTATTTTTCAGCTCTAGAATCTCCATTTGATTCTTTATAATATCAATAATTTTGTCATCTAACTTCTTGAACATAGTAATCATAGTTTTTTTAAAGTTCCTGTCTGATAACTCACATGTTTGGATCACTGTTGGGTTTATTTGTATCTGTCTGTTTTTATCTTAGTTTCCTTCATCTGATTCATGGCATGCTTATGATTTGTTTAATTTAATTGAATATCAGAAATTGTATATGAAGAGTTTTTAAAAATTTCTCTGGATGATGTCCCATCCTCCAGAAACAATCTGCTTTTCTCCTGGGGGCAAGATATAGTAGAAACAGATAACCTTGATCTATCAAGGATTAAGATGATTTGAGAATCTATTTCATCTTCATGAGGGTTGATCATAGTTTGCCTCTCCTAGGACAAAGCCGTTCAGGATTTTTTATCTGAAAGCTTGGCAGACCCTCATCTCTTATTTTTGTCTATCACTATGTGACTTCCAAAAGCTCTGCTTAAATTTTTAGCTTTTTAGTTGCTGCTTTCTGCTTGACTTCATGACATCCTGTCTTACGTAGTTTAGACACTGAACTATGCTCACAATTTGGAGCTCAATTTTCTGTAGTTCCTTTTTTTGTTAGAACTTGACCTTCAAGTCTTGGCTGCCTTAATAACAAGCAGTAAATCCAATTTTTTGTGCCCTACTTCATGAGACTTCTTAAAGCTCTGAGTCACCATTTTCTGCTCTTCACCTTGGCTCCACACAGCTTAGGAACTGAGAATGCTTCAAGGGAAAAAGAAAGTACTCACCTCAGTGTGTTTCCCTTCACTTAATCCAACCTCTCTAATGCTGGTTTCCTTGCTTTACCTCTGATGCCTTAAAAATTTTGTGCTCTTTTGGTATTTTATCTAGTTTTCACAGTTTCTATCAGGCAAAGAATTGGCATGAGAAAAGGTAACCTGTCATATGTTAGAAGAAGTCCTTGCTGTAGAATTTCTATAGATATCAGTTACCAATCTAAGAACAACTCTTTCTATCCCGGGTTTGCAAAGAGGCTTTGATATGGATGGATTTACATTTATTAAATGTCTTTTCTGTATCTATTGAGATGTGATTTTTCTCCTTTATTCTGTCAATGTGCCATTGCATTCATTGATTTACAAATATTGTATTCCCCAGAATTAACCAAGTTTAGTAATGATATATTATCTTTTCATGTATTTATGGAACTAATGTAATAATGTTTTGTTTAGAATGTCATAAAAAAGATTGAACAGAATTTTGCTTCCTTGTAATGTTCTTGTCAGCTTTTGGATCACAGCAATGCTATTCTCATAAAACAAGATGGAAAATGTTCTCTTTGTTCTTCTCTTTGGAAGAGTTACTTTTTTTCCAGATGAGTTTATATAATGTTGGTGTTAGTTGTTCTCTATCTAGCTCCCTGATAAAATTTGTCAAGTAAGCCATGTGAAGCTTGAGTTTTCTTTATGGGAAAGTTTTAAATAATGGATTAAATGTTTATAAATAGACACAAGAAAATTTAGATTCTCTACTCATGTGTCAGTTCGTTAGTTTTTCCTCAGAACTGAGCTCACTGCATCTCGGTTTCATGTTTTTAGTAGAAGCTTTTCATAATCTTTTCTAATGACCTTTTTTTTCCTTTTTTTTGCTTTATAGGGCCTCACTTGCAGCATATGGAAGTTCCCAGGCTAGGGGCTGCATCAGAGCTACAGCTGCCAGCCTACACCACAGTCATAGCAATGCGGGATCTGAGCCACATCTGTGACCTACACCACAGCTCACGGCAACACCGGATCCTAAATTCACTGAGTGAGGCCAGGGATCGAACTTGCATCTTCATGGATACTAGTTGGGTTCATTACCACTGAGACACGATGGAACTCCTCTAATGACCTTTTTAGCGTCTGTGAGATATGTGATATTCCCTTTTTCATTCCTGGTATTAATTTATTTATGACTTATTACCTTAATCCAATCAGGTATTGAGCGACTTTAAATCCAAGCTTCATTCTTAGGAATGATCTATTTCAGTTCGCACTTACTGCATCTAAATTTTTGGGGTGTTTATAAAGACCTCTCTGAATTGGCATGCCCTGAACTTTCGATGACCACATAAGACGCTGAAATCTCTGAATTACAGCTCTCACTTGTAGAATGTGCAGAATGGTGATCACTTTGAGAGGAAAGGCAGCCTCTGTTGGCTTTCTTCTACTTCTGGGTCTTAGTTGTACAAAGTCTTAATGCCTGTGATTATGTGATGCCTTTGAATAGTTTTTAAAATATTTTCTCCAGGTATTCTAGTTGTTTTCCATGGGATAGTTGGTCCAAATCAAGTAATTCAGCTTTTGCTAGAATTTTTTCTTATATGATGTTAATACTATGCTTCAATTATATTGAGAAAACTAAATAAAAATTCTTCTCCAGTGCTAGAGTTCCCACTGTGACGCAGTGGTAATGAACCTGGCTACTATCAATGAGGACACGGGTTTAATCCCTGGCCTCGCTCAGTGGGTTAAGGATCCAGTGTTGCCATGAGCTGTGGTGTAGTTTGCAGATGCGGCTCAGATCTGGCGTTGCTGTGGCTGGGCGTAGGCCGGTGGCTGTAGCTCCAGAGCAACCCTTTGCCTGGGAACTTCCATATGCCATGGGTACAGCCCTAAAAAAAAAAATCCTTCTCTAGTGAACAAAGATTGCATTTTTTTTTGTCTTTTTGTCATTTTAGGGCCGCACCTGCAGCATATGGAGGTTCCCAGGCCAGGGGTCTAACAGGAGCTGTAGCCGCCAGCCTACGCCACAGCCACAGCAACGCCAGATCCGGGTCACGTCTGCAACCTACACCACAGCTCACGGCAACGCCGGATCCTTAACCCACCACGAGGCCAGGGATTGAACCCGTAACCTCACGGTTCCTAGTCAGATTCGTTAACCACTGCACCACGATGGGAACTCCAAAGATTGCATTTTTAATAGCATATTTTAAGTCTTCAGATGCACATACTACATGTAAGTACTTCGAGGTCTTTTTATTCAAACAAGTCCTTTTTTTTATGTGAATCAAGCTTTGCCACACTTTGTCTTCAGCTTTACCTAACAGAATTATCTATTGGGAAGAGTGCTAGAGTGCTGGCTTTTGTGCAGATACCACAAGAGGGGCTTTCAACAGTCATTCTTGACTCCTTCTAACTTTGACCTACCTTATATCAAGAATTGGACTTGTGACAGTTCTGTCTAATAATGAGTAAGTGGAATTATATGGAGAGGACATCTTTTCCCAATTAAAAAAAGGAAAGCCTGGAAAGGAGATTTTTTTTTTTACCATCAACTTCTTTATCCTTCCTTATGCTTGCCTAGAATATAGACAATATCTGGTAGTAGGCAAGCCATCTTATAAGAATGAGGCATGAGAACAAACTAAGAAGTGGTTACATAGTAGCCATCTGGGTCCCTGACAGGATTACTTAGTGACTACATGTATCCCAGACTGGCCATCTTCAGACTCCTTATTAGATGAGATAACTAAACATCTTGTTTTCCTAGGCCACTGTGAGTCAACTTGTTGTTATTTGCAGCTGAAAATATTTCTAACTAATATAGATTGAGATTCAGGAGAACTGGATTCTAATTCTAATATGACCACAGTGAAATGTCCAAATAAAAATAAATTGTATTTCTGTATATCAGCAAAAAGACATTTAGAAAATGAAATTAGGAGTTCCTGTTGTGGCTCAGCAGGTTAATAACCTGATATAGTGTCCACAAGGATGCAGGTTTGATCCCTGGCCTCACTCAGTGGGTTAAGGATTCAGTTTTGCCATGAGCTGTGGTGTAGTTTGAAGATACGGCTCAGATCTGGCATTGCTGTGGCTGTGGTGTAGGCCAGCAGCTGCAGCCCCAATTCGATCCCTAGCCTGGGAACTTCCATATGCTGTAGGTGCAGTCCTAAAAAGAAAAAAGAAAATGAAATTAAAAGAAAATGGTTTATTTTTAACCACCATTCCCATTAAAAGGGAACCAGGGAGTTTTATAGAAATGTTTGATTCTGGAGTTCCCGTCGTGGCTCAGTGGTTAACGAATCCGACTAGGAACCATGAGTTTGTGGGTTCGATCCCTGGCCTTGCTCAGTGGGTTAAGGATCCAGCGTTGCCGTGAGCTGTGGTGTAGGTCGCAGACACGGCTCGGATCCCGCGTTGCTGTGGCTCTGGCATCGGCTGGCGGCTACAGCTCCGATTAGACCCCTAGCCTGGGAACCTCCCTATGCCGTGGGTGTGGCCCTAGAAAATGCAAAAAAGACAAAAAAAAAAAAAGAAATGTTTGATTCTGGGTCTGGAGCTGGAAGAATACATGATGATCATGCGCTATCTTCTTGTGCTAGAAAGCAAGGACGTACTTAAAGACTAATGTCTAAAGATATAGTAGGCATCATGGAGGGCCTTCCCTGGCCACATTTGATCATTTGAACACCACGAAGAAATGGCTGCAAGTTATTATAATACATTAAATAAGTAAAAACTCATGAGTTCATAGTGACACTCTGAAAATGAGCAAATCAAAAAAGATGAAAGGAAAAAGAAGAAAGCCCTCTGTCATTGTCTTAGAATGAGTTACAGGTTAACAGAGATGGAAAGGTGCATACAGAATATTTATTGGGAAGAAACATCTGTTTGAGGAAGACAGGATTGGCCAGAGGGAGAATTTACCCCCAACACAATTGCAACTGAAGCTGGGATGGCCCTTCCAAATTGAGGGCTGGACTTTTGTATTCCTACATCAGATACTCATTGAACACTGCCTGCTCCCTGGGCAGGGTTGGGGAGGTGAGGGCATAACTTTGATTGAGGTAGTTCCCTGTAGCTGAGGGCAGCTCTCAATGAGAGATATAGCTGTGAGGTCAGTAGCTGATTTTCCCAGAAGCTGGGGGATAATGTATTAGCCCTGAGAGGGAGATATGAGCAGAGCACCACAGTATTCATTATAGCAATTAGTTGTAGAAGAGTGCGACTTAATAAATGTGTTGAGGAGTTCCCGTCGTGGCTCAATGGTTAACGAATCCAACTAAGGAACCATGAGGTTGCAGGTTCGATTCCTGGCAACGCTCAGTGGGTTAAGGATCTGGCGTTGCCGTGAGCTGTGATGTAGTTTGCAGACGCGGTTCCGATCCCACGTTGCTGTTGTTGAGGCGTTGGCAGGCGGCTACAGCTCCGATTCAACCTCTAGCCTGGGAACCTCCATATGCCACAGGTGCGGCCCTAGAAAAGGCAAAAAGACAAAAAAATGTGTTGAGAATTATATAATTAGTAAATCACTATTTTTGTAAGCCTCCATGTAATCCTTGATTCAGGGAAGGAACTTCAAGAAATAATATCTTTGTTTTGAGCTGTTAAGACAAAATACCATAATTGGGTGGCTTATCAATGACAGTACTTGGATTTTCAGTTCTGGAGCTTGGAAGTAGGAGCTCATGGTGCTAGTATGGTTGGGTTCTTGGTGAGGGCCCACTTCAGGGTTGCAGCTGGCTAACTTCTTGTTTATCCTCACAAGGTGGGAAAGGAGCAAACTAGCTTTCACCTCTTCTTATAAGGGCACTAATCCCATTCATGAGGCTCTACCCTCATGATCTAATCAACTCCCAAAGGCCCCCACCTCCTAATACTACCACATCGAGGGTTAGGATTTCAAGGTATGAATTTGAGGGAGACACATTCCGTCCATAGCAGATGTTAAAAGCACTTGATTAAAGGTTGATTTTGTTTTTGTTTTTGTTTTTGGCTGTGCCTGTGGCCTGTGGAAGTTCCTGGGCCAGGGATCAAAAATGTACCACAACAATGATCCAAGCCGCAGCAGCGACAAGGCAGGATCCTTAACCTGCTAGACCACCAGGAAACTCCATAGAAGGTTGTTTTTGACCATGTAGAACCAAAATGTTACTCTATAAATTATTTGCTAATAATATCATTAATAGTGTGTTGCATGGTAGCACCTATGAAGTATTCTTGGCAGTTGTTAAATATTTGTGTTAAAAATGCTTAACCTATAACTGATCAAACTTCTAGACCTAACTTCCAGTCTGTAGAAAATACAGGGGAGAAAGGTTTCGATGACATCATGAGGAAACAATCAGATGATACAAAATGTGGGCCTGGTTTCTTCAAAAAGTCAGTATTAGGCTCACGGATCATGGCAAGGTGATGATGATGGTGTAGATTTGATTTCCCTAAGCACTATCTTAAAAGTAGAACCATTATGATAGCAAAAGAGAAACATTTCACAGACTACATTTTTTTTTGTCTTTTTGCCTTTTTTTTTTTTTTTTTTATGTAGAGCCGCACCCGCGGCATGTGGAGGTTCCCAGGGTAGGGGTCTAACAGGAGCTGTAGCTGCCGGCCTTGGCACAACCACAGCAATGCGGGATCCGAGTCGCGTCTGCGACCTACACCACAGCTCACAGCAACGCCAGATCCTTAACCCACTGAGCAAGGCCAGGGATCGAACCCGCAACCTCATGGTTCCTAGTCAGATTCGTTAACCACTGAGCCACGACGGGAACTCCCCTACTCTCAATAATAAATAACAAATCTAGATAGAAAATCGGCAAGGATATAAAAGGCTTAAACAACATTATTAACAAACTTGAACTGACATCTATAAAACATTCCATCCAACCAAAGCAGAATACATATTTTCAAGTGCAAATGGAACATTCTCTAGGATAGATGATATTAGGTCATAAAAAGTCTCAGTAAATTTAAAAGATTTGAAATCATGCAAAGCATATTCTCTGACTGCAACAGAAATGAATTAGAAACCACAAATAATGAAATCTGGTATTTGGAAACTAAGTAACAAACTTCTAAATAACTCACAAGTGAAAGAAAAAAATCACAAAAGGAGTTTTAAAATATGTTGAAGTGAAGAAAATGAAAATATAACATATCATATTTTATGGGATGCAGCTAAGGCTTAGAGAGATATTTTATAGTGTTAAACCTAAAGATACCAAATGAATAACCTAAGCTTCTGCCCTAAGAAATTAGAAAAAGAAGAGCGAGCTGAAGCAAACAGAAGGAAGAATATAATAAAAACTAGAGCAGAAATCAATGAAATAAAAACAGTAGCAACAACAAAAGTTGAGAAAAATCAATGAAAGCTAAAGTTGGTTCTTAGAAAAAAATCCATGCATTTGAAAAAACTTTAGTTAGACTAAGAAAAAAAAAAGGCACAAATTACTGCAATTTGGAATGAAAGAGAGATCATTACTATTGATATTTCAGAAATGAAAACAACTGTTAGGGAATACTATAAACAACTTTATACCAACAAATCAGAAAATGTAGATAATATGGACCAATTGGTAGAAATATACAAATTACCAAAACTAATAGAATATATATAAAACTGATAGAAATTGAGAATCTGAATAGACCCATAATAAGTAAATGCATTCAGGAGGAGTTCCCATCGTGGCTCAGCAGAAACAAATCGACTAGCATCCATGAGGATGCAGGTTTGATCCTTGGCCTTGCTCAGTGGGTTAAGGATGTGGCGCTGCTGTGAGCTGTGTTGCAGGTTGCAGACACAGCTTGGATCCCCCATTGCTGTGGCTGTGGAGTAGGCCGGCAGCAACAGCTCCGATTTAGCCCCTAGCCTGGGAACTTCCATGTGCCTTGGGTGCGGCCCTAAAAAGACCAAAAAAAAAAAAAAAGACAAAAAAATGTAACTGCATTGAATTTAGTAATTAAAATTCTGCCCATGAAGAACTGTTCAGGCTCAGATGGCTTCATTAATGAATTCTATGTAACATATAAAGAAGAGTTAACATTGATTCTCACAAACTTTTCTAAAAAACAGAGAAGGGAACACTTTCCAGTTCACTGTATGAGACCAGTATTACCCTGATACCAAAACTGGACAAAGATAGCACAAGAAAAAAATAAAAAATACTGACTGATAACCTTCATGAACATAGATAAATAATCCTCAGCCAAATATTGGCAAACCAAATCCAGCAACGTATAAAAAAAGACATGATGTAATGGAAAAATAAAAAAATAAATAAATCAAAATAAAAAGAAAAGACATGACAGTGGAATTTGTTTCAAGAATGCAAGCTTGCCTTATCATATGAAAATCAATTCGTATAATAAATTATATTAGTGAGTAATGGATAAAAAAAGATGATCATCTCAAGAGATACAGAAAAACATTTATCAAAGTCTAACATTCATGTACGACAAAAAACAAATAAAGCCAAATATATATTAAAAGCTGAGGCTAAACCACTTAAATAAGCTGGTACAAATATTAAGACAAAAATTGTGAAACAACTATAATACAATAATGAGTAAAAGAATGAACATGAAGATGTAAAGTAGGACATCAAATGCACAAAATGTGGGAGTTCTCTGGTGGCCCAATGGTTAAGGATTTGGCATTGTTGCTGCTGTGGCTTGGGTCTGATCCCTGGCCCAGGGACTTCTGCAAGCTGTGGACATGGCAAAAAAATACCAACACAAAATGTGGTAGAGGAGAGTAAAAAAACGTAGATCTTTTACAAAAAGACAAAAAAAATGTAGATCTTTTAGAATGTGTTGAATTTAAATGACAGAAATTATATCAAACATTCTTTCTGACCACAGTGGTATGAAATCAGAAATCAGGTACAGGAAGAGTAGGAAAAGCACAAATACGTGGAGACTAAAGAACATGCTACTAACAAAACAATGGGTCAATGAAGAAGTCAAAGCGGAAATCAGAAAATACCTTGAGACAAATGAAAAGGGAAAAACAACTTTCCAAAATCTATGAGATGCAGGAAAAGAAGTTCTACGAGGGGAGTTTATAATGATACAGGCCTTCCTAAAGAAACAAAAATCTCAAATAGATACCCTAACCAACCATCTAAAGGAATTAGAAAAAGAAGATAAAACAAAGCCCAAAATCATCAGAAGGAAGAAAATAATAAAGATCAGAGAGGAAATAAATGAGATAAAAAAATAATAGAAAAAAATAATAGAAAAGATCAGTGAAACCAAGAGCTGTTTTTGTGAAAAGATACACAAAATTGATCAGGTTCATCAAGAAAAGAGAGGATCCCAAATAAATAAAATAAGAAATGAAAGAGGAAGAGTTCCCATTGCGGCTCAGTGAAAATGAATCTGACTAGTATTCATGAGGATGTGGGTTCGTTCAGTCCCTGGTCTTGCTTGGTGGGTGAAGGATCCAGCGTTGCCGTGAGATGTGGTGTAGGTCACAGGCACAGCTCAGATCCTGCGTTGCTGTGGTTGTGGTGTAGGCCAGCAGCAGCAGCTCTGATGTGACCCCTAGTCTGGGAACTTCCATATGCCATGGGTGCAGCCCTAAAAAGAAAAAAACAAGCAAACAAACAGACAAACAAAAGGAAGTGAAAGAGGAGACTAAAAACTGATGTCATAGCTGATATCATAGGGATACAAGAAATAAGAGAATATATGCCTATAAGTTGGACAACCTAGAAAACAAGAACAAATTTTTCTTTTCTTTTCTTTCCTTTTCTTTCTTTCTTTTTTTTTCCCTTGCTTTTCTTAGGGCTGCACCCGCAGCATATGGAGGTTCCCAGGCTAGGAGTCTAATCAGTGCTATAGCCGCCGGCCTACACCACAGCCACAGCAACCCCAGATCTGAGCTGCATCTGCGACCTACACCACAGCTCCTGGCAACGCCGGATCTTTAACCCACTGAGCAAGGCCAGGGATGGAACCCACAACCTCATGGTTCCTAGTCGGATCCGTTAACTGCTGTGCCACAACGGGAACTCCAAGGACAAATTTCTAGAAACATAAAATCTTCCAAGGCTGAATCAAGGAGAAACGATCTGAACAGACCAATCTCTAGTAGTGAAACTGAATTTGTAATAAACTGCCAGCCAACAGAAGTCCCGGACTGGATGGCTTCACAGGGCAATTCTACCAAACGTATAAAGAACGACTAACCCCTATCTTCCCAAACTATTCCAAAAAATTTAAGAAGATGAAATACTCTCAAATTTATTCTATAAGGCCACTATTATTCTGATATTGAAACCAAAGACACTACAAAATAGGAAAATCACGGGCCAATACCTCTGACGAATATTAGCAAACTGAGTACAACAAAATGTAAAAAAAGATCACACACCATGATCAAGTGGGACTTATTCCAGGGGTGTGTGGGTGGTTTAATATTTGCAAATCAATCAATGTGATACATCAAACAAAAGGAATGATAAAAATCACATGATCATCTCAACAGATGCAGAAAAAGCATTTGACAAAATTCATCATCCTTTAATGATAGAAATGCTCATCAGATTGGTGTAGAAGGAACATATCTCAACATAAAGACTATTTATGACAAATCCATAGCTAATATCATTCTCAATGATGAAAAGCCAAAAGTCTTTCCCCTAAAATCAGGAACAAGACAAGGATGCCCACTCTTGACACTTCTATTTAACATAGTTTCGGAAGTCCTGGGCACAGCAATCAGAGAAGAAAAAGAAATAAAAAAGGCATCCAAATTGGAAGGGAAGAAGTAAAATGGTCAGTATTTGCAGATGACAAGATATATACATAAAACCCTAAAGTCTCCACCAAAAAACCATTAGAGCTAATACATAAATTCAATAAAGCTGCAGGATACAATATTAATACATAGAAATCTGTTGCTTTTCTATACACTAATAATGAACTATCAGAAAGAGAAAGTAAGAAAACAATCCAGTTTAAAATTGCACCAAAAAAGAATAAAATGCCTAGGAATAAACTTAGCCAAGGAGGTAAAAGACCTAAACTCTGAAAACCATAAAATACCGATGAAGAAAATTTCAGATAATACAAAGAAATGGAATGATACCCCATGCTCTTGTATTGGAAAAATGAATATTGTTAAAATGTCCATACTACCCAAAGCAATCTACAGATTTAATGCAATCCTTATCAAAATTCCCATGGCATTTTTCAAAGAACTAGGACAAATAATCCTAAAATTTATAGGGAACCAAAAAAGACCCTGAATAACCAAAGCAATCTTGAGGAAAGAGAACAAAGCTGGTGGTATCACGTTCCCAGACTTCAGACTATACAAAAAATTACAGTAATTGGAAGAGTATGGCACTCAGAAAAACAGACACACAGAGCATGGAACAGAATAGAGAACCCAGAAATCAACCACACACTTATGGTCAAATTAACCTACAACAAAGGTAGCAAGAATATACAATAGAGAAAAGACAGTCTCTTCAATAAGTGATACTGGGAAAACTGGACAGCCACATGCAAAAGAATAAAATTTGAACATTCTCTAACATCATATACAAAAGTAAGTTCAAATTGATAAAAGACCTAAATATAAGGCTGGAAACCATAAAACACCTAGAAGAAAACATGGGCAGTACACTCTTTGACATAAATTACAGTAATAGTTTTTTGGATCTGCCTCTTAAGGCAAAAGAAATAAAAGCAAAAATAAACAAACACAACCTAATTAAACTTAAAAGCTTTTGCACAGCAAAGGAAAGCACTGCCCAAACAAAAAGACAGCCTATTGAATGTGAGAATAATTTGCAAATGATATGACCTACAAGGAGTCAATATCCAAAATGTATAAATAGCTCATACAACTCAGTATCAATAACATAGACAAACTGATTAAAAAATGGGCAGAAAATATGAACAGACATTTTTGCCAAGAAGATGTACAGATCACCAAAGAACACATAAAAAGATGCTCAACATCACTGATCATTAGAGAAATGCAAATGAAAACCATGAGATAACATCTCACATCTGTCAGAATGGCTGTCATCAAAAAGTCTACAAATAACAAATGTTGGTGAGGATGAGGAGAAAAAGGAACCCTTGTGCATGGTTATGGGAATGTAAATTGTTGCAGCCACTACGGAAACAGTGTAGGGGTTCCTCAAAGAACTAAAAATAGAACTACCATATGATTCATCAATTCCACTGCTGGGAAAAAAACCCAAAAACTAATTTGAAAAGATACATGCACTCCAATGTTCATACACCACTATTTACAACAGCCAAGATATAGAAGCAACCTAAGTGTTTATCAACTGATGAATGGATCAAGAAGATGTGGTGTATATATGCAATGGACTATTACTCAGCCATAAAAATGAATAAAATTCTGCTACTTGAATCACTGTGGATGGACCTAGAAGATACTATGTTTAATGAAGTAGGTCAGATAGAAAAATACAAGCACTTTATCACCTATTTGTGGATCAAAAAAATTAAAACAAATGAATGAGTATAATAAAACAGAGACTCAGATGCAGAGAACAAACTAATGATTATCAATGGAGAAAGGTACAGGGGGAGGGGTAAGATAGGGATATAGGATTAAGCGACTCAAACTACTATGAATGGAATAAATAAGCAACAGGATATATTGCACAGCTCGGGGAAATTTAGCCATTATTTTGTAAAAACTTTAAATGGAGTATGATCTATAAAAAAATTGAATCACTATGGAGTTCCCGTCATGGCTCAGCGGAAACGAATCCAACTAGGAACAATGAGGTTACTGGTTTGATCCCTGCTCTCGCTCAGTGGGTTAAGGATCCAGCGTTGCCTTGAGCTGCAGTGTAGGTCACAGACGCCACTTGGATCTGGCCTTTCTGTGGCTGTGGTGTAGGCTGGCGGCTATAGCTCTGATTAGACCCCTAGCCTGGGAACCTCCATATGCCACGGGTGTGGCCCTAAAAAGACATAAACAAAACAAAACAAAATTGAATTGCTATGTTGTATACCTAAAACTAATATGATATTGAAATCAACTATATTACAATAAGAAAAAGTATCAAGACAATTCAATGGAGAAAGGATAGTCCTTTCAACAGATGGTGCTGGGATAATTGGATATCCATATGCAAAAGGATTGGTTTGTATCCTTAACTCACAACACACAAAAATTCACTCAAAACGTGTCATAGACCTAAAAGCTAAAACTGTAAAACTTTTAAAGGAAAATGCAGGAGGAAATCTTGGTATTGTCGGGTTAGGCAAAATACATGAAAGAACAAATTTATAAACTGGACTTCATCAAAATTATAAAACTTTTGTGCTTCAAAAGACACTATTAAGAAATTGAAGACAGTCTACAGACCAGAAAAAAATATTTGCAAATTATATTCCTGGCAAAAGACTGTGTCTAGAACGTACAAAGAACTTTCATAACTCAATAATAAAAAGACAAATAACTCAATTAAAAAATGGGCCAAAGTTTTGAAGACACATTTCACCCAAGAAGATATACAAATGACCAATAAACACATGAAAAGCTGTTCTGCACCCATTAATCTTTAGGGAAATGCAAATAAAAACCACAATGACACACCACTTCATACCCATTAGAATGTTGGTGAGGATGTGGAGAAATTGAAACCTTCAAACATTGCTGGTGAGACTATAAAATGGGAAAATGGGATAGTCACTTGGGAAAAACAGTTTGGCCGTTTTTTTTTTTCTTTTTCTTTCCTTTCTTTTTTTTTTCTTTGCTTTTCAGGGCCGCACCAGTAGCATATAGAGGTTCCCAGGCTAGGGGTCCAATCAGAGCTACAGCTGCTGGCCTACACCACAGCCACAGCAACGCAGGATCTGAGCCAAAAGAGTCTGCAAACTACACCACAGCTCACGGCAATGCCAGATCCTTAACCCACTGAGCGAGGCTAGGGATTGAACCTGTAAACCTCATGGTTCCTAGTCGGATTCATTTCCACTGCACGACAATGGGAACTCCCAAGGGCCTTCAATTTAAAGAGAGAAACTGGAAATTTACTACTGGGATCTCTTAGGCGGTCTTGGGAGAGATTTATGTATTTTTTTTCAATTTTCATTATAGGATTTTCTTAGGGACATAGAAATGGAGAAGCCCCTTACAGAGACTGTAGTCTTAGTGTCCAAAATTCTTAATTTCAGCACTTCTACTGATGCTCGTTATGTGAGATGTACTTTCATGTGATTTAGGAAAGCAATGGATGAGCTGTGGCCGCACGGGGGCAGCAGACACTTGGCTTTTCTAGCTTTCTCTTGGAACTGTGATAAATGGAGAGCTTGATTCTCTTTCATCTAAATGTCTTTTCCAGACTGCCCAACTAAGAGAAATGACTAGCCTAAAAATACTAATAACAGGAAACTTCGCGTGTTAATTGGAGTATTAAGAGTTTGGGCAGGAGCTTGCTTTTTTTTCTTTTTCTTTTTTGGCCACACCTGCAGCAAATGGAAGTTCCCGGGCCAGGGGTCAACCCTGAACCATAGCAGTGACCCTAGCCACAGCAGTGACAATACTGGATCCTTAACATGCTGAACCACAAGAGAACTCCAGCTTGCTTTTTTTTTCTTTTTTTAGGGCTGCACCCGCCCATATGGAGTCTAGCCCCAGGCTAGGGGTTGAATCAGAGCTGTAGCTGCCGGCCTACACCACAGCCACAGCAATGCAAGACCCAAGCTGTGTCTTCAACCTATACCACAGCTCACGGCAATGCTGGATCCTTAACCAAGGGATCAAACCCGCGTCGTCATGGATACTAGTCGGATTCATTAACCACTGAGGCACAATGGGAACTCTCAGCTTGCCTTTTTTTTTTTTAATGAATTTTTCAGAGGTCACTGAGAGCATGGGCCTGTTTCTTAGTTGCTGGGTATCAGCAGGGTAATCATAGTGCCTGGCATCTAGTGAGAGCTCAGTAAGTGTTGGTTTTCATTAGTGTTTTTAGAAGGTAACTGCTGCAACTCACCAATGCATAATCTCTAAGCTCTCAGACCATTGCATGCAAAGAAGGTTGTATCGCTTCAGCTAAGAGTGCTCACACTGTCTAGCACGGTTCCTACAGTTTCTACAGTCATGAATCTACACATGGTTCTGTCCCCGGCTTCTTAAGGAATCTTAGAAAATCAGTGGTTATGGGGCAAGAACTATAGCTGGGAGGTCTAAGGGTGGGAGCACCAAGGTTGTTATTCCGTGTGTGCCCCTCCCTTGGTCCTGCCTGTCCCTCTACTAGGGCCTCCTGAAGGAGGTTAGGCACTTATGCCCACACCACCAGCTGCCCAGCTCTTTAGCTCCTTCACTGGTTCTACCCCATCTGTTTCACCGTTCGTTGAATGCCTACTCTTCCTTAGGTGCTCCTCACACCTACCTCATTTAATATTTCTCTACATTGTAGGAAAGTGGGTTTAGGGCTATTTTTGCAGGTCCTACTCTTTCTGCCCAGAATACCTTTTCCTTCTTCTCCATCTAACTCCTATGTATCTTTATAGTTCAACTAAAGGCACATCCTGTTCTGGAAACCCCAGTACAATATAGATGTGGCCACGATGGATTTTCATGGCACCCGGTCTTATCCTAAGCACTGTGCTAGATCACGAGCTCGTTGGTCTTCCTCTTCTATGAGACCATGAACTCCCTGAGGCCAGAGCCCTGCCTCATTTGGCTTTGCCCTCCCAGAGCCTAGCAGAATTTCTGGCACATTGGAGCTGCTGCATACATGCTTGTGGAATGAGTAAATGAATCAAACCATTTATCATTGAATGAGATCTTTCCCTTCGCTTCCTTTCCCCAGTTAAAATGTCTTGATATTTAAAAAAAAAAATCCTTGGGAAATTATTCTTAAAACAAGCAGTCAGCTTTAACCTCCTACACAAAGAACATCAGAAAATACCAATGAACTGTAATTTACAAGTGTGATTTGCTGAAGGAGGAAACTTGTAGTGTGAACCCCTCAACATTGCAGGCTCTGTGCAATCCTACGGTGATACGGGCCAGGCTCCAGGTGTGCAGCCCTGGAAGATGCCCCACATCAGGCTTCCAGAAGCCTCGCTTTCTTTCTTTTTTTCTTTCCTTTCTTTCTTTCTCTTTTTTTTTTAAGGGCTGCACCTGCAGCATATGGAAGTTCCCAGGATAGGTGTCGAATTGGAGCTACAGCTGTTGGCCTACACCACAGCCACAGCAACTCCGGATCCAAGCTGAGTCTGCAACTTACACCACAGCTCACGGCAACACCAGATTCTTAACCCACTGAGCAAGGCCAGGAATCGAACCTGCAGCCTTATGGTTACCAGTTGGATTCGTTTCCACTGCGCCACAAAGGGAACTCCCTTCCAGAAGCCTCTCAGCATTCTAAGTATGCTGCTTGTCAATTCTCACAGCATCTCTGAATTTTAAGCAGGAGAAATAGAGAATTTCTTTCCTTCTTTTTTTTTCTTTCTCTCTTCTTATAGTTGGTGAATTAGAACACAGAGAAAGATCTAAGCAAACAGCTTAGCATCTCTTAAAAGAGAACAGTCAAGCCAGGACACACTCTGGTGCTCATTCCACAAAGCTTTGCTTCCTGTAACTGAAACAGGTCTGTGTTTTAATGAATTCATGGCATATGGGCCATAATAATCAAAGTGCCTGGCATTTCCTGGAATTTATGATCAGGTGGGGGATAGGTTGTTTTCTGCTTTTGAATGAATTCTCACATGCCTAACTCTAGAGTTAAGAAACTTAAGTAAAAATAATTTCTGGAAGAAGTAAGGCTTTTTAGTTTGCTGGTTCTTGTATCTGTACCCATACCTTCTGTTTGTTACCTCAAACCTCATCTCTACCCATGAACTTCAGTCACTATTTCTTCCCTGGCATTTTAATAGTGAGTGGCAAGATATTGTCCTCAAAGCCTGGGTCATGGCGGAAGTAAAAATACCTTGTTTACTGTCTTCTCTGTAAATAGAGAAGTTCACAGTCCTTCATTAACCTACAGTTATTGGACACATGTCTGTAGACAAAGAATTCTCCTTCTGACGCTTTTGTTTTTCTGATTTCTAAAAAGCCTTGTCAAGCCAGGTAGGAGTGAAAATCTGTGAATTCCGAAATAGCCTGACCAGTTTGCTCTATGTTTGGTGGTGTTCAGAAGTTTTTTTGAGTGTAAGAACAGTAGCTGGATCCTGAGGATCAATTTGGTCCCACTTGCCGAGGAAGTTGCCATTCAGTACTTGTTGTGGCCATTTAATTCTCAGTAAAGGTCACACCAGTTGATGCCAGGGAGCTTAAGCAAATACCTATGCTACTGATAGTGATGTTTGTATCATGTTCTTGAAATGAGTTGAAGCCTAAGCCTGACCTTCTCTTCTCCAGCAAATCTCTGGTTGCAATGATGGCAGTGATTTTTTTTTCCCCTAAGAACTTCAAATTGAGTTTTTCAGGAGTGCCTTTGAAAGGAGATTTTCCCATACTTTTTTCTTTCTTCCTACTATCTTATGTGCGCAGTTCTCACCAGCTTATAAGAACTCTTTAAAATGGAATCCTTGAATATGTCTGTGAAATGCATTCTTTTCTAAGACAGACTGTCATGGGAGCTATTTAGAGCCCACATCATTCTGTTTCAGAGCTGAATGATGCATTTTTCCAAGCATATTCTTAAACAACAAAAGCCTGCAAGTTTGCTGAATATTTCCAGACCCAGGCAATTTGTAAGGGAACTGTAGATCTTCAGGGTCTTTTCTCACACCGGCAGCCCTCCAAAAGCACCACTGGAATTTCCAGAATGGATCCTCAACATGTTGAAGCCACTGGCATGACCCTACCTCCACTGGCATCCAGGAAAGTCCTTTGCTCTGTGTTAAAAGTTACCCCTGCCATACACCTTGGTTAAAATATTTGGAATTCCTAAGCTAATATAATAATGAGGAAACTTCTAGGTTTCAAAGATCCCAGTTCAAATCTAAACATCAGGAAAACTAGGAAGTATGTCTCCTGGGTTTGGAATTTGTTACAGATGTGCAAGGCTTGGGGTGTCTGGGGGCACACTAAGCCCTCCTCTCCCTGGGGGGAGACAAAGGCTGGGGGAGAAAAGAGAAGCACCTCCCAGGGAACTCAATTCAGGCAGGTACACAGTATCTACATTGGATCTTGTTAGTGTTTGATGGGGCAAGAGGGTTCCCATGGCAACTCCCTGAGGTTAATCAGCTGTAACAGGGAAAAGTGATAGCCACGTGATTCATGAATGTGTATAATGAAACTCTCCCAGGCAAGGTTCATGGGGTCACAGAGAAACCAGTGTCTGAGGTCAGGTTTCAGGCTGTTGCATGTGCTGTCCCTCCAAGCAGACAGAAAGAGAAGCCATAACTAGGTTTTCTGTTTATTTGTTTATTTTGTTTTGTTTTTGCTTTTTAGGGCTGAACTCGTGGCATATGGAATTTCCCAGGCTATGGGTCGAATTGGAGCTACAGCCGGTGGCCTACGCCACAGCAACTCAGAATCCGAGCCACGTCTGCGACCTACATCACAGCTCACGACAATGCCAGATCCTTAACCCACTGAGCAAGGCCAGGGATTGAACCCGTAACCTCATGGTTACTAGTTGGGTTCGTTAACTGCTGAGCCACAAAAGGAACTCCTGAGAAGCCATAACTGTTGACTTGAATAATACCCCCATCCGTGATTCAACACTAGTTGGGAAGGAATTTGTAGGGGCATAAGATGGAAGCAGTGTTCTTTTTTTTCTTTCCTCTCCTGTCACATGAGAATAAACTAGGAGAAGAATAGAAAGTTCATAATTTTACTTGGATTTCATTGAGGATAGGCTGGTATCATTCAATTGATTTGGATCTTTTAGGGCTTCTCAAATTCACAACTGACTTACCAAGCTTTGTGAATTGGTTATTTTAAAACTTGAATGATGGACAGTAACATTCCATGGTTCATTGTGGGAAAAATTTAGAAGGGGAAACAATGACCTATGGTGTAAGGCCACAGGCACGTCAAAATCAGAATCTGTGCTAATTAAAATAACTTCCTCTTGAATCTCAGATTACCTTGGGAAAATGTATGATTTTTCTGTACCAGCATTTCAAAACGTTTAAGCTTCCGTAATGCCTGCTTGATTTAATTCCAAATGCATTACTTTCCGCAGACAGAACATGAGAGCAGGGATTGACTTTGTAAATAGTATAGATCGAATGAGGCCCAGTGACTTGCCCAAGTGAATATGTGCCAAAACCAAGACCAGAAAATCAGAATACAGGGCTTTATCTTCTGAGCAAGTCTACCTTAGTTTTCACTCTCTTTGGCTGCCCAAACAATGTTAAATTTTGAGGTGATACATTTATCAAATGGATTCTACTTCCGAGTCAATCGGCTTTATATTTTACTCCTTTTCTTACAAATAGTACAGCAAAGAAATGTTATATTACATTTTCTGCTTTGTTATTTGCATGTTACATTACATGAAGTACATACAAAATTGAAGTCACTTTTGTGTGCTTTTGTAGTGTTAGTTTTAGAAATCTTAGTAGAATAGACATGTTTATCAATGTTCTTGAATTTTTTGAGTAAATCTAGTGTTATTACAAGAAACTGCTATTCAAGTCGGTAGTCAAAAAAGCTGGCTTTTCTATAAGCATAGGCTTAGAATAAGCCAGAACCAGATTGAGGCAGGCTTAGCAAATGAAGTTCAAGAGGCATTGCTGATCTAATTTTAACACATTTCTATTTTGACCAATAGTTAAGTTAGTGAATTCTTTACTCTAAAATGGATTCTATTAAGAATGATATATGAAACAATGAGATTGTTTAATGCAGCATAAGTTGTGCCCTGCATTTTCAACTAGTCCCACAATTGATAGGGAAAGGTCCTGGTTTATGATAAGAGGCGGTCCCTTTTACCCTATTTTTGGATTTTACTTTCAAGTATCCTATTATATTTTTGCTTATATAGGAATTATGGAATGCCTTTGTCCTTTCTCAGAGAATGGAAATCCTACTCATGTTCCATGACTATGTAAAAATACTAGTTCCTTTATGCGACATTATTGATTTCTACCCATTCACAGATATCAGAATAAATTCCTTCCTCTTCAGTACTTTCAAGATTGTTTCACTACACAGCTATTCTAGTACTTAATTTATTAATTTATTTATTTTGGCCATGCCCATGACATGCAGAATTTCCTGAGCTAGGGATCAAACTCGTGCCAGAGCAGCAACCCAAGCTGCTGCAGTGACAATGCCAGATCCTTAACCCATTGCACCACCAGGGAACTCCTTTAGTAGTACTTAATTTAAATCTGCCTTCTGAGTTCATTTATTTATTGAGTACCTACCATGTGCTAGGTGCTGGTCCAGGCCCAGGAATAGAACAGTGAGTGAAACAGACAAGGCAAGTCTCATGGAGATTATGTTTTAGTGACTGCAGACAGACAATAAATGAATAACCACTGAGAGGAAGATAAAGCAAGGTAAGAGAGTTATGGAGTGCTGGAGGAGATGGGTGACTATTTTTTATTGGGTGGTTGAGGAATGCCTTGATGGGAAGGCGACATGTGGGCAAAAATCTTAAGGAAGGGAGAGAGTGAGCCATGCAGATATTTTGGGTAAGAGCGTTCTGAGCAGAGGGAAGAACTAGTACAAAGGCCTTAAGGCAGGGTTGTGCTTGGCATGTTTGAGGAACAGCAAGGAGACAGAGATGTAGAGTGAGTGCGGGGGAAAGCAGGAGATAAAATCGGGCTGTGGAAAGTCTTGGATTTTTACACAGGCAGGCTGTGAAGCCATCGGAAGGTGTTGAGCTAAGGACTGATGAGGCTGCAGTGTTGAGAACAGACTGTTGGCAGGCAGAGGGAGAAGAGGAGATAACAGTGGCTTGCCCTGGGAAGTAGTGAGAAGTGGTCATCTTCTGGATATATTTTATGAGTTGAGCAGAATTACAGATTAGACATGGGGTATCAGAAATCAAGGATGAGCTACTAAGTACAGGAATTCTGCTAGGTATTGGGAATAAAGCAGTACAAGATCGACCACGTCTCTGCCTTCATGGAGCTTATGTCAAGTGGGTATATATCCATATCATAGATCATATTTCTGTGAGTGTGTGTGTGTGTGTGTGTGTGTGTGTGTATGTGTATGTGTGTCTTTCTCTTGGTCTGTCTCTCTCTCTCATTATGAGATATAATATAGGCTCTGAAGGAAAAGCATAAAGAATATACACATGAGGGAGATCTGATTTAGCTAGAAAAGGCTTCTCTGAGGAAGTGATATTTTAGTTGAAGACCGAAGGATGGAAAGGGATTATCCAAGATAAAAGTTGGGGGATGTATTAGATTGATAGGGCTGCCATAGCAAAATACCATAAACTGAGTCATTTAAAACAGCAGAATTTTATCCTCTTGCAGTTCTGGAAATTAGAAGTCAGAAATCAAGGGCAGTAAGTCCAGGCTCCCTCTGAAGGTTTTAGGGAAGAATCCTTTCTTGCCCCTCCAGCTTCTGGCAGCCCCAGGCATTCATCAGCATGTGGCAGCATAGCTCCAATCTCTGCCCCTGTCTTCACAGAGCCTTCCTTGCTGCATGTTTATCTCTGTCTCCTCTTATGAGGACACAAATGATTGGATTTAGGGCCTACCTTAAATCTAGCATGATTTCATCTGCAAAAGCCCTGTTTCCAAATAAAGTCACATTCTCAGGTTCTGAGTAGACATGAATTTTGGGGAACACTATTCAACCCACTACAGGGGATGACCAGAAGAAATAATATGTGTGAAGCACAGACAAACCTGCTCTCAAGAGCTGACTGTTAAATTTTCAGCAATTTTGTTATCTGGTTGACATTACCTTGGTACCTGAAATTGGCCATGATGGGAATATTTACACTATGGAAATTGTCAAACGCAACAAATCAGATTTGTTTATTTTTCTTCCGGAGAGGTAACTATCAAACATTCAACCAATGCACTACTGATTTGAAGATTGTGAGTCCAGAAAGAGATGTCTCGCTAATCATTAGAGAAATGCAAATCAAAACTATAGTGAGGTATCACATCACACCAATCGGAATGGCTGTCATCAAAAAGTCTACAAATAGTCAATTCTGGAGAGGGTGTAGAGAGAAAAGGGAACCCTGCTACACTGTTGGTGGGATTATAAATCACTGCAGCCACTGTGGCAGTTCCTTAAAAACCTAAATATAGAACCACCATATGATCTAGCAATCCCACTCCTGGGCACATACCTGGAAAAGATGAAAACTCTAATTTGAAAAGATATAAGCACCCCTATGTTCATAGCAGCACTGTTTACAATAGCCAAGATATGGAAGCAACCTAAACGCCCATCGACAGATGAGTGGATTAAGAAGACTGGTACATATACACAATGGAATACTACTCAGCCATAAAAAAGAACAAAATAATGCCATTTGCAGGAACATGGATGGACCTAGAGATTATCATACTAAGTGAATTAAGTCAAAGACAAATATCATATAATATCACTTATACGTGGAACCTAAAAAAAATGATACAAATGAGGGATTTCTCATTTTCGCTCAGCGGAAACAAATCTGACTAGCATCCATGAGGACGCAGGTTTGATCCCTGGCCTCACTCAGTGGGTTAAGGACCCAGTGTTGCCATGAGCTGTGGTGTAGATGGCAGATGCAGCTAGGATCTGGCATTGCTGTGGTCGTGGTGTAGGCCAGCAGCTCTGATTTTACCCCTAGCCTGGGAACCTCCATATGCTGTGGGTGTGGCGCTAAAAAAAATGATACAAATGAACTTATTCACAAAACAGAAACAGACTCACAGACATAAAAAAAATTATGATTACCAAAGGAAGTGGTAGGAGGGATAAATTAGGACCTTGGGATTAACAGATACACACGACTATATATAAAACAGAAAGCAACAAGGACCTACTGTATAGCATAAGGAACCATATTCAATATCTTATAATAAACTATAATGGAAAGGAATCTGAAAAAGAATATATACAGGAGTTCTCACTGTGGCTCAGCGGTTAACGAACCCAACTAGCATCCATGAGGATGAGGGTTCGATCCTTGATCTCACTCAGTGGGTTAAAGATCTGGCATTGCCATGAGCTGTGGTGTAGGTTGCAGATTGGGCTCAGATCTGGCATTGCTGTGGCTGTGGCGTAGGCTGGCAGCTAGAGCTCTGATTCGACCCCTAGCCTGGGAACCTCCATATGCCGCGGGTGTGGACCCAAAAAAGACAAAAAAAAAAAAAAGAATATATACATACACACACACACACACACACGCACACATATTTCACATAGCTCTACATCAAAAACTAACACAAAGCTGTAAATCAACTATACTTCAGTAAAAAAAGATGTGTCTACTATGACTGGACCATATGAAGCATGTGTGGAGGGGAGGTGCAAACCGAGTCATACAGGACCTTGCAAACCACAGCAAGGATTTGGGATTTTTAACCCAAGTGCACCTGGGGTCTATCTGAGAGTTTATTTATTTATTTCTTAGGGTTGCACCCACGGCATACGGAGGTTCCCAGGCTAGGGGCTGAATTTGGAACTGCAGCTGCCAGCCTACGCCACAGCCACTGCAACATGGGATCCGAGCCGCGTCTGCGACCTGCACGACAGCTCACAGCAACGCTAGATCCTTAACCCACTGAGTGAGGCCAAAGATTGAATCCTTGAATCCGCATCCTCATGGATACTAATTGGGTTCGTTACTGCCGAGCCACAATGGGAACTCCTATCTGAGAGTTTAAATCAGGAGAGTGGCAGGGTCAGAGTTTTGTGTATTGTTCTAGTTGTTTATATGCCAGCCTTTCTTATCGGAGAGCAAGCTCCTGCTTTATTTTCCCCCCTGCTTTTTTAAAAGAGAGCAAGCCCCTTTCATCTTCATTATTTTTTGTATCTCCTATAAAATTTTGCACATAATAGACATTTTATAAATGCTGGTTGATCTAAACTAGGTTTATGAATACCACACGGATTGGTAAACACAAGGGTTAGTGAAGCTGGCAAACCTGATCATTCAGGAGTATGTCATAGAGGATTACAAGACAGTTGTATCATTATTGTACACCATCTACTTAGCAGACATGCACTTGGAACTTACTGTCTATAGGCACTGTGGGGAGATAGCAGTGAAGAAGACACAGTCCTACCTGTCAGTTGGAATCTTGTAGAGAACACAACAAAAGGCTGTCAGAGCCCCTTGTGGTAAACCCTGTGACAAGGTAAACATTAAAAGATCTCTGAATTTGGGAGTTCCCATCGTGGCTCAGTGGTTAATGAATCTGACTAGGAACCATGAGGTTGCGGGTTCGATTCCTGGCCTTGCTCAGTGGGTTAAGGACCCAGCATTGCTGTGACTGTGATGAAGGTCGGCAGCTACAGCTCCTGTTAGACCCCTAGCCTGGGAACCTCCATATGCCGTGGGTGCGGCCCTAGATAAGGCAAAAAGACAAAAAAAAAAGATCTCTGAATTTGGGGGGCTTGGGGAAACTCCCTTAGGAAACACAATTTTTAGAAAAATGATTGCTACCTGAACTGTGCTCCGAGTTCAGTACTGTCTTCTAAAAAGGGTGGTAAGCAGGCTTGGATGAATGAGTGAGCTGAAGGGCTGTGCTTTTGAAATGACCCTGGAGGCTTGTTATACCTTCTGCTTGCCCACATTCACCATTTCTGTCACCTTTATCCCTTTGGGCTGTGGAAGGCAGAATTCTAGAAACTTGCTCTTATATAATCCTCTCCCCTTTGAGTGTGGCTGGAACCTGCGAATGTATTACTCCTATGCTGATGTTATGTTATATAGCAAAGGGAGTTTACCCTGGATGGGCCTGACCTAATCAGGTGAGCCCTTTAAAAGCAAATAGTGTCCTCTGGCTGGCTGCCTAAGATGAGGGCAGAGATTTGAAGCACAAGAAAGAGTCAAGGCACTGATAAATAATGTGGGTGCGTTTCTAAGAACAGAGCATGGTTCCCCATTGAGAACTGATCAGGAAATGAGGACACCACTTCTACAGGAACTGAATTTTGCCAATAATTAGAATGAGCTTGGGAGCATATTTTCTCCCCAGAGCCTCCAGACAACAACCCAGCCAGGCCAACATCTTGATTTCAACCACGTCACACTCTGAGCACAGAACCTGCCATGCTCTGCCTGACTTCTGACCTACAGACCTGCAAGATACCAAATTTCTGTTGTTTTGAGCTGGTGGTCATTTCTTACCTAATGATAGAAAACTAATACAAGGGCCTGGAGGGCCAGCTCAGGACCAGTGAAGACAGAATTTCTTTTGCTCCTTCTGCTAAGGTGAGGAGACGAAAGCTCCACGCTGGTTTGCAGAGCAGGAGCTTAGTACAAAGAAATGTGTGTGAGGCTCCTAAGGGGACAGGAATGACATTATTTTACAAGGTGTTATTACACATGATTATGACTTCACAACTGTCCTGTAAATTACAATCACGTTTATGGTTTTCTGTCCCAGTCCTTATGTGGTGCGCTGTTACAAATAAAGATCATGCCATGCTGTGGGCCTTGTAGGCACTGATGCAAATCCTGGCTATGGAAAAGGAAGTCTCGTGAGACACTGCATCATGTTCTTTCAGTATTCAGGTCGCTCTCTTGGAAGATAATGGTTCTCATTTTGCAACTTAGGCAGGGGCCCTGGAGGGTGTGGGGCCTTGGTGAGAACTCCAGACTTCTATTTGCTGTACAGAAGTGGCAACTTGGGGAGTTCCCATCATGGCTCAGTGGTTAACAAACCTGAATAGGATTCGAGTATGTGGGTTCAATTCCTGGCCTTGCTAAGTGGGTTAAGGATCCGGCGTTGCTGCGAGCTGTGGTGTAGGTTGCAGACGCGACTCAGATCCCGTGTTGCTATGGCTGTGGTGTAGGCTGGTGGTTGCAGCTCTGATTTGACTCCTAGCCTAGGAACCTCCATATGCTGTGAGTATGGCCCTAAAAAGACAAAAAAAAAAAAAAAAAAAGAATAGAAAAGAAAAAAAAACGGAAGTGGCAGCTTGCTCAACGGAATGAATCCTAGTGACAGAAAGAGAATTGCAGTATTTCTGGCGGTTTCCACTCTGTGCAAGGGGTATAACTTGGCCCTTGCGTGAATGTATCTTGAAAGAGAATTTCTGATGCAGTGATCCATGATAGAAATTTCTTTTACTTTGTACTGAAATAACAAGCTTTATGAAACATGCTCTGATGAACAATGCTGATGAGAGATAGATGGTTCTTGGCTGCACTTTTAGTTTTTTGATGGTCATTTCCTTCATATCCTCCCTAAACATGAGTTCTGACTTGAATTTCATGATACCTAGCTTCTCTCATTTACTTAAGGTTGGGTCTCTATAGGAACAAGCAATCTTACTTGATTCTATGTAAAATCAGTGGATGTTGTGGGTACTGATGACAGGGAATGGCTTGTAGGGAAACTTTAAGGGAAACAGAAGCATCTGCTCTTTCTCCCATGCAGATGTCTTTGAAAAATAATATAATAATGACATAATAATACCTTTCCTTTCTATAGTACTTTTTTTTTCTTTTTATGGCGCACCTGCTGCATATGGAAGTTCCCAGGCTAGGGTGTCAAATCGGAGCTGCAGCTGCCAGCCTACACCACAGACACAGGAACACTGGATCCGAGTCACATCTGCAACCTATGCTGCAGCTTGTGGAGATGGTGTATTCGTAACCCACTGAGGCCTGGGTTCAAACCCGCATCCTCACAGAGACAGTCATGGGTCCTTAACCTGCTGAGCCACAATGGGAACTCCTCTATCATACTTTTGAATCAAAAAGCAGTTATCATCTGTATTTCACAGATACATAAATGGTGAGGATCAACACCTTCCCACTGAAAAACAATGGATTTGGAACTAGATATATGAATGGAAGAGAATGATCAGAGTGGAGTACTGGGTAACAATGCCAATGCCAATGATGATGATAAGGATGATTTTTGGAAGAGTGTTGGAATGAGAGGGACCTTCCTGGATGTGTAACATGGATCTCGATTTTAAAAACTTTTTCTTCTTCATTTCAGATAACTTCTAGTAGTGGACTGAGAAGGAAGGTCCTCTCCCAATTGATAAATTCAAAGAGGCAACCTGTTTATTGGGTTTATTAATTTAACCCAAAACACTTCTTGCAGAAATATTTCATGGTAGTGTAAGGGAAGAAAAATCTTTCCCCCTCTACTCTCCCAACTTCAGTGACTGGGGCCTGTGAATCAAATTGATAAAATACCAATTAACAAGAGAAAAAAACAATTTAAATTACGTAGTATATGTGAGAATTCACAAAGAGAAACGTGGCTCAAGGAGGCAGCCAGATGACTGAGGCTTACCTACAGTCTTAGGCTAAACAAAGAAGAGGGGCTTGGGGCTTCTGGGCAGGGGAGAAGAATTAAGGGAAGATGAGGGGAGGAAATGTATGGTAAATAAGGGTTGTCATGTATGCAGATAAGAGTCTTTCAGGTGCCAAATTGTCTCTGGAGAAGTAGTTCTCCTCCTGGTGGGAGCTTTACAAATGGAAATTTCCTTTATAAATGTAAATTTCCCTTATAAAAGGGGAAATTTATACTCTATTTTCAGGCACTGGGGGGAGATAAAGAGCTTTCCCGGTGTCTGCAGTTTCTCAGTTGACTCAAAATAATCCATATGCCAAAGAGGCATATTTTGGGGTGGCATGTTCTGATCCCTTCAGAAGGCACATAACAACTTCTCTTTAGAAATGGCTCTTTTGGGAATTCCTGCCATGGCTCAGTGGTTAACGAATCCGACTAGGAACCATGAGGTTGCGGGTTCAATCCCTGGCCTTGCTCAGTGGGTTAAGGATCCGGTGTTGCCGTGAGCTGTGGTGCAGGTTGCAGACGCGGCTCGGATCCCGCGTTGCTGTGGCTGTGGCGAAGGCCGGCAGCTACAGCTCCTGTTAGACCCCTAGCCTGGGAACCTCCATATGCTGCGGGTGTGGCCCTAAAAAAAGCAAGAAAAAAAAAAGAAATGGCTCTTTCGATGTTATATTTTGCAAATATTTCCCAAATATTTTGCCTCTTTAAGTTGGAGATAGAAATAAAAAGCTGTCCAATCGATTTACAGGAATATTCCTTTAGTAATTACTTGCGATGAGACATACATGGGGGAACGCTTGGGCACAGACAGAAGAGATCCAGGTCAGTTTATTCAACAGAAATGATTAAGTCAGCAGTACAGATAATGTCCCTGCCAACATGGAGCTTACAGTTTAGTGGTGAGGAGACAGTAATTTAAGAAGTGAAACTTAATAAGAAAATTTAAGGTGAGAAAGGGGATCAGAATATGTCATCCTGGAGTTCCAGTTGTGGCTCGGTGGTTAACGAATCCGACTAAGAACCATGAGGTTGTGGGTTCAATCCCTGGCCTTGTTCAGTGGGTTAAGGATCCGGTGTTGCCGTGAGCTGTGGTGTGGGTTGCAGACGCGGCTCGGATCCCGCGTTGCTGTGGCTGTGGTGTAGGCCGGCAGCTACAGCTCCTGTTAGACCCTTAGCCTGGGAACCTCCATATGCCGTGGGTGCGGCTCTACATAAAGGCAAAAAGCCAAAAAAAAAAAAAAAGCAAACAAAGGAAATCACAAATGTAGTTGTGGGATATGGTAAATGAAAGGACATAAGTAAAGAAGGAGTCATGACGAGTCATAGGCAGGCATGATTTTTAAAACATTAAATTTAAATTAAAAAATTTGTTAAATTGAGACCCCCCAGCTTGGGCCAGAGGTTAGATTTTTAGACTGAACTTGAATACCTTGATTTTGAAAATTCACTTATTCATGGAACTTTGTGACTTGGATCTTTTAAGAAACAAAACATTCTTTTTATTTTTTGGCCTTTTTGCCTTTTCTAGAGCTGTACTCGTGGCATATAGAGGTTCCCAGGCTAGGGGTTGAATCGGAGCTGTAGGTGCCGGCCTACGCCACAGCCACAGCAACGCGGGATCCGAGCCGCTCCTGCAACCCACACCACAGATCACGGCAACGCCGGATCATTAACCCACTGAGCAAGGCCAGGGATCGAACCCGCAACCTCATGGTTCCTAGTCAGATTTGTTAACCACTGAGCCACTAGGGGAACTCCCGAAACATTCTCTTAAAGGCTCAAAAGATTTTTGTCAGAGGAGACCAGTAAGCAACCCTTAAAACTTTTTTGAAGTGGAAATGATTCAAACTACCTAATATTTCAGTCATCGGGGAGAGGGTTTGGCAAGCTTCACCCTAGGGGCTGTCTTCGACTGTCCCCTTCATGCTGATAACAGCTGGGTATTTAAGCATAATGTGTGTGTATGTAAAGATATTTAAGCATAATGTGTGTGTATGGGAAGAGTAAAGATTGATTAATTTTAAATAACACAAGAAAGACTGGAGGGGGAAGGGAGTGTGTGTGTGTTTGTGTGTGTACATATTACATATGTATATTTACATGCATGTAGGTTACTTCTGTTTTTCAGTCTGATAGCAGTCTGAGGAAATCTACTTGATCTGTGGAGAAGCTGGAAAAGAGAGTAGTAGTTAAAGCACTCTTCTTTTCTTTCTCTCTTTTTCTTTTCTTTTTTTTTTTGTCTTTTTAGGGCTGCTTCCACGGCATATGGAGGTTCCCAGGCTAGGGGTTGAATTGGAGCTGTAGCTGCCGGCCTACACCATAGCTACAGCAATGCCAGGTCCAAGCCAAATCTTTGACTTACACCACAGCTCACGGCAACACCGGATTCTTAACCCACTGAACGAGGCCAGGGATAGAACCTGCATCCTCATGGATGCTAGTTAGATTTGTTTCCTCTGAGCCACAATGGGAACTCCAAACTCTTATTTTCTTAAATGCCTTGAGGACTGGTGTCAACCACTCCTTACACATTTCTAGGGACAGAGAGATCAACAACTTTATAGTTTTATACTTAGGAAATCGTCGTGTCTTAGTTTGGTAACAGCTTAGTAGTAACTCCAAGTGTTTTATGTTTAAACTGTTTAAAACTAGAACCTAATGGCAGAGGAACTTTCTCTGAAGGTTTCTAAGGAAAGCAGAGACTCCTATGCCATGGGAATCGTGTCTCTGTGTCATGCTTTGTGGAAGTGAGCCAAATCAGGGTTTTGAGATTTATCTAAAGTGGCCTGCCAAATCCTCCTCCCTTCATGTTCTCTAGAGAGAGAGACAGGGCTGGAGAAGGCTTTGCTTGGGTATACCTTATTGGAATTCAGATATTCTGGGAACCTGTTACACTTTCAATTTTTTTTTTTTTTAGGGCTGCACCTGGGGCATGTGGAGGTTCCCAGGCTAGGGGTCCAATCAGAGCTACAGCTGCTGGCCTACACCACAGCTACAGCAACAGGGGATCCAAGCCGTGTCTGCAATGTACACCACTGCTCACAGCATTGAGGAATCCTTAACCCACTGAGCGAGGCCAGGAATCAAACCTGCAACCTCATGGTTCCTAGCCGGATTTGTTTCTGCTGCACCATAACGGGAGCTTCCACACTTTCAATTCTGATCAGTTAACAGAGACTAATGAGATTGACACCTAGAGTGGTTGGGCTGGGAACTCAAGAGCAAAAAGAGGATGATGTCAGAAGTGGTGGGCTGGTGTTGCCAATTAAAAAACGTCACTGGCCATCTGGCTCTACAAAGATTGAGTCATTTGCCACTGCAGTTGCTGACCTTTAACATACCTTTGAAAAGAGTTCAGGGTGGAGATTAGGAATGAGGCACTCCATGCTCTGGGAAAACTGACAGAACAAACCTTCAGATGATTAGATATTTTCAGGAGAAATTCGTTTATGAACCCCAATTCTTGCATCTTGCCATACTTAGAAAGGCATCAAAACCATTAACTGTGATATTTGTTCCTTGTGACTAGCAGCAACCTTCTACCGAGATGTGTGCTGGGTTGCAAGGACCCCGTTCCCCAAAATCACATATACACTAACCTCCCCCCTTACCTCACTGGTACAGTTTCTCAGAGCTCTATTAGAGGCTGGGTCCCAGGCTATGGTTCTCAGTAAGACTCTGAATACATTCGACTCACAGCTTTCACGTTATGTTTTTCTTTTCCAGTCGACTGGGTCAAGGGCAGACTGACCAAAGTTTGGCTTGGAGCCCTCTCCTTCACCCCAGATGCAGCAGGCCCTCCATGGTGGTGGGGGAGGGTGTGAGGAGGACTCAGGTTATTTAGACTAGATACTGGCTCCACTGTGGTGTTATCTTGAAGAAACTTTTTTGTTTCATATCGTATAGAATAAATACCTACCTGATGCCATGTCCTTTGTACATTTCTCTCATGTGTCCAACAGCTATGTAATGTGTTTTTCCCCCCTGCAAGGTTGTACTGGAGGATTCATCCTATCTCTCATCTCTCCCCCTGCTCTCAAAACTCCACTGAGTCAGCCTCCACGAAGGAGGTCATTCCAGCATGGATGATTTGTGATGCAGGTACTGCTGGCAAACCAGGGAGGCAGTAGACAAAGAATTTAGTCTAGGGAGTCCAACAGTGCTGGATCAAAAGGCTAGCTCTGTATCATCACGCACCCCTGTATCAGACAGGATTAGGACCACAAAATAGAAATTACTCTCAGCATTTCAATCAACTTAGTACTTATATGATTGCCGGAAGGGCTGGAGGAGCAAAAGTCAGGAAAAGCCACTGTTAGCTTTCAGATCCACTGCTTGCTTTCAGAGACTCAGGAAGTTGCTTCAGCTGTTCAGGAAAGGAATTGCAGGAGACTGCCACCAGTGGCCAAAGCTGCCATCAGTGTTAGGGAGGGTGATTAGCAAAGAAACACCTGGAGGCCAATTAAAAAAATTCATATCTGTTGACACATCTAGGTCTACCCGCTGGTGCCTTTTCTTCACCTACCCAGTTTTGTGCATATCCGTTTCATTAGTGGAACCAAAAATGAATCCAGAATCCTGTTGGCAAGGAAATCTGGGAAACGTGGTTCCCAGATTTCTAACCCCCGAAAACCAGGCAAGGCATAGAAGAAGGTACAGAGTGCTGAATGTCCAGCACAACAGGCATTATGTCCCTGAGCCCGTGTCATCATCAGTAGAATAGAGATCATAATATTCACAACCACAAGGTGCCTTGTTAGCACAGTAGGTAGCGAATCAGTCTCATTCATATCTAGAGCCATCACACACACACACACACAAAAGTGTATGCAAAGGAACTGTGATACAAAGCTCAAAACCCATTTGTCCCTTTTCTTCCACTGGAAAAATCATCATATGATCACAGAAAACCAAAATACTTTTTGAACGAAAAATAAAAAAAGAACTTTTTTTGCAATTTATCTTTTAAAATAAAAGACTAATGAAGGCATTCAGAATATGCTACTCTAGCATAAAAGTTATTTTGATCTGAAAGCAACTGAGAAGAAGCAGACACAAGAAAACTCTCTGCCTTCTCCTTCTCTACCAGGAAGAGCAGGAAGATTAATCTCTGGAGACAACTCTAGATTCTGATCAACCCAGAGAGGGCACCAGATGAATCTACAACACAAACTTTACTAACTAGCCCTTATTTTCTATTAGTTTCCCCGTGTATTTGCCTTCCCGCAATTTGCTGCCCCCCTAAAACTCCAAGTCCTTCTACTTTGCTTGTCACTTCTCTAAAATGTATTGCTCTTGGAGTTCCCTGGTGGCCTAGCAGTTAAGGATCTGGCATTGTCACTGCTGTGACTTGGATTACTACTGTGGTGTGGGTTTGACCCCTGGCCCAGGGAACTTTTACACACTGTAGGCATGGCCAAAAAAAAAAAAAAAGCATCATTCTGCTGTTAGGATGCTATATAAGCCTAAGTTCTAACCACTTCTTTGAATTACTCATCACTGAGTATTCCTGTGTACAAGCATAATGCACATGATAATAAACTGTTCATTACCTCCTATTAATCCATCTTTTGTCAGTCTAATCTGCAGGACCCCAACTGGAGAACCTAGGAGGGTAGAGGAAAAAAGTTCTCTTTCCTGTCCTACAATAATAAATGCTGATTGTAAAAATTTTGAAAATACCATTAAAGATAAAATGCACTGGACAATTAAGGAGATGATTTTATTCAAGCTACTGAAGTAAGGAAAGTGTTCATTAATTAGGAACATTTCAAAGAAGAAACAGAATGCCTGACATTTTATACAGGCAAGTAAACAGGGGAGTCATGGGGCAGGCAGGACAGGGAATCTTATGGGAGTCAGAAGGAGCCATGAGGAATGGTGGAGGTGGTTCTCATCTCCGGATACCAAGGGCAGGTGGGAAGGGGGTCCTTTGCAGTTATTCTTTCCTGGAAAGGCATGGGGAATTTCTTTTCTTTTCCTTTTTTTTTTGCTTTTTAGGGCCGCACCCATGGCTAGGGGTACAATCGGAGCACCGGCCTACACCACAGCCACAGCAATGCAGGATCCGAGCCACATCTGCAACCTACACCACAGCTCATGGCAACACCAGATCCCCAACTCACTGAGAGAGGCCAGAAAGGCTTCTTAACCACTGAGCCATGACAAGAACTAGAGAGAGGCCAGGGATCGAACCTACAACTTCATGGTTATTAGTCGGATTCGTTTCTGCTGCACCACAATGGGAACTCTGACATGGAGAATTTCTTAACTGTTACTGCTTTCTAGGAGCACAGTGTTCAGATAAAATTCAATGTGGTCAGTCTCCATTTTTGTTCAAGACAAGTATCATAAGTTACTTGATAACTCAGAGGTTATCATAAACCTCTTGAGTGGAGGAAGTGGGGTCTAAGAAATAGTCTTTCCAGGACTCTTGTTGGCATTGTTCCTGTAAAACTGGTGAAATCATCTTGAGATTTGCTGGCAAAGGTTAGTTGTTTTGGGATCTTGGAGACCACGCATTTCAAAAGAGGGTTGCCCGAAGTGAAAAAGAGAAACATTGATATAAAAATAAAAAGTTATGTTGAAGAGTCAGGAGTTGAACACTGATTTCAAGACCGACCACTAGATTCCAAGAAATGAGTAGGGGGGAAATCCTTAGCTCAGGAGTCAGAAGAACGGCAGATACTTGACAGATTTCTTTGTTGGCATCTCAAATATCATTATTGACTGTGAAATGTCAGAGAAATTTTGGGGAAGAAATATATAGTAGTTGCTTCCACCTCCTGCACATGCACCCTCCCTGGAAGCCAGAATTATGTGAGTACCAGTTGGCTAGGCAGCACAGCTCACTGGCTTTCTTTCTTTTTCTTTCTTTGTTTCTTTCTTTCTTCTCTTTTTTTTGCTTTTTAGGACTGCACATGCAGCATATGGAAGTTCCCAGGCTAGGGGTCGAATGGAATGGAGCTACAGCTGCTGGCCTATGCTACAGCCAAAGCAACACACAGGATCCAAGCCTCATCTGCAACCTATACCACAGCTCACGGCAACACTGGATCCTTAACCCACCGAGCGAGGCCAGGGATCAAAACCGCATCCTCATGGTTACTAGTCCCACTGAACCACAATGTAAACATCCTCACTGACTTTCTTAAAGCTCTCAAATTAGTATGTTCATGCTCTTGGTCATGTTGTCCAGAGTCCTGGTTACTGCTCACATAAGGGTGTGCATCAGCTGATCATTTCACTGGACTTCCTTAGTGGTACAGACAGTGGCTTATGCTTGCTTTTTTTGGGGGGGGTGGGGGCATGCCCACAGCATGTGGAAGTTCCCAGGCTAGGGGTTTAATCAGAGCTACAGGTGCCGGCCTACGCCACAGCCACAGCAACGCGGGATCTGAGCCGCGTCTGCGACCTGCACTATAGCTCCCAGTTTTTGCTGAGCCATAATGGGAACTGCTAGACAGTGGCTTGTTCTTGCAGAATTCTAGCCCATGCTTGGTTTACTCTGATAGTGAGTCCTTCAAGGTTTGTATGCAGTCTTTGTGATTCACCTTGCAAGATTTTTTCTGATTCTAGGGGGAAAGGACAGCTAAAAGTGAGCGCAGAGCCTCAACAGGGATCTGGGTGGTCAGGTTTTAGTTCTTGCTGACTTTGAGTCAAGCAGAAGAGAGAAAAACTGGATATGTTAGTTTGGAGGCTTATATTCAAAGTTTGAAGAAAACTGGAAGAATCGACAATTTGTTAAGAATGGACAATTTGGGCAAAGTAACAGGATCCAGTCCAGTTTGCAGGTTAAGAACAAAACTGGTTTTTCCAGAGGGAAAGGAAATTAATTAATCTCCATCAGACAAGACAGATTTTGTATATTTATCATTTACCTGTAATTTACAAAGAGATGCAAGATAGTTCAAAGACTATGAATGGGGCCAGAATCTGATAACCCAGAAGGGTGCACTATAAAGGATGCAGAGTTCTCCACTGAAACAAAATTTTTCTCTGCAGGAGTTCCCATCATGGGTCAGCGGTTAACGAACCACTAGTATCCATGAGGACGTGGGTTCGATCCCTGGTAGGTTAAGGATCCAGCATTGCCATGAGCTGTGGTGTAGGCTGGAGGCTACAGCTCTGATTCAGCCCCTAGCCTGGGAATCTCTATATGCCACGGGTGCGGCCCTAAAAAGAAGAAATAAATAAATAAATAAAACTTTTCTCCTCAATACTGAGAAGTATTCACTTACCAATTCTGTGAACATTTGTTGTATAGTTGAGACCATAATGGATATTTGACTCAGAATTTTGATTTATTTATGTGCTTTTCCCCTCTCAATTAAAAAGGAATTCTTTAGAAGGGAAAAATGTTATATATGTCTAGAACGGCATATCACTCTGAAAAAAGAATTTATTTTCAAGGCTAAAAAGTTAGCAAAGTTCAAAAATCAACAGAATATAAATTGGGAAATAGAGGGGAAGGAAATGATATTACTAAATGCTAAATATTTATGTACTAAATGTTCACAAGTGACTTTTCACATATTTATTTTCACATCCCTCCAGCAGGAACATAGTCATCAGCACTGAGAAGCCCTTTATTGAAGTACAGGAATGAGTGTGTTTTGATCCTAATTGGAAACAGAGTTTTGTCTGCCTCAGTGAAAGGAGAAGCTGAAGAAACACAGCAGCCATTGTTCCTGTTAATTTGATGTTATGATTCAATACAGGGTTGGAAAACTATGCCCCATGTCCCTTGAGCCAAATCCAACTTTGGTGGGGGAGGGGGGGATCTTTTTATCTACCCTCTTAGGTTCAGCACTCGGAGACCTGCAAATTAAACTGACAAAAGACAGATTAAAGCAAGAAAAAAGACAGATTTTTATTCACATAGGTACTCAATAGTTCACAGAAAAATGTGACTCAAGGAGGTGGTTAGAATTTGGAGGTTATATATTATCTCAATAGGGGATGGGGAGGGGCTGAGGGGCACTTCTGGGAGGACAAATGACTTCTTAGAGAGGGCTGGGGGTGGAGAAAGGATACTAATGGAAACAAAAAAAGACTTTTTGGAAAGATAAGTGGGCCCTGAGGCGAATAGATGGGAGTTATGATAGTTTGTGACCATGTGTGTTTGAGTGTGGTGTCAACTCTTTCTCTCCTAGAGAAGAGAAGGTTAGAGTTGCTCCTGGAGAGGGATTTGTGACAACTGAGTTCTTGTGAGAGGCTCTGCTTTTAGGATGATAAGGAATTTCTGGAACCCAAATGCCTTCAGCTCAAAACAAATTTCTTATGGCAGGGTGACATCCTAGTCCCTTTCACGGCCCACTGTTTGCTTTTACAAATAAAATTTTATTGGAATACGGTCATGCCCATTTGTTTATATATTGTCTATGACTACTTTTGCCATAAAAGTAACATAGATCTTATGGTTCACAACGCCTAAAATATTTACTGGCTGGCTCTTTTCAGGAGAGGTTTACTGATCCTTGATTTAGATATATACATATATTTGTATATTCCACATTTTGTCCCCGAAGATAAAAAATCTCATAGAGATAAAAACCTTGTACACAGGAATGTATTGTGTGCCCGGGCTATTGTTAATAAACCTCAGTTTAATACAAAATTATTATTATTTTTTGAGCTCTTATTAAGTGTCAGTCCCCATGCTTGAAACACACCCTTTACCTCTGTTCTCTAGGGGCTTTTCTAGCAGAGGAAAAAGAGGTCAGATGGCCTGTTATCTGAGGCAGCCAGTGAAAGTGTTGGGGCAGAAAAGAGCCAAACAAGGGAAGAGCAGACACAGTCAAGGGACAGACTCTGTGAGGATCATCAGGTAAAGGTCGTGGTGGAGTGGGAGTTCCCATTATAGCTCAGCAGCAACAAATCCGACTAGCATCCATGAAGACACGGGTTTGATCCCTGGCCTCGGTCAGTGGGTTAAGGATCTGGCGTTACTGTGAGCTGTGGTGTAGGCTGGCAACTACAGCTCTGATTTGACCCCTAGCTATGATGCGGGTGCGGCCCTAAAAAGACTCACACACACACACACACACACACACACACACACACACACACACGACTGTGGAGGACAAAATGATTTAAATGATGTATGGAGGGAACTGATCTGTGTGCTTTATGTTAATAGACTGATGTGCTTTAGTAGGTAAAACTTTGGCTTAATATAAGATAGAGTATGAAGAACTGGGGACAGGGAAGGAAGAAGCCACTTCAGAGGCAAGCGTTAAGAAAGATCTGAACTAGGGTACAACAGACAGGGAGCAGGAAGAAAAAGATTGCGGAGATAGAATTAGAGCAATTAGCAAACTGACAGAACATAGAGCTGTTCAGACATTTTAAGCTAGAGAGAAAAGTTATTGCTATTAAAGAGACTCGAAGCGCAGGAGGGGTAAATTGAGATGTGCACTATAATAGAACACTTCTCTGCTTCCCTCTGCCAAAGGACAATCTAGAACTTCACAGTTCTAAGATGTGAGTTTCATCTGGATAAGTCTGCTAATCCAATTATTAAAAATATCATTCAAACTAGCTATTTCCAGTTCTGGTTTTGAGACTTCTCAGTCTAAAACAGTAATTTGAAGTACTGTCATGACATCTTTAACAGTTTTGAAACCTGTATTTTTTCCATTTAAGGTAAAACAAAAATATCAGCTATACAACATTTTTAGGAATGGGATATAGAAGCAAATAAAAATTGTAGCACTCAATTCTTAAGCCATGGGAAATTAATGTCAGATTGACTGTGAATTTGATTTTTTATACTGATATTTTGGCTTTCTCTAGACTAGAGAGCCTCTGAGATTTTTACAGTGACAGTTAGTTATATGAATAACAGTCATATGAATGAATTAATCACAGCATTGTCCTTTGAATGCCTGTGAAAGAAGAGGCTGTAAAGAGTCAGTGAAGAGTCAGTCTCAATACAGGGAGGCAGAGTTGCTGAAAAGGAGGAATCAGAAAGACATGGGCTGGAGTTCCCTGGTGGTCTAGTGGTTAATGATTTGGCATTGTCACTGCTGTGGCTTGGGTTGATCCCTGGCCTGGGAACTTCCGCACACTGTTGGCTTGGCCAAAAGAAAAAAAAAGAAAGACATGGGCTGACTCCTGACTCTGACCCTTGCTAGTTGTGTTAGCCTCTATAAACCTGATGCCTCTGGCTCCTCATTTTAAGATGGAAATAAAATTATCTATTTCAGATGATTGCCATGAGAGTTAAACAATCAAATGCACGTATAAAATAGCTGGTGTTGGGCTTGACCTTGGCCAATGTCAGCTATGGTTATATTTCCATTGGTTGTGCCCAGACCTTGGTTCCTGAGCAGAGCTGCTGTTTTCACAGGTTGGCACTCTGTGTGCCTCTGGTCAGTAAACCCAAAGGATTCTCATTTTTGTTCTCTGTACATCATCAACATAGTGAAGCAGAATCTTGGTGTGAAAGCAGGAACTTCCTTTTAGAGACGCTACCCTTTGTACTCTCATTTTCTCCTTCAAGGATACTAGGTTTTCTCTTCTGTCTCTTTGGCGGAAATTGTTTAGGTATAGGGAAGAGAGATTTTTTTCTTGACAAGTTGGATTTTTTTACTTCCCCACAGGGTTTTGTTCCCACAATTCCAAATACATAGCTAATCACTGTTACTTAAACTCAGGTATTCAGAAGGTGAATTTGAGGCTAGTGTCAGGATGAGATATCTAAATACTGATGTTTTATAAAAGTCTGTGGTGAGCTTATATGTTTTCCTTATGGATATTTTAACAATTTGAAAGGGACCATCTCTTCCCACTGTCACTTTACAGCTTGGAAGTTTGAGGTTAAACTTCTAAGAGTATTTATAACACCAGGTGATATAAAAAGCCACACTTCCTACATTCCAAAAAAACACTGGTGTATTATTTAGGATTCTCTAGCAAAACAGAACCAGTAGGATGGATGGATGGAGGGAGGGATGGATAGATAGACAGACAGATAGCGTCAGATAGACAGATAGATAGATAGAGTTAGATAAATAGTTAGACAGAGATAGATAGATAGATAGATAGATAGATAGACAGATAGATAGATAGATAGGAGGGTATTCATTATAGGAATTGGCTCAGGCAGTTATGGAAACTGAGAAGTACCTTGATCTGCCATTTGTAAGACGGAGAACCAGGAAGCCTGCTGGTATAATTCAGTCTGAGTCTGAAGGCCTGAGAACCAGAAGCACCAATGTTCAAGGGCAGAAGATGACGTCTCAGCTTAAAGAGAGACAGCGAACTTGCCCTTCCTTCCCCTTTTTGTTCCATTCAGGCCTTCAGTGAATTGGAGGCTGCCCACCTGCATTAGTGAGGGGAGTTTTCTTTACTCAGTCTACCGATTCAAATGCCAATCTCTTCCAAAAGTGCCCTCACAGATATTCCCAGAAATAGAGTTATGTGGGCATCCCTTAGTTCAGTCAAGTTGACACCTAAAACTAACAATCGCAATTGGCCATCTATCTGAAGGACTTTCCACTTTCAGTTGTTTGTTTTGTGGGGGAAAAAAAATCTCTTGAACTAAGTTGCCAATAGCCAATATAGACAATCAGGCCTTTCCTCATCCCCTCACCACTTCCATGAGCACAAGTGGCAGTAAAGTGGATGAGAAAAGGTACCTGTCTTATTAGATTGCTTTTAAATGCACTCCCTTTTAGTTTCTTGGGTACTTTCGGCTTGGTTTCCATGAGACTGAGGGACTTGTGGGGAAACATGCTGGGCCACCTGCTCTGGGCAAGTTCTTGTACTCTTGGCCTTGTGATATGAAGAGTATGGGAGGGCAGATAAAGGGCTGTGTCCCTGAAATTCATGTCATTGAAAGCTGTATAACTCTGATTCAAGCCAAAACTTAGAAGAAAAAAGCACTGTTTTTTTTTGGTTGCACCTGAGGCATGTAGAATTTCCTGGGCCAGAGATGGAACCCATGCCACAGCAGCCACTCAAGGTGCTGCAGTGACAAAGCCAGATCCTTAACCCACTGTGCCACAAGGGAAATCCAAAAGGACTCTGAATGCTAGAAATATGCCTTCAATTAAAATCGATCATCTTCACACAGTTGGAGAAATAACTGACATAAACAGTCAGAGAGGTGCCAGCTGACTGTTAAAACAATATTGTTTCCTTCTCATCACCTTTTCAGAGAACTGGCAGATTCTACCATTCTGTAGAGTATTGGCCTTCATGCTAAAGAGGTAAAAAGAGCTGTGTTTATTGTTATTTACTTATTTATTTATTAGCTTTTTGAATTCAGAGCACAATGTGTTTAAGGATGATCAACTGTGAGGGAGAAGGAATAAACTTTGCTCTCTGCCTGTCTCTATTTCTGTACTATTTTGTTTTTTTGTTTTTTTGGTCTTTTTGCCTATTCTAGGGCCACACTCGCAGCATATGGAGGTTCCCAGGCTAGGGTTCTAATCGGAGCTGTAGCCGCTGGCCTATGCCAGGGCCACAGCAATGCCAGATCCGAGCGGCGTCTGCAACCTACACTACAGCTCACTGCAACACCGGATCGCTGACCCACTGAGCAAGGCCAGGGATCGAACCCGCAACCTCATGGCTCCTAGTCGGATTCGTTAACCACTGAGCCATGACGGGAACTCCTCTGTACTATTTTGAACATGCTCTTCACTAGGGGTTCTTGGTTCCTTTAGGGGCAGAACGTGATTCTGCTCATTCTCACTTGTATTAATTAAGGCGTGTT
This sequence comes from Catagonus wagneri, assembly GCA_004024745.2. Classification (NCBI taxonomy): domain Eukaryota; kingdom Metazoa; phylum Chordata; class Mammalia; order Artiodactyla; family Tayassuidae; genus Catagonus; species Catagonus wagneri. Next base: position 3,634,198 of record PVHT020000193.1, read on the forward strand.
CAGCTTTTATACAGTTCGCATAACTGAGTTTTAAGACCGACATTGACTGATCTACTGCTGCAACTGTGTGCATTAATTTTCTCTTCCAACTTAATTTCATTTGCATTTTTTCTCTCTCTCATGAGTATTTTTTGAGGATAACATCTCTAAAAACTCCTGATAGTCCCAAGTACCTTTGTGTGAATTAACTAAACCTGTGTTTAACTCAACAAAACAGTTCATTTGTTTAACTGTATGACAATAGCTTTTCTCTTAAAGAGAATTCTTTTCTCATCTCTTTCACTGAATATCAACTTTCTTATCAATTTCTGTGTTATTATGTAAGGTCCTAATTAAATGACCAAAGAAAGTTATTCATGGGAGTGAAAAAACTGACCTTGTTGAGGATGCCTTTTGTGGAGGAAAATGTGACATCTTCACCACAAGCAGTCACGATTTGGACATATCAGTTTATGTTTCCTGAGATCTAGTTTTCTTGTTTTGTTTTTATTATCATTGTTATTATTATTATTTTTTGGCCATGCCTGTGGCATGTGGAAGTTCCTGGGCCAGGGATGGAACCCGCTCCATGGCAGTGCCCTGAGCCACAGCAGTGACAATGCCAGATCCTTAACCACTAGGCCACCAGGGAAATCCTTGTTTTATTTTAATTAATTTATTCATTCATTTATTTATTCATTTATTTGCTTTTTTAGGGCCGCACTTGTGGCATATGGAAGTTCCCAGGCTAGGGGTCGAATCAGAGCTGCAGCTGCCAACCTACGCCACAGCCACAGCCACACACAGCCACAGCAATGCAGGATCTTTAACCCACTGAGCAAGGCCAGGGATCATGGATAATAGTTGGGTTTGTAACCCGCTGAGCCACTTGTTTGTTTTATTTTTAAATTTGAGTTTTTAAAGTTTGTAAACAACCATCTCAGCTCATGCATACATAACCACATATGTATACACACTCACACAAAACACACTAACTTATTTGGTTAATGAAATCAAGCAACTGGATGGTTAGGTTTTTCAAAGTTGAGTCAGTTGTCTGACACTTTAGGAAAAAAAAAGCTTTATGTGAGTCTGTTGCTCAAAGTCAGGCATGAGGGAGCGGGTCCCTTAAGTTCACAGCAGCAATCCTGACTCTTGCTGATACATGTCACAGATTTCAGCAGAAGAAAAGCCTTTCCTCAAGGATGCTGTGATAATGCCTCAAACAAGTGTGGAATGATGGATCTGGGAACCAGAAATAGATCTGTTCTTCTTGTAGTCATTTATTGCTCTAATAGAAACAATATATTCAATGGTTAATTGCATATATAAGTCCTTCTTTGTAGAGACAATATGAAGCAGTGTCTCAAAAGAAGCATTTGCAAAAAGCAAAAAAGTCAACACTTGTAATAAGAGGGAGCTATGCTAAAATCAGCTGCACATACTTTTGTAGATATTTGACAAATATTGACATCTTGGACCACTAAATATAGAGAACATATAGAATAACAGCACTGTTATTGATTGAGATCATATTTATATTTTTATTATTCACTTCAACTGAATTTTTAAAGGTGATTTTTCTTTAGTTTATCTTAATAATATCACCTATTAGTAAGATATAACAGCAAGCTAATATTTCATGTTTGTGGCAATTTAATGCTCTTATACTTCCTTAACATGAAGCTGTCTTCTGTTCATATACTGACTGAGCGGCAAATTATTACCTGGCAAAAATAGTACCTTCTCAGTTCATTCAATCCATCAGTGATGCTTTCTGAACATCTACTAGGGCGAAGCACCCAGGCACATGAAAGAATACAGTTCAGAGTTTTCCTGCTCCTGGAACATATCTTGTTCTTTTCTATCTCAGCTCTTCACTTACTTCTGTCTTATCCACTTATAATGGCCTTGTCTCCATCTATCTAAATTCTACCCATTCCCTTAAACCTAGGTCCAGTGTCTTCTTGGCATATCCTTTCCAAACTACTTCAGGGCTTAGTGATTTCTCCCTTGTCTAAATTCTCAGGCAGTTCATTCCCAGCAGTGTTTTCTTCTACCAGGGTACATGTTTGTTTTGTTTCATTTGCCTAAATAAACAGGAAAGCCCTTGGGAAGGGTGCGTATGGGTAAGGGAAAGGGACAATGTCATATCTTTGTGTTCCTCACAGTGACTTGCTCACAGTGCATTGCCCTGAGAAGTGATTTGAGAATTCAGCAAAGACAGTGATCCCTGGGGTAAGGTCAGACAAGGGTTCAAGGAGGTGAGATTTGTACTCTGAAAGGCAGGTAAGATTTAGGTAAGGAGAGATGGTGGAGATTGTATTTCAAAGGAGTGTTGAGTGAAGGACAAGTGTGAGTGAAACTGAGGACTTAGAGTGCATCAAACAGAAATGCGCGGTCTCAAAACTGTGAAAGTCTGCCAAGGAGATAGATGAGTTCTGGAGCATCCTGAAGCACACAGTAGAATATTTAACCCCAGAAAGTGCTGCAGAACAAATGATGCCCCGTGTAGCTATTCTTTTTTTTTGGTCTATTTAGGGCTGCACCCACGGCATATGGAATTCCCAGGCTAGGGGTCGAATCAGAGCTACAGCTGCCAGCCTAAAACACAGCCACAGTCACGCCAGATCTGAGCCGCATCTGCGATCTACGCCACAGCTCACGGCAATGCCGGATCCTTATCCCGCTGACCAAGGCCAGGGATCGAACCTATGTCCTCATGGATACTAGTCAGATTCGTTTCCACTGAGCCATGATGGGAACTCCGCTTGTAGCTATTCTTATTGGCTGCTTTTCTTCGTATAAGACCTGCTCTGCTATATTTAACTTTACTGGTACATCCCTTTTTTCTGCCTTTTTTCCCCCCCAACCCTGATTTAATGGATTATTTAATCAGACTATCAGGTAAGGGATTCAAAGGTCTCCTGTTTTATCACAGGAAAAATTAGGAATAGCCCTCTCATGAAGATAAAAGGTCTTATCCTAGGAGAGATGTAAAGTCCTAGTCAGGGGCACACAGAATATAGAAGCAATTATTGACCAGTAAATAAGCTTTCCCATCTCTTCCTACTGGGAGAATAAGGGTTTCCTGATGGCAAAGGAGAGCATGAAATTTTACTTTCCTTTTGTTTTGAGCACCATGATGCCTATGGGCTGTTGAGTGAAGCTGACAATGAGGTAATGTAAAATTAGGAGAGGCTATGTTATTTGAGAAATTAGGGAGTTATGAATCAATAATTTTCTATGAAGTTAAATTGCTATGTAGATTTGGCAACATGAATTGAGCTATGAATTCATTCCCCTTGAAAAAAAATCTGAAAGTAAATAATTATGGGTTTCCTCCATGTAGAGTAAAATTTTGTTGAACTGGACACTGCTAATGCAAATTTTTATTATACTTGTGAGTGAGAAGTTAAATGCTCAAGGGAATAAGAAGATAGCAAATATTTTCATTGCTTGTCATTAGGGATGTACAGATTACAAATATGTATTTTCTCATCTTTGAAGCAGAGTCCCTAAAGCTTTTTCCTACTCAACACTTTGTTAATATAGCTGAATTACATAGAAAAAAGATATGAAGAATGCTTCCAATGATTATTTTCTTTAATCTGGTCTTATTAGTTTGTTCTAACCTTTCTTTATTCAAATATTGAAATACAAAACATGAGAGGCTGGGAGTTCCCAGGTGGCCTAGTGGGTTAAGGATCCAGCATCGTCACTGCTTTGGCTGGGGTCACCTCTGTGGCACAGGTTCAGTCCCTGGCCTGGGAATTTTTGTATGCCCCAGGCACAGCCAAGAAAAATATGAGAGGCTGGAATTAATTTTACCAAATTCACAAGTATGATTTTTCTCTGAGGAGAAAGAAAAGGGTGAGTGGGGATGTGCATCCTCCAGGTTTTGACATAATGGTTTCTTTGGTCTTTATTCATAAATATTCCAAAATTTCAGTTTTTACTTCCTCTTGAAATTGAGTCATTTTTAGTAGTTTACAAAATTATTTACAGTTTCCTCATGCATAACTCCTTTTGACTAGTCTTGCTTTTTTTTTTTTTTTTTTTTTTTTTTTTTTTTTTTTTTTTTTTGCTTTTTAGGGCTGCACTGGCAGCATATGGAGGTTCCCAGGATAGGGGTCTAATCAGAGCTACAGCTGTTGGCCTACACCACAGCCACAGCAACGCCGGATCCAAGCCGCGTCTGCAAACTACACCACAACTCACAGCAACGCCAGATACTTAACCCACTGAGTGAGGCCAAGGATCGAACCCGCAACCTCATGGTTCCTAGTTGGATTCATTTCTGCTGCAGTATGATAGCTACTCCTCCTTTTGACTGTTCTTGTTAATGTCTCATGTTACTGCATGTTGTGAAAGAATGGGCTATATGATATTGACTTTTTTGGAATTTATTGAGATTTTCTTTGCACCATAATGCATAGTCTGCTTTAGTAATTGCTCCATTAGTTGGAAAGAGTAAGAAGTCTCTGTTTGTTGGATTCTGTATTCTAAATATACTTATGTTAAGCTTTTTAATTAAGTTCAGATCTTCCATGTTCTAATGTATTTTAAGTCACTCAGTTTGTCAATATATGAACAAGCATGTAAATTATCCACTAGGATTCACTTATTAGTTCAACAAATAGTTACTGAAGATCTATCATGTGCCAGGCCTTATTTTAGGTGTGAAGGATATAGCAGGGACTGAAACAAAGACTGTGCTCTCATGGATATTACTTTCTGGTTGGAGAAGACAGACAATAAATAAACAAAAATATAATATTTCAGGTGGTAAGAAGTGGTAAGAAAAAAAATAGAGCAGGTAAAATGATAGCGAATGACAGGGATGTTGGAAGTAGGGGGTGGGTGCTGTTTTAGATATGGTGTAAGAGCAGGCCTCTATGATAACATCTGAGCAGGATGGAAAAGAGGGATGGGGAACAAGTACAAATAGCTGGGACTCAGGGTTCCAGAAGGGAGTCCAAGACCAATTATGTCAAACACCAATAAAAATTGCATGTAAATTGCTTTTACCTCATCTGTTTGTGTAGAGCCTTGAACCTGCAATCAGGGGCCCTGCACTTAATCAGAGACTTGAATGAATTGGCGGGGGCACAGGGTGGGGGGGCAAGGCATGTGATTATCGGGAGGAAGGATGTTCTAAGCAGAGGGAACATTCTGTGCAAAGGCTGAGATGAGAGTGTGCTTGTGAAATAGCAGAGTGAGCCAGAGGAAGCTGTAGGTACCATGATCAGGAAGGCCAAGGCCCTAAAAGTCAAAGTCAAGTCATAGCTTTGGATTTGTGTTTTCCTTTTTTTTTTTTTTTTTTGCCTGTTGTCATTTTAGGGCCGCACCCGCGGCATGTGGAGGGTCCCAGGCTAGGGGTCTAATCGGAGCTGTAGCCACTGGCCTACGCCGCAGCCACAGCAACGCAGGATCCGAGCCGCATTTGCGACCTACACCACAGCTCATGGCAACGCCGGATCGTTAACCCACTGAGCAAGGCCAGGGATCGAACCCGCAACCTCATGGTTCCTAGTCGGATTCGTTAACCACTGAGCCACGACGGGAACTCCTGTGTTTTCCTTCTATCAGTCAGTTTTTACTTTGTGTAGTTCAGTCCTCTTAACTGTTTTGATCTGTACGAAGAGATGCAGACTGATACGGTTTCTTTGTAGATCATACTATTATCAGTGTGAAATATATTTGTCTAATATGTTTTGACTGAAATTTAATTTTGTCTATTACTATTGCTTACATTTTGATAGAGTTTTTATGGTATATCTTTGAAAATTAATTTATTTAAGATATTTTTGACATTTTGCCTCTTAAGATATCAAAAAGCACAGTATTTCTTTTCGCTTTATTAGAGGAGTTCCTTCATTTTTGTTATGATTGCTGATACACTTGGACCTTTTTCAGTCATCTTATTTTGAGTTTTCTACTGTTTCTTCTTATTTTTCTTTCCCTTGCCCATCCAGGTAATATAATGCCACCATAACCTGGTATCTAACTGCCTTACTGGCCTCATCACTAGCAGCTCCTGCCTTGGCTCACTCTGCTCCAGATATACCAGTCTAGTCCATGTCTCAGGGCCTTAGTGCTGGCTGTTGCCTCTGTCTGGGATACTCTTCCTCCAAAAATCCATCTGGCTTGCTCTTTCTACTTCTAAGTGTCTTTATTCAACTATCACCTTTCACTAAAGCCTTTTTCTGACCACTATATTTAGAATTGCACTCCCAAGACTTTCCACATCATTCTTTGCTTTATTTCTCTCCATAGCACTTTTAACCATTTAACATATGATGAAGGCACAGATTTTTGATCTGATTTATTCACTGCTGTGTATTTAAGCCTAGCGTAGTGTCTGGTATATATTTCTACACTTAGTAAAAATTTGTTAAATAAATGAATGTTGACTGAATGAATGAATTTAGTTCAATAAGCATTTAAAAAAACAGCAACTAGATAATTGTGCTCAGAACTAGAGAAATAGAGATTACTAACAAAAGCATGGTTTCTGCCTGAAGGACTTTATATTTACTGAAGTATAGTTGATTTACAATATTGTGTTAGTTTCAGGTGTACAGCAAAGTGATTCAGCTATATATTCTTTTTCAGATTCTTTCCCTTTATAGATTATTACAAAATACTAAGTACAGTTCCCTGTGCTATACAGTAGGCTCCTGTTGTTTATTTTATATATAGTAGTATATATATGTTAATCCCAAACTCCTAATTCATCCCTCTCCCCTCCTTTTCCCTTTGGTAATCATAAGTTTGTTTTCTATGTTTGTGGATCTATTTCTATTTTGTATATAAATTAATTTGAAGGACCTTGTGGGTTTTTTTGTCTTTTTTTTTGCCTTTTATCTAGAGCCGCACCTGCGGCAGATGGAGGTTCCCAGGCTAGGGGTCCAACAGGAGCTGTAGCTGCTGGCCTTCGCCACAGCCACAGCAACACGGGATCCAAGCTGCGTCTGCGACCTACACCACAGCTCACTGCAACGCCGGATCCTTAACCCACTGAGCAAGGCCAGGGACCGAACCCGCAAACTCATCATTCTTAGTCGGATTCGTTAACTACTGAGCCACGAAGGGAACTCCTGAAGGACCTTATGTTTTAATGAAGGCTACCAACGTGAAAAGATACTGTCACTATATGACTGAAATAATTGGGTACTATGGGGTCCTGTAGCATCAGCCCTACAGAGGTGGGAGACAACTGAAGAAGCCTTCTGAAGGTAACCTTGAGTCTTTAATGATAAGAAGACTTTAGCCAGATGGAGAAGGGAAAGGCACTGCAGGCAAATAAGTGTTATTATTTCTGTTGTGGTGGTAGTTATTAAGAATGAAAAATTCCTTAAGAATTGGATGCTTGCATACATACTCGATGACAAACAGTACCTCTAGAGAGTTGAAAAAGGCTTTCAAGTTTTCATATCTAGGGATCCTTAGGAGCTAAATTTTATTTATTTTATTTCGTCTTTTTAGGGCTGCACCTGTGGCATATGGAAGTTCCCAGGCTAGGGGTCAAATTGGAGCTACAGCTGCCAGCCTACCCACAGCCGCAGGAACATCATATCTGAGCCACATCTGTGACTTACACCACAGCTCACAGCAATGCCGGATCCTTAACCCACTGAGCAAAGCCAGGGGTCGAACCTGAGTCCTCATGGATACTAGCCAGATTTGTTTCTGCTGCGCCACAACGGGAAATCCTAAATACTGTTTTTAAAAATTTGATAGTAAAAACTTACTTTATGCAACCATCTTTCCTGGACAGGAGCAAGAAATCATCATATGTTATATATTCTGTAACCTATTCCTATAGGTTTATGTTTCTATTTCAATTAAATAATCATTTATAAGACACTTATGTAGAAAGCATTAATGTTGCAGGACTGCCCCATGGAGTTGGGCAGGTTGTACACCGCATAGCTCCAGAGGGCACATCTACATAGACTAGGATGCATAGCCTGCACATCTCTTATGTGGAAGCCCTGTTATATGTCAAAATGATGAATAAGAATCCTCAGATTTTACCTTAGAAAACTATACACAGAACTAGCATATGACCCAGCAATCCTACTCTTTGGCATATATCTGGACAAAACTTTCCTTGAAAAAGATACATGCACATATGTTCACTGTAGCACTATTCACAATAGCCAAGACATGGAAACAACCCAAACGTCCATTGACAGGTGACTGGATTAGGAAGATGTGGTATATATACACAATGAAATACTACTCAGCCATAAAAAAGAACAAAATAATGCCATTTGCAGCAACATGGATGGAACTAGAGACTTTTATACTGAGTGAAGTAAATTAGAAAGAGAAAGACAAATACCATATGATAGCACTTATATCTGGAATCGAATATATGGAACAAATGAAACTTTCCACAGAAAAGAATATCATGGACTTGGAGAATAGACTTGCGGTTGCCAAGGGGGAGGGGGAGGGAGCTTGGGGTTAACAGATGCAGATTATTGCCTTTGGAATGGATAAGCAATGAGATCCCGCTGTGTAGCACTGGGAACTGTGTCTAGTCACTTACGATGGAGCATGATAATGTGAGAAAAAAGAATCTATACATGTATATGTAACTGGGTCACCATGCTGTATAGGAGAAAAATGACAGAACACTGTAAACAAGCTATAATGAAAAAAATAAAAATCATTATATATACATAAAAATAATTCTCAGATTTATAACAGGAAGAACAGGACAAATACCCTGAATGACTCCTCACTTTATAGGACTTCAAAGGGTAATGAGGTCACAGTTAACTGAGGCTTCTTGGAAGAATATAAACAGGTAGTATTTTAGTGGAGATGGAGTTGGTAGGGAAAGGAATAAGGAAAGGGAGTAGGGAGAGCAGCATGAACTAAGATGGATGGGAGAAAAACCTGGTCAGGCTAATTGATAAGCATGTGGTCTCTTGAGGATGGATAACAGATTAAGGAACATTCAGTAGAGAGATAGTTAGCTGGAAAAGGTCCATACTATAGAGGAATTAAAAGTCCTTGCAGTGATTTTGGTACCAATTTGGTGAAGGGAATCAAGCAAACATTGCAAACTGCTGACCTGCATGGTGTAGCACTTGTATGATTGTACACATTGTACAGTGTGCAACCCTAGGGGTACGATTTATATTGTGTTCTACATGAATGATGCTTATAGGGTTGTGCATTACACAGCCTACATAACCACGTACAAAGGTTCTCGTCCATAGGCTCTATTCAGCTGCTAGAGGACTTTAGCCCCTATACCAATGGCTTCCTCATTGCCTCTACATTCTGGACAAGGGGCTGCAGAAGCCTCCAATCTAAAACCGCCAGTAAACACAGGCATAAAAAAAAAAAAAAAAGCTCCAAGACAAGCCTGTTTCCTTAGCCAAAGGAACAGGAAAAGGGTGGCCTTCCAGAAGAGAAAAATCCTTTTTTTTTTTAAGGGCCACACCCATGGCATATGGAGGTTCCCAGGCTAGGGGTTGCATCAGAGCTGCAGCTGCTGGCCTACACCACAACCACAGCAATGCCAGATCTGAGTTGCGTCTGCAACCTACACCACAGCTCTTGGCAACGCTGGATCCTTAACCCACTGAGCGGGGTTGGGGATTGAAATTGCGTCCTCATGGATACCAGTCAGATTCGTTTCTGCTGAGCCACAATAGGAACTCCAAGGAAATGTTTTTGATAATACACTCCCTACTTCAGCCAATCACACCACACCTGATCCCTGACCACAGTTCCAGTGGGTCCAAACAGGGAGCTGATTTGCCACCCAACCCCCACCCCTGGCCCTGTGGAAGCAGGCGGTGGCACTCCAAGGTCCCTACCTGGTGTGGTCAAGCAGTGCACATTAGGCAGGACCTTTTAGGTGATTGTAAAGACTGGGATTTTTACTCTGAGAAACCAGTTGATGGTTTTGAGCAGGGAGTAACATGATCTGACTTAGTTTTAACACGATCTAGTTGGTGAGTTGAGGATAGATAGACAGGGGAAGGGCAGAAACAGGCTGCATTTTCTTTGCTGAACCGCAGGACAACCCAGTGAAGTTGTTTAGGGCATATTTTATCATGTCATTTTGTGGCTAAGATAACTGAGACTCAGAGAGGTAAAGTAGTATGTTCAATGCCACGTAGCTAATACAGGATAGAGCTGTATCTAGCACCCAGATCTTCAAACTTCTATGAAAGAAGTAGCTAAATTTACAGAATGCAGTATCACTTCAGGAAGATTTTTCAGTCCCTGATAAAATGCTGCTAAGTACTTGTGAAATTGCATCACAGAGGGAGAATGGGGGAAGAGCAAAGATGGGGAAAAAAAAAAAAGAAAAGGGAGAGGAAGGATGCTAAATGTAGGCCTGCACTGTCTCCCTTCCACCATTAGATGGCAATTTTCTATTTGTTAGAGAGGAAATGGTGCCACAGTTTGCCGGGCAGTTAATAGAAATGAAGGAATTACGAATTAAAACTAATGAATGAGTGGATCGAGGGTTTGAAAAAACCGAAACCCAATTGATCCAATACATGTGTGGGGCAGTAAGAGAGTGGGATCCGGACTTCAAGAGCAGTGGTAGAATGAACAAAAAAAATTGGACACAGCTGACAGCACAAATTAGAACACTGATTTTCAAACAGCAGGTCGTAAAGAAGAGTAGTTCCTAAAATCAATTCAGTAAGGGGCAACTAGCAGTCTTTTAATTCAAAAGAACAGAATAAAAGAAAATAACAGAATAGGAAATGTCAGAATAGATCGCACATAGTAAGATAAGAATTAATTGATGAATCTTGTCTGCTTTTATAAAAATAAAATAAATATTGAGCCATGGTGCAAAATGTATTTACAAATTTTTTTTTGAGAGCCACACTCGAGGCATATGGAAGTTCCCAGGCCGGGGTCTAATCAGAGCTACAGCTGCCAGCCTACGCCACTGCAACTCGGGATCTGAGCTGTGTCTGTGACCTACACCACAGCTCATGACAATGCCAGATCATTAACCCACTGAGCAAGGTCAGGTATTGAACCCACACCCTCATGGATCCTAGGCGGGTTCGTTAGCCCCTGAGCCATGAAGGGAACTCCCTGTATTTACAAATTTTTAAATAATGAGTGTGGTCAAAAAGAGTTTGAAAGGCACTGGACTAGATGAAATGTAAATAAACAGAAAGATTGCACCTACCTGAAACACACGTGAGTTTGCAGAGGTATTTAAATTTTTTCGGCGGGGGGGGGCGCACCTGAGGCATGCAGAAACTCCTGGGCCAGGGATCCAACCTGCACCACAGCCATGACAACACTAGATCCTTAACCTTCTAGGCCACCAGGGAACTCCTATCTTGCTTTTAAATTTTTTTCCTTTTCCTGGTCTTAGGCCCTTTTATGGGCTGAGTTTATGTCCTACCGACCAAACTCACATATTGAAGCCCCAACTCCAATACCTCAGGATGTGACTGTATTTGGAGATAGGGCCTTTAGAGAGGTGATTAAGTTAAAATGAGGCCACTAGGGTGGGCCTTAATCCACTCTGACTGGTGTCAAAGGAAAAAGAAACACCAGGGGCTTGCGTGCATCGATGAAAGAACACTGTGAGGACATAAGGAGAAGCTGGCCATCTACAAACCAGGGAGAGAGGCCTCAGGAGACACCAAACCTACTGACATCTTTTGTTTTGTTTTGTTTTTTTGTTTTAGGGCCGTACCTGTGGCATGTGGAGGTTCCCAGGCTAGGGGTCTAATCGGAGCTACAGCTGCCGGCCTACACCACAGCCACAGCGACGAGGGATCTGAGCTGTGTCTGCAACCTACAGCACAGCTCACGGTAACGCCAGATCCTTAATCCACTGAGCGAGGCCAGGGATTGAACCCGCAACCTCATGGTTCCTAGTTGGCTTCGTATCCCGCTGAGCCACGACGGGAACTCCCCCTACTGACTTCTTGATCTTGGATTTCTAGCCTCCAGAACTGTGAGAAAATTAATTTCTGTTGTTAAACCACCCAGTTTGTGGCATTTTGTTATGGCAGCCCTAGCAAACTAACACAGGGCTAGAGTTTGATATTCTATTTCTGGAACCTGGGACAACTGAATGTCCTGTTGCTTTCCAAATGAGAGTTCCTGGATTCAATTCAGTTCTTCACAAAGGAAAGCCCATAAGCTCTTATGCCAAATGTACTTTCATTCTTACAGCCACTCCATCATTTTAATAATGGTGTGATTTTCGCTTAGTTAACCTTTCCAGGATTAAATTTGCTCGTTTAAAAAATTGGACTAATACTATTCCTGCAATTTTGATATAAAGATTAAATGATATACAATTGGCTCTCTGTATTCACAGTTTCCGCACCTGCAGGTTCAACCAACTGTGCATGAGAAATATTTGTAAAAAAAAATTCCAGGCAGTTTCAAAAAGCAAAATTTGGATTTTCTGCATGCTGGCAACTAATTACATAGCATTTACATTATATTATAAGTAATCTAGAGATGATTCAAAGTATATGGGAAGATGTGCATAGGTATGCAAATACTATGCCATGACATTTTTTGTAAGAGACTTGAGAATCCACAGACTTTGGTATCCAGGAGGTCTTGGAAAATACCTCCTGATGTACCAAGTGATGGCTATAATTATCTAGAATTCCTAGTAGTCAATATATCATTATTTATTGCTGTTCCTGCTGCTGTCATTGTAGTTGTTTATTAGTGTTATGTATTCATTTTGTGGCTGTTGCAATTTCTATCTTTCCTTCAAAGGCATATTGTCTTCTGGAACATCAACTAAAATGGTTAAGAGGTAGAAAGTGGGAACGAGAGAAGCTGGAAAGATCAAAACCATTTGATCCAATGTAGAAAGGTTTGACTAGGGGAGGAGTAGTGGTCACATGGTTGTCATATGCAGCGCCAGTTCAAGAAACCGAGGTTAATTAGTAAATGGATTAGAGATTTCCTTTTTTTTGGCTTTTGTCGTTTTTACGGCCGCACCCGTGGCATATGGAGGTTCCAAGGGTAGGGGTCTAATGGGAGCTGTAGCTGTGGCGTACACCGCAGCCACAGCAACGTGGGATCCAAGCCACGTCTGCAACATACAATACCCCACAGCTCACGGCAATGCCAGATCCTTAACCCACTGAGCGAGGCCAGGGATCGAACCCGCAACCTCATGGTTCCTAGTCGGATTCGTTAACCACTGAGTCACAATGGGAACTCCGAGTTTTTTTTTTTTTTGGCCACGTCCATGGCATGCGGAAGTCCTGGGCCAGGGATGGCACCTATGCCACAGCACTGACCCAAGCCGCTACAGTGACAATGCTAGATCCTTAACCTGCTGCACTACAAGAGAACGCCTGGATCAGATATTTTAATAATAATAATAATAAATTCCATACAGGTAACAGACAAAAACATGAATGAATTTATTTTTTTAGATCATAATACAGAGAGATCTTGTATAACTTTTACTTAGTTTCCCCTCAGGGTTAACATCTTGCAAAACTATAGTACAAACAGGTAGATTCATAGAGACAGAAAGTAGAATAGAGGCGTTCCCGTTGTGGCTCAGTGATTAACGAATCCGACTAGGAACCATGAGGTTGCGGGTTCGATCCCTGGCATCGCTCAGTGGGTTAAGGATCCGGTGTTGCCATGAGCTGTGGTGTAGGCTGCAGACATGGCTCGGATCCCGCGTTGCTGTGGCTGTGGCGTAGGCCGGCGGCTACAGCTCCTGTTAGACCCCTAGCCTGGGAACTTCCATATGCCGTGGGTGCAGCCCTAGAAAAAGCAAAAAGACAAAAAAAAAAGTAGAATAGAGGTTGCCAGGGGCTGAGAGGGCCAATGGGGAGTTTTTATGTAATGGCCTTTCTTTTTTTTTTTTGAGTGGTGGAAAAGCTCAGGAAATAGATAGCAGTGATGGTTATACCAATTGCAAATACGCTTAATGCCCCTGAATTGTGCTGTTAAAAAATGGTCAAAATGGCAAACTTCATGGTATATATATCACAATAATAAAAAAAGACCTTGTTATGGACTGTGTCCCTCCCAAAGTTCATATGTTGAAGGCCTAACCCCCAATGTGATGGTGTTTGGATATGGGGCCTTTGTGAGTTAATTAGCTTTAGAGGAGATCATGAGAGTGGGACCCTCATCATGGGGGAAGCGACACCAGAGTTTTCTGTCTTGGCCATGGGAGGATATGGCAAGAAGTTGACAATTTATAAGCCAGGAAGAGCCCTTACAAGGAAATGAATCTGTCAGGACCTTGATTTTTGACTTTATGGCCTTCAGAACTGTGAGAAATGTTATTTAAGCCACCAGTCTATGGTATTTTGCTATGGAGGCCTGAGCAGACTAACACTCCTATAGCACAATATCACAACCAGGATATTGACATTGATACAGACAAGATACAAAACAGTTGCCTCCCCACAAGGACCCCTCCTGCTGTCTTTGATAGTCACACTCTCCTCCCTTTACCCTGACCTATGGCAACTACTAATCTGGTCTCCATTTCTATAATTTTGTAATTTCCAGAATGTTATGTGGGTGGAGTCATGTAGTATGTGACCTTTGGGGATTGGCTTTTCTCTCGCAGCCTAATTCCCTTGGGAGCCATCCAAGCTGTGGCTTTATCAATAGTTTGTTCCTTTTCATTGCCAAGTGGTATTCCATTGTTATGGATGTGTCTCAGTTTGTTTAACTAGTCACACATTGAAGGCCATCTGGGTTATTTCCAATTTTAGGCTATTGCTAAAAAAACTTATATGAACATCTTGCATAGATTTTTGTGTGAACGTAAGTGTTCATTTCTTTGAGACTTATGCCAAATAGTGCACTTGAGATTTATGCCAAATAGCCATACAATAGCTAGGTTGTATGTTAAGCCATGTTTACTTTTCTAAGAAAGTACTGCACTCTATATTAGAGTAGCTGTACCATTTTCCAGTCCCACTAGCAATGTATGAGTGATCCAGTTTCTCCATATCTTTGCAAACATTAGGTGTTTGTACTATTTTTTAATTATAGCTATTCTGGTATTCAGATGTTGAACCAGCTTTTGATACTAAGAATAAATCCCACTAGGTTGTAGTGTGTAATTAGTCTTACATACTGCTGGATTCGTTCTGCTAATAATTTATTTAGGATTTTTTGTGTTTAAGTTCGTGAAATATATTGTTGTATAGTTTTTATTTTTTTTGTACTGTCTTTGGTTTTGGTATCTGGGTAATATTAGTACCATACGAGTTGGAAAGTATTCCTATCTATGCTATTTTCTGGAAAAGACTATAAAATTGGTGTTCATTCTTCTTATACATTTGGTAGAATTCTCCAGTGAAACCATTCAGGAGCTTTTTAATACAAATTCATTTTTTTCACTGCCTATTGGACTATTCAGGTTGCCTGTTTTATTGAGGTTGACTATGGTAGTTGGTGGAGTTGGAGGAATTGGTTCACTTTTAAGTTTTCAAATTTATGAGCATACAGTTCATAGTATTCCCTTATTATCCTTTTAATGGCTTCAGGATATGAAATGATACCCTGTGTTTTATTTCTTATATTGATGATATGTGGCTTCCCTCTTTATCTTTGTCAGTCTTGCTAAAGCTTTATCAGTTTTATCGATTTCTTAAGAACTTTCTGTTTCACTGATTTTCTGTCTTGTGTACCTGTTTTTAATTTCATTGATTTCTGCATGTATCTTTATTGTTTCCCTTCTTCTGTTTCCTTTGCTCTTTCTCATTTCTTGTTTTTAACCATTCCAATGTTCTTCTTTCCTTTTTGAATTTCCAAGCCTTCTTTTCTTATCATCTTTGCTATTTAGAGAACCTCCTTTAGCCGGCCATTCTTTAAGGGCAGGCTGGCTGGTAACAAATTTTCTTAGTTTCCTTTGACTAAGAATGCCTTTACTTCCTCTTCATTCCTGAACGATCTTTTCACTTGATATTGAATTCACAATTGACAGGTCTTTTCTTCCAGTACTTGAAAAATGTTGTGCTGTTTCCTGCTGGCCTCTATGCTTTCATTTGAGAAACACCCTGTGATTCAAATCAGTATTCCACTATAAGTAATACATTATTTCTCTCTGGCTGCTGTCGTGATTTCCTTTTTCTTTTTGCTTTTCAAAATTCTTCAGAAATTTCGTGTCTTGATATTGATTTTGTTAGGTTTATCCAATTTGGGGTTCACTCAGTTCTTGAATCTTCTTGAATTCACAACATATGGCAAGTTTTCAGTCATTATTTCCTCAAAAACATTTTCAGTTCCATTTTCTCTCTCTTTCTTTTCTGCTATCCCATGATACAAATGTTAGATATTTTTTTAATCCCATCAGTCCCTGAAACTGCTAATTTTTTTCTTCTGTTGTTCAGAAGGGAGATTCTACTGATGTATACTCAAATTCACAGATTTTATCTTTTGTTATCTCTACTCTTTTTATTATTGTATTTTTCAGTTCTTTAATCTCTCTTTGGTTCTCTCATATAACTTGTATTTCTTTGCTGAGATTTTCTGTATTTTTTCCATTTGTTTGAAGAGAACTTGTAATTGCCTGCTGAAGCATCTTTATGATGGCTGCCTCAAAATTCTTGTCTTTTGTCTTTTTTTTTTTTTTTTTGTCTTTTTGCCTTTATGTAGAGCCGTACCCACGGCATATGGAGGTTCCCAGGCTAGGGGTCTAACAGGAGCTGTAGTCACCAGCCTTCGCCACAGCCACAGCAACGCAGGATCCGAGCCGCATCTGCAACCTTCACCACAGCTCACGGCAACGCCAGACCCTTAACCCACTGAGCAAGGCCAGGGATGAAACCCGCAACCTCATGGTTCTTAGTTGGATTTGTTAACCACTGAGCCACGAAGGGAACTCCATGCCTCAAAATTCTTGTCAGATAATTCCATCATCTGATTCATTTCCATGTTAGTGTCTGTGGATTGTCTTTTCTCATTCATGTGATTTTCTTGTTTTTTGGTATGATAAGTGACTTTTTGATTATATCCTGACATTTTGGATATTATAACAATAGATTCTGGATCCTATTGATCCCCCCCCCCTTTTTTTTTTAAACAGGCAGTCCCCTGGTTGTTGAGAAGTAGAGCTGGAGTAGTACATCTGTTCTGCTTCCCTCTGGTCCCTGATGATATTACCCCAGCAAAAGTAGGCAGTGTGGAAGTTCAGCTCCCCCCTTGGCTCCACTGACACCTTCCCAGTGAAAACAGGGCACTGACTCATGATGTCTCATTGCCTCCTAGTGTGGATGGAAGCTCAGCTACCCACTGGTTCCCACTGACATCAGTGAGGAGGAAAGCTGAGGGTTGACACACTTTTTTTTGCTACAGGGTAGGGGCAATAACTTGGCTTTGTGTTCAGCCCCTCAGCCATAAAGGGAGAGGAAGGGGAAAGTGGGACACCAACAAATCCCACCTCTCATCACTTCCTTCTGCCTTGTTGATGCCTTGGTGAGGGTGGAGGGGAGATGGAGATTTATCTCTTGACTGGGCCTCACTGATACGAGGGGAGGGAGGAAGCGAAGTTTGGATTAGCTCACCTCTTACCACCTCATTCTGCCTGATCATTAATGTTGGGTGATTCTAGAGGCCCTCTTTTCCACGGGGACCAGTTGATGGCAAGTGGGGAAGAAGAGGAGTGCCTACTAGCCCTGTTTCACACCACCTTATTCAATCTGGTTGCTACTGGGTTGGTGTGGAGATTCAGCTTCCTACTGGACCATGCTGACACGAGAAGCAGGAGAAGAGTGGATAGTGTGGCACTGACTAGACCCACACTAGCACCACCTTGTCCAGTGTCATTGATACCAAATGCGGGGGGGGCGGGGCGCGGGGATACTTAGCTCCTCACTGCTGGGCCCTGTTAACACTTGGGCTGGGGGATGGATCAGAGTACTGATTTAGCCTCTTTTCTCTCTGCCTCATCAAGTCCCCTTACTACCCAGTGGGGATGGAGGCTCAGCTCATTGCTGGACCTGCTGGCACTACCCTACTGGGGAGTCAGAGCACTGCCTGCTTCCTTGCACAGGGACAGAAGCTCAGCTCTCTGCTCAGCCCCATCAGTACCCCTGCAGGGGAACTGACGCACCCCCTGCTTCTGCAGTATAGCTTGGAAGATCCCACATAGGGGGAGGTACTTTTTTCTGTTGGTTGGTTGGAGTAGTACTGGTATTACCAAAAATGTTTTCTGTTGTTATGCCATCCTTTTCCTGGTCCTCTGAATAGGGTATCAAGCTTTTCTCAAAGCTTTTTCTTTCATCTTTGCCTGATGGCAGTTCTCAGTTGGAGGTTTCCACAGGGCCCTGTTTGGGACATAAGGGAGGCAATTAGGAAACCCAGGCAACTCCCTTGTGTTGTCATGTTTGAGGTCCCTAGGAAGTCTGTTTTCTTTCTGTCTTTCAGAGTCTCCCTATGCTTGTTTGTTGTATTATATCCAGAGTTTCTTGGTTGTAAAGGGAAGGCCCGAGGAGGAATGGGGCACTCCATCTTGGCCCAAACCAGAAGTTCCTTGTATTTCTTTCTTATAAGGTAGTAGAGAAAGCATTTCAAACTATGACTCGACATTTAGAATCAGTCAATAAAAAGATTAATGCACTTACTTACATTAAAAACACATAATCAAAAAAAAAAACACACACACAATCATAATCAAAAGGACAAACCTGGAGAAAATATTTGACATATATATGACAGATGAAAAGTTAGTCTTCTTAATAAACAAAGAGCTCTTAACAGTGAAAAAGAAAGACTAAAATCTTAATAGAAAAATTGGCAAATGGTAGAGTTCACAGAGAAATGCAAGTGGACATTTGAAAAGATGCTTTCACTCAAAATAACAGAAAAACCAATTAAAATTACATGATAGCATTTTACCAAAATCACCTTGGTCCAAACCCCCAAGTTTGACAAAACACACTGTTGACAGGCCTGTGAAGAAACAAACACTC
This sequence comes from Catagonus wagneri, assembly GCA_004024745.2. Taxonomy (NCBI): domain Eukaryota; kingdom Metazoa; phylum Chordata; class Mammalia; order Artiodactyla; family Tayassuidae; genus Catagonus; species Catagonus wagneri. The sequence continues at coordinate 3,653,127 of PVHT020000193.1, forward strand.
TCATACATTGCTAGTGGAAATGCAACATGGTACAGTTCCCAAGGAGGGGAATTTGGCTTTATGTAACAAAATTACACTGATCCACTGACCTAGTAATTTCACTTCTAGGAATTTACCTGGGTAGGTATGTCTCTATAATTATGAAATAATAAATGTTCAAGCTTACTTTTTGTGGCATTATGTTTGATAATGAAGACTGGAACTCTGACGTGTCTACCACTGTAAAACTTATTGAATAAACGAAGATATAGCCTCATAATGAAGTACTATATAGTTGTACAAAAAAAATGAAATGATGTCTATGAACTGATATGAAGGTAATTTTGCTAAAAAGATATGCAGAACATGTACATAGTATTTTATCTTTTGAATATGAAAAGAGGGAAATAAGAATATATGTAAATATTTGCTCTTTTCTCCCCCCCGCCTCCAAATTCTGGAAGAATAACCAGAGACTAGTAGAAATAGTTACCTATAGAGAGCTTGGAGAGGGGTTGAGGAGAGAATAGGAATTAGAGAGCGATTTCTCTGAGTATGCCTTTTTATATAGCTTGACTTTTAAAATATATAAATTAACATCCAAAAATACAATTAAATAAAAAAGAAGACAGAGCAAAGCCTAAAACTGGAAAAAAACAAAAACAAAAACAAATAAACCTAACTGTATATCAAAGGTAACAGAATCACACAGAGACAAGAATTATTTCAAATAACATATGAACATAGTACTTCAACTGTACTGAATTTAAAAAGAAGTGAAAAGAATCTTAAATGTTACTTTGTAGTTTTATTGTTGGTGGTAACATTGGTCTTGACATTTTGAAATGTATGTAGGTGTATGTATGTATTATAGATAAAGCAAGTAATTATGTTATTTATATTCAAAACCAAAATCTTCAGTGTAATAGAGAATAAATGCATGTATAAGATAACTTTTGGAAAAACCTTATAATGTTAAATTTGAATAGAAAATATCAATATGATCTCATGCTTAATATACGGCATATATATCAATATGATATCATGATTAACATATATGTTATTATATATAGAACACACACACATATATATATTTTTTTTCAGGACAAGCCACATAATTTTTGTGGTCCAGTGCAAAAAAAAAATGTGGGGCTACTTGTTTGAAAAGCAGGATAGGCATTCCCATCATGGCTCAGCAGAAACTATCTGACTAGCATCCATGATGATGCAGATTTGATCCCTGGCCTCTCTCAGTGGATTAACGATCCCATGTTGTGGTGAGCTGTGTTGCAGGTCACAGACATGGCTCAGATCTGGTGTTGCTGTGGCTGTGGTGTGTAGGCTGGCAGCTGCAGCTCCGATTCAACCCCTAGCCTGGGAACAAACGCTGGTGCGGCCCTAAAAAGACAAAACACACACACACACACACACACACACACACACACACACACACAAGAGCAAAAGCAGGAATAAAGTGCCATTAAAAGTAAGACATAAAGGAGTTCCTGTCATGGCTCAGTGGCTGGTGAATCCGACTAGGAACCATGAGGTCATGGGTTCAATCCCTGGCCTTGCTCAGTGGGTTAAGGATCCAGTGTTGCCGTGAACTGTGGTGTAGGTCGCAGACGTGGCTTGGATCCCGCGTTGCCATGGCTCTGGTGTAGGCCGGCGGCTACAGCTCTGATTGGACCCCTAGCCTGGGAACCTCCATGTGTCGTGAGTGTGGCCCTAAAAAAGGTAAAAAAAAAATTAAAAGTAAGACATAAAGCCTTTTCCTTTCTTCCATAGTCTCTCACTCACTGAATTTGTCATGGTATTTTTTATTTGCTGCTTAATATTGTTCTAAGTAGAAAAAAAATAAAATTTTAAGTTGTCAGCATGAATTTTAACCTTCATCTTTATATTGTGCAATGTCAGTTTTGAAAGCAAATGTAAATGTGGAATAGCTGAAATTTCACAATTTGTATTTTGTGACTTGTCCTGGAGACTGTCTTGAGCTGGTCAGAAGAGACTAACACAAACCAGATTCAGGAAGTGGGAAGGGAGAAGAAAATGTCTTGCTAGGCCCAGTACACTCCCTTTGCATGGGACACTCAGGAGGCAAGTACAGATGCTCCCAGGCCCCTAGGAGCCCTGCCCTGTGACAATGGGGCATGGCTAATGTGATGTGATGTGCACCCTGGGCCAGGGGCAGGGAAGGCAAACCAGACATTTCCTCTTCCCATGGGCTCCACCTCAACTGCCAATGGGATACCTCTAAGCATAGTGGGACCTTATGGCTCAGATACACGAGGATCTGGATTGGTGGTGGATGAGGGGCTATCCTAATCACCTGCTGCACTCCGTCCCTGGACCCAAACCCCGGGTCCCACCGGGGATGGAGGGCAACAGTGGTTGCTGGGAAGGGTTGGAGATGGGGAGGCTGGGGATGGTCCAGGGCACCAGGAGGCAAGGGAGTGGTCCCTGGGAACCTGTCCCGGGGATCCAGGCATGAACTGAGGCTCCAAGCCCCTGGTGCATACTCCATTATCGTATTAGACTCCACTGACCAAATACAAATATAAAGATAAAATTGCAAACAATTTTAAGACTGTGATTACAGAGCATTAAATTCCAAGCACAGGGTTCTTCTGGGCATGAGTGTGACTGTCCTGGTAGCTTGCCCACAAAGTCGGCCTTTCTGTTTTGTATGCTGTTCACTGCTCTGGTCTAGAAGCAATGACATCCCAGTAGCAATAAGCTTACATTGAAACCAGATCTTGGTTTCTAAATACAATTCCCTAATAAAAGGAAACAGTGCTTCCTGAAGAAATGGCTTATTTCTGGGTTGGTACAGGCAATCTATACCTGTACCACGAAAGTGGTATACCTGTAAAACACGAAAGTGCTAAATGACCAGTGGGGCTGTGTCAAAGGGACAAAGGAGCTGGCTTAAAAGGGGCTCTCGCTGGCCAAATTTGGGATAATTGAGCATCGAGGAGAATAATGACTGTCTTTGCTTATGATGACTCAATAAATTAAAACTATGAGTATCATGAGTCCATTATGACAAATGAGAGAGAAGACGCAGTGATTGGTGATGACTGGTATACCAACACTTTATTCTGAAAATTGGTAACTAAAGGGAAGAGTTAAGCATCCACCCTGACTTTTAAGGAAAAACTTAAGTCTGTCACCATTTTGATTCTTCTGAATGCTAGCTAACAATTACAAATGAATTTTTACAATAGCATCGTTTTGCTATTTTCCAAGAATATCATCCATTCAGGCAAGGATCATCAAGGAGTGCTGAAACAACTGGGTGACAGATTGGTGGAGGCAGTATACTTACGTGGTGCCTAAGTATCACCCTTCAAGTTCCTTTTTAATTGCAAAGAGAAATACTTGGTTGTCATGATTTTAAACTGGTGATCACACCAAACACCACTTACAGTGAGGTAGGCTGAGGCTTTGTGGTGTAATATGATGTGACGCAGTATGAAGGGCACAGTGTCCCCTATATAGTATTCTTGCCAAAAATGTTTAATCTGAATCCAATCAAGCCTCTAGACCTAACATCTAGTTTATAGGTCTATTAGTTTGCTAGGGTGCTATAACTGAGTATCACAAACTGAATGGCTAGAACAACAGAAATATATCATCTAACAGTTCTGGAGGATGGAAGTGTGAGATTGAGGTGTGGGCAGGGTTGGTTCCTTCTGAGGGCTCTGAGGATCCGTTCTATGCCTCTGTCCTAGCTTCTGATGGTTTGCTGGCAAGCTTTCATATTCTTTGATGTATAGAGAAGTAGGACCTTGATCTCTGGCTTCATGTTCGCATGGTGTTTTCCCTGTGTGCATGTCTATCTCCACATTTCTCTTTTTATAAGGACACCAGTCACATCGGGTTAGGGATCCACCCTACTCCAGTATGATTTCATCTTAACTAGTTCTGTCTGCAATGGCCCTATTTTCAAATAAGGTCATATTCTGAAGAACTGGGGATTAGGGCTTTGTAGAGGAGGAAAAATAATTTTCCCTCTACCTTTCTAGGTTCTTAGCTGAGACCTCCTTCCCTGTAATAAACTGACAGATTAACAGAATAACAAACAGAAGTTTAATAACATAAATACTGCCTATATACCCAGGGCAATACCCAGGAAAACTGAGTAATCCCCTCAGTTGGCTCAAGCTTCCACCTTAAATACCATCTCCAGCTAAAGATAAAAGATTAGATGACAGGATTGGGGAGCCAGTTGTGGTAGGCTACCAGGAAAAGCACATGAGTCTTCTCCACTGATAAGAGTTTCTAGAGCTTTAGTCATCCTCTCTTTCTGGTAAAGAGAGGGAGACACCCTTACAAATGGACATCTCCCTTACAAATGTAAATGGCCCTTACAAAGAATAACTTCTACTTGGTTTTCAGAGCTTTGCCTGTCTGCTTTTTCTTAAAAAAATAATCAGCCCCAAATAATCCTTATGCCAAAGAGGTATTTTTTTTTTTACTATTATTATTCTTTTTAGGGATGCACCTGCGGCATAAGGAAGTTCCCACGCTAGGGGTTGAATGGGAGCTGCAAGTGCGGGCCTACACCACAGCAACAGCAAGACCAGATCCAAGCTGCACCTGTGACCTACACAGGGATTTTGGATCCTTAACTTATTGAGCGAGGCCAGGGATCTAACCTGAAGTCTCACTGATACTAGTCAGGTTTGTAACCTGCTGAGACAAAAAGGGAACTCCCCAAAGAGGCATATTTTAAGGTGACAAATTCTGCTTCCCTTCAGCTTCAACTTACGATTTCAGGGCACAGACATAATCCAACTCTTAACAACAGGAAATACGGGAGATAGAAGAACAAGGTAAATATCACCACAGGGAAATAATCAGCTAAGTCCAGAATGTGAGACTTTTCTATAAAGTCTCTTGGAAAAGATAATGCCATTTCAAAAAAGATGTAGGGAGGGGGACTATTCCAAAAAGGCTAAAGAAACTAAATGTATGAATTGTGATTGGATCTGGTTTAAAAAAAATAAACTGCGATAAGACATTATGATGGAAACTGGGGCTATTCGAATATGGACTGGGTATTTTAAAAGTTAAATGCTATTATGAATTACTGTTAATTTCTTAGGGGTGCTCATGTTATGGTAGTTATATATGAGAATGAACTTCTATTAGGATATGCAGGCTGAAGTGTTTGGGCTGAAGTGTCATGATGTCTCTAATTTACTTTTAAATAAATCAGCAAAAATATATGTGTGTGTGTGTGTGTGTGTGTGTATACATATGCAAACATACATAAAGTAAATGTGTATATATAATATGTATATAGATAAAGCAAATATACCAAAAGGTTAGCATTTGTTGAATTTAAATGGTGGGTATATGGGGTGTTTACGTTTCAAATAGTAGCTGAACAAACAGTTGAACAAATAGTTCAGCTTTCCTGTGTGTTTGACATTTTTTCATGCTAAAATGTTGACAGCACATAAAAAGTTTTTTTTTTTTAAAGAAGGTTCTGCCCATTTCTCTATTGAAAATGGAGCATGAAAAAATAATTCAACAGGCTTAAAGTATAGAAGATGAAAATCCAATTAGCAAAGAAAGAGAAATTCACCATCAGGGTTGTTAAACAGTTGAGCTGCTTCCCAAGGATTCCTTCCCTCCAAGTCTTCATTACTGAGAGTTGCAGGCTAGGGCACAAGACTCTCAATCAAGAATGATTTGAGGGCCCTCCAAAGACCTGCTGACCTCTAAATATCTCCCCTGCTGGCTTCCCCTGTGGCCTGAAATCCCTGTAACCTGGGTCAGTTCTTAGGACTCAAGTATTTTCTCACTGTTCTGGGGCCCCCTTTTAAAATGCAAAGCTGGGAGGGTGCTGGGGCCCATTAAGTGGGAACAATTGCCTGCAGAGCCAGCACCAGCCCATAGGCCCTCAATTCTAATAGCTCCTTTCCCAACTCCTTACCACCGCTGAGAGCAGACAATATGTGCTCTAGGAAGCTGAAATTGGACAATGTGTGCTCTAAGCAACTTTTTAGGTGGAGATACCATTTCAAGAAAGCTTACTTTCTGTGAATAAAATGGAGTGCATAAGGTCACTGCTGTTTTTACTTTGTCAACTGGGTGGCCTCTGAAAGCTTCTTAGAACACTTCAAAGGAAGCCTCCTCAACTCTTCCAGCCCTCCACCCCTTCCCTTTTGTAACCGAATTCTTACTGACCCCAAAGCTTTTCACTGAATGAAGAGTTTCCAAGGGGTCCAAAAAATACCTGAGACAATTAGAGAAATGAAAACCAGGGAGTCAAGATGAATTGACCCATGGCTGAGGATTTACATAAATAGGTCCTAACCTCTGGCTGTGAATGAAAGATAAATTCCCCATTAGGGTCAGAACCACAGTTCAAGGGCGTTCGCGGGGCCAAGCCTGGCTTCTCTGCTATGGCAGGAATTTCAGGAATGCCACTGATCATTGTGTGTTGGCAGAGCGCAGGGGGTTGCAGGCAGGCTAACAGAAACCCAGCCCTGCCCACTGGGTGAAACTGCAGCTCTCCCACGCAGCGATCTGCAAATCGAGAGCGTGGGAAACCTGCAAGTTGAGAAAAGACTCAGAAGTAATGCCTTTGAAAATGGGAAGGATGCCGTCTCCTGAAAGGAGACCAAATCTATGTTTTGGAGGGTGGCGTTAACCTGTAAGATTAGAGGGGAGAATGGGCAAAGAGCCAATTTGCTCCCCTCACCTGAAGATCGGATGACTCGGTCCCGTCCTCCTGCAGCCTGAAGGCCTCCACCACATTCCCTTCTGCTGCTACCCGAGAAAGAAGTCTTTCAAGGTTGTTACAAGAGCCATTTTAGAGAAAAGGTAAAATCATGACCCTCACACAGACATAAAAGCGAACATGTGTTAAAGACTTTATTTTACTCATAATAACTGAGGGAACCAGGCACATGTTATAACTGATTTTAAAAAAGAAGCAGCCCAGATTTATAGGGAGTAAAAAATGTTGAAATGAATTACAAATGGAGGCAAACTGTTTCTCTCCCCACCCATCGCCTGGGGGGAAGGAAGTCCATTGAACCAGGCAGGACAGAATTTACATGTCTATCCCTTCTTACAGAGTTCTGAAATAACTCCAGTAGGGAGCAAGTGCTATTGGCAATAAAGAGTTTTTCACTAAAGTATGAATTTTCTCTACCAGGGTAAGAAAGCTTGCCTACATACTGCCTTAAGAGAAGTGTCCCCTCCACCTGCTTACCTCTCGTCCCTGCTCTGCCTCTGCCCCCTTGAGGGAGAACCGCCCCCCCCCGAAAACGTATACCTACTTTTTTAACCAAAGAGGAAGGTGGATTTGAGAATCTTGGGCCAATCTTGATTCCCACCTTCCACAATTTTCTACCTTACTTTGTGTTTTGGTCACATGAAAATGCATAGAATCTTGGTTGGGTTGTTCCTTAGCAAGATGAGAAGGATGCCAAAGCTGCTGTCTTGCGCATGTCATCTTGCTCTCTGTCACACCTCTTGCTCTAAAGAGAAAACGCTAGGAGGATGGCAACGTGGGGTAGAAAATCCACTTGCTCTGCAGCTGTTTTGGCCAGCAAATGCCTTAATTCTGAAAGTGCCCTGCAGCGCTCCTGGGCACAGAAGCCCTTCTGTGTCCCCCATTTCTTGTTTTTAGCAATTGGGCCTCATTCAGCCATCATGACCTTCCTTGAGTTCCTAGGGACAGGTTCAGACAGTTGCTGATGGGGAAGGAAGGGGATGTAAAGACAAGAGGGGAACAGTCAAGCAACAATAGTAAGCCTTAGGGCAGGATCATGGGGCCCTCTCTAGCAATACACGTAATAATATAGGATATTCCTTATGCTTCTTTTAGAAATAATACTTTAAAGCTGAACAGCTTAGAATCCTTCCTTTTCTTTCTCCCTGGTTTAATTGTACCCTAAACACAATCACCTGTAAGCTAAACATCAGGCACACTAAACATAATTGCCTGTGGGTTAACGATTATTAGCACATGTTTTTCAGAAATTTTCCTTGTTTGTTCTAATTTCTGATCCATATGCCCTTTTCGCAAGTACTTTTATTCTAGGCAGTAACTTAGAAGACCACCATCCATGATCATACCAAAATCTCCTGACTCCAGCTTTGATGACTGAGAGTCCCCCAAAGGAAGAATGCATATTGGTCCCAATCCTGATTCCTATCTGAAAACCTGCTTTTCTCCTTTTTACTCTAAAATTCCTCGAAATTCTTTCTAATGGGGGCAGGGCGGCATGGCACAGTCTTTAGGGCATTAGCCTGCTGTGACCCTCCTTTGCCTGACAAAGCAATAAAGCTGATTTTTCCCCTTTACCCAAAACTCTGTCTCTGCATTTCAATTTGGCACCACTGGCAGACAGAGGCCGAATTCCGGCAACAATCCTGATGGCCATTCTGGGTTTATTTTGCTGAGGCTCTCCAAAGTGACTCATTGCATCATGGGAAACAAAGTACAGGGATATCCTGGTTTTTACTGCTCAGAAAGTATGTTTTTTTTTTTTTTCTTCTCTATTGCATCAAAGACTTAAGCTTTCTAAAAGTACAAACTCTGACCTGCTATCTAAAGTAACAGATGGAAAGTTAGGCTATTTAGATGGAGCTCTTTCCCCTAAACCCGCATCTAAGTGGACATTCAAAACAAAACCAAGGTGGAGAATTACTTCTCATTCCTGGACTTAATGTCTTATTTTTTTATATTGTTGCAGAAGAAATCGACTCTAAAAAGCATCTGTTTTCGAATTCAGGAAATATTGTCCCAGGCTCATTTATAGAAAGACAAACAACTAAAAACACCCAAACCCACTAGCTTTGATTGAGCACCCCTCCCCCCACTTTTCTTTGGAGCAGTGATTATGGGGCCACTGCATGAAATTCACTCTATTATCTCATGAAGAAAGTCAAGGCTGGTGATGCTGGGAAAGCACGAGAGAAAAAAAGATACCACAGTGACAGTACACTTTTGGTGAGTTCCATCTGAAAGCAAATAGGTGACCTACTTACTGTTCTGGAAAGCACAGGGCAGACTCTCACATCGAAAAATTGCCCTCAGAAGTACGTGTGAGACCCCAGTACGTGTAAAGGAATTTACACGGGGCTCTCTTCACATTGGCATGCAGGTGTGAGAGTGTGGGTGAGCAGACATTCCTTTCTGACTCATTACCCATTTTGTCCCTGCACTCTCCCCTCTTCAGGGCTTGAGGCACTTTCCACCCCACCTTTCCCTGGGCTGGGACAGAGGTTGATGGTATCTTGGAGCTCTTTAAAGAGAAGCTATGCCCTTTTACACTTTCCTTTTATGGCTAGTCATTAAGACTTGCTGCTAAGCTTGGTCATAGAAGCCTGGCGCAGCTGCCTCTGAACTGAGAGTTCTTACTTGTCACATGCTCTGGTGCAGGGAGGCTCTAATGGCAGTTGGTTAGTCAATAGATATTTATCAACTAGACAGACAGTGGGACAGACAGTAATTTAGGGGAGAAAAACTTTTACTCTATCCTCCTCTGTTCTGTATCTGAGAACTCCAAGTTAAACTGAGAAACAGTAGAGTCACAGGAGAAATTGATGTTAATATTTTTTACATTTTGGGGGCTTCGCAGAAAAGAAGTGAAATCTCAAAGAAGTTTTTAGGCTTGAGTGCTTATATACCATTTTAACAAAGGGTGATAAATTGTGCAGAAGTGATTAGATAAAGGAAAGGGGGGTTGAGCTTTTAGGACAATAAATTGTGGGAAGGTAACTAGGAAGTATGTGGAGGAAATTAATGATAGACAAAGCCTATTTAATAGGTTTGTTTATGCAGACTCATCTTGGTACCTTCTCTGTCTCAGTCATAAGTATTGTTTTCTCCTCAGCTGTGGCAGAGAGGGACATCTTCACAAGGGAAATTTATGCCCTACTTTTAGGTAGAGAACTCTTCCTGTGTTTGCTTTTCACAATTGCCTTTGGTTCAAAATAATCCTTATGCCAAAGTGGTATAATTTGCCATGTTGTATTCTAGTCCCTTTCGGTGAGAAGGCATCAACATATTTTGCGGGGCTTTAAAATACTTATACCACTGGACCAAGGAAGTGAACTATCATAGCCTAGAGATCTAGAGGCCATGGTAGATAAGGTCAATTTCCCCCATCTAAGTAAAGGATTCAGAGGCCTGAGGAAGCCAAAAGCAGGGACTGGAGCTGAAGAGGAGGAGTTCCAGGAAGGGCCTGCAAAAGAGGGTCCCTAATCAAGAGTTGCCTGTGGGCTGGAGTTCCCATTGTGGCGCAGTGGAAACAAATCCAACTAGTAATCATGAGGTTGTGGGTTCGATCCCTGGCCTCATGCAGTGGGTTAAGGATCCCGAGTTGCTGTGGCCATGGTGTAGGCCGGCAGCTGCAGCTCCAATTCGACCTCCATATGCCTCGGGTGTGAACCTAAAAAGCAGAAAAAAAAAAAAAAAATGAGTTACCTGTGGGCCACAACTGCCCCTATTGTCCCAAAGCTACATCTTAAGGTGGGGTGAAGAAAGAGCCAAAATTTAGTATCTTACATCCTGAAAAGAGACTGAGGGAGAGAAGAAGATGGATAAAGGGGACACATGATAGGAACCTATTCCTGTGCTTCAACTTTCTGGGAGTTTCCCATTGGTTTCTGTGTCCTGTTGCTCTCTACCCTCTGCAGAGGAAAGATGAAATTGATTGCCCTGCAGGTATAGATATAATCAGCAGTGAAGGGGATCAGAATATGCTACCCTAAAATATGCCACTGTGACACAGATGATTTTGAGCTGAAGGGAACTAAGAAGCAGCAGACACAGGAAGAAGTCCCCCTTTCTGCTTAAAAGCAGGGCATAAATTTCCCATGGTAAAAGTGACATAAACTTCCATTTGTAAAGGTGTACCCTTCTGCCATGCCAGGAAGAGGACAAAATTCTTATCAGAGGAGAAGAACTTGAGTTGGCATAACAAATCTTACTGAACAACCCTTATCTACCATACATATCCTAGTTACTTTCCCACAGTTTACTGCTCCCAGGAGTCTAAACCCCTTTTCCTTTGTCGAGTCACATCTGCACAATTTATTGCCCTTTGTTAAAAGATCTAACTGCCTTTGGCTTTCATTTCTTTTCTGTGAAGCCCCTGTGCACGTAAAGTTATTAACGTCAATAAAGAAAGTATGTCTTTTCTCCCGTTAATCGGTCTTTTGTCAGTTTAATTCACAGGTCCCAAGAACTGAACATAAGAGGGTAGAGGAAGTTTTTCCTCAGCTATACCACTATTTGTATTACTTTGCTTGACTTTGTTTGACTGCTTAGGAAACAAGTTATCGGGTTATTTTCCCCGTTTCTATTAAACACACGGTTTAACACTGGGCTGGCTGAGTGGCAATTAGAGATCTCCATAGAGGCTCCTCTAGTATGCTGCTTATTTTGGACGACAACAAGTAAAACTCCTATGATCATGAGTTTAAGGTATGCTGCCCTGAGGGCTGCTGCTTTGTTCATTTGTAGTGTTGCCTTACTTAGTCCAGGCAGTCCAGGAAAATTCCCTGGATTCAGACTTTCCCATTACTCTGGAAATTCATTTCTCCTTTCTCCCACATGGGCCTGCTTAGAGGACTATAGACCACTACTATAAAGTCATGGTCAATTAAAGAAAATGACTTCTCCATTCCATGCCTTCAGGGCTAATAACAGAGGCCCAGGAACTCCTGAGGTACCAGAGAGAGGCACTAGGCTAGTCTCCCAGTGAAACCAAGCAGAGAAAAGCAAAGAGAGAAATCATGGCAGGGCAGGGGCACTGTTTATATTGTTTGAGTTTTATGTTTGCAATTGAATTCTATAAATCAAAAAAGGGCAATTCACACTGAATCTGTGCAGCACATGATAAACCACAGCATGGCTACACAAAACTTTTTTTTTTTTTTTTTTTTGGCCTTTTTTAGGCAGCCTATGGAGGTTCCCAGGCTAGGGGTCAAATCAGAGCTATAGCTGCTGGCCTACGCCACAGCCACAGCCACCTGGGATCTGAGCTGCATTTGCAACCTACACCACAGCTCAAAGTAACGCCAGATCCTCAACCCACTGAGTGAGGCCAGGGATGGAACCCGCAATCTCATGTTTCCTAGTTGGATTCATTAACCACTGAGCCATGACAGGAACTCTACTTTTCTCTCTCTTTACGATCTGTGGCCTCTTAGAAAAAGGGAATATTTTGAGTTCTGTAATACCTGACACTTTGATAATGAAGAGGAGTTTTTCACAGGCCAAAGAGATATAAGGAAAGCAGAGAGATCTTACACTTGGAATATTTCTGAGGGGTGTATGTTTAGCAGCGTATCCAGTTATTCTGTGGCTAACTTTATTTTCTACGGTTTTTCTTAGGAAAACATTTGTGAAATATCCAGTAGGATCACAGACTACTTCCTATGAATATCTGTGACGTCTATATTGATTTCCCCTGAATGTTTATATAGCCAGGATGTTTGAAAGCTTGGGCATCAACATGAACAATTTTCTGTGAAAATGTTCACTGGCAGTACCTGATTCTCAAACCTGATATACATTTAAAGCATTCTCTTTTCTTACAAAATGTCTTCGACGGTAACTGTTTGGCTATTATTCTCACAGTACACACTCTCTTCTCCCAACCATGGGCCCCAAATCCCACACAGCGAAGGTGAATCATAGAGTAACAGAAAGAAAAGAACATCGCTTTTCTTCCATGAAGACCTTCCATCAAAGTCCACCTCTTTGTTCTGTGGATACTATTTTGCGCTGGGGAAATGTAGTGTTTGCAATTTGGTCTTCTGGATTTAATTTATAGCTACTTCAAGTGGTGCCTTTTTAAAAAAAAACAGAACAAAACAAAAACCAAAAAACCTCAAAAGAGCAAAATGGCAAGCCCTAAATGCTGGTTTTTCTCCTCCTTTGGCCCAAGGGGTGCCTATTCATCATCACCAAAAATACTGCCTTGTATATATTTGTGAGAACAAGAAGGTGAGTTTGCAATGTTTTACAGACCCAGTTCGGAGCTCTATGTCCTTTTCCTTTTCGGTAGTCCGCTTGTTATATCTGTGATGAAAACTGTGTCACTGTGTTTGTGTCAACACGTTCAGAACCAGAAATGGACAAAAAGTAAAGGTTCCAATAACTCAAGAGAACCTACCAGATTCTGGCCATCTGACAATCTCATCTCGACACCTCCCAGTCTTCAGTGATCAGAAAAGGTGATTGAAACTCTGAGTTCTTGATTTTATCACAAAGTCCTTTTTCTTTGTGGGTGCCTTGGATCTGGAGATAGAGAATCAGGCGATCAGATAAAGCCATGTGGAGGGCTGCAAGTTTGCTGGAATGACGCTCGGGGCACAGTTTATGCTGTTGAAGCATTTCCTGTATGCCCTTTGAAACCTCTGAACTCAGTTCTTCAAAGTGAGAGCTACCTTATTCTGTCTTTCTGCTGAACAAATATATTGCTGCTTATCATCTTTCTTTTGGTCACCCCCACCCTAATTGACTTAGCTAACATTGATTTATCAAAGCCAAAGCATTGCCCTGACTGAGTCATAAGTTACACTTTTACCTGACATTATCTGGACCTTTGGAAATGACAGCATACAAATAATGGATGTTTTGTGCACAGGTCTACACATGCATACATATATGTGTCTTTCTGTTTGCTTCATTCATCATGTTCTCTATACTCCCACTGTTTTTCTCTCCCCCTCCCCACCCTACCTACTCTCACTCAGAGTAGTTTCAGAGAGTTACACGTTTTCTCACGAGCCACAGGGTCATTTTTCAAGTTGAGTCCTATTAACCTCAGTGACAAATGCTTGTTTTTCAGGAGTTCCTCTTTGCAAAACTGTTTTTAGGAATGAAAATTTATTTCTATTTAGAGAGCTGGTATGGTAAGAGGAAACCAAAGCTGGTCTCTGGGTGTGTGTTTGTGCTAATTCGCTGGACAATCAAATTCGGATATATGTCAATAAAAGCTGTTCTTTGATCTCTTGCTACAAAGGATTCATTGTAAATACATTACTGGATAAGAGGGTTACGGCTGCGTGTAACTGCCCCTTGCCAACAGTGCCCTGTGCCACCCTTTAGCATGTGCAAGAAGTGAGGCATCTGGCTTCAGCCTGCCTGGGTTTGTTTGTTTTTTAAGTAAAAACACATAACAAAGTTTACCATATTAACCATTTTTTAAGGGTACAGATTGGCAGGGTTGAGTACAGCCTCCCAGGGTTTTAGTTTGTTGATTCATTTTTGATGGGTAGCCACAGTCTCATTTCATTTCTGAGTATCCCCATGAAAGGATGGTGTTCAGGCAGAGAAACAGCCTTAAAAGAACAATAATATTAACAGCAACAAAAACTCAGCAACAAGAGGTGAATGAAACTAAACAAGGTCAATATTCTGATAGCTAACTCTCGAGTTAATACCTGTTATTATTACACGTGTAGCACTGGCCAAGGCCTTGTAAAAGAATGCAATGAGACATGATTAATGACCTCAAGAGATTTACCCTCTCGTTATGGGATGAAGGTATCAGAGTAAATCATATTCACTAAAATAGGAATCAAGACTTCAACCATATCTACTTCACTCAGTGATCGTATATGAGGGCGCGTTTCCTTTTTTCATAAATGTACAGTCTCTGTAATTAAGTAGCGGAGCAGAGCATCGAGTTGAAAAGGTCATAGTTTGAAATCATAGGGCCTATCTAGGCGTGACAAACAACCTATGGTGGCAAGAGATTTGGAGCCAACCTCTGCTGAGTGCTGACCTTGGGTCAGTGTGGCCCATAGGAGTCTCAATGGAAGAACAGGGAAAAGGCCTTCTTGTGAGGGTGATGTGATCTTTACCATGAATTTCTGGTTTCCATGGTCAGCATATAAGCCTTTCTCCTTTTAGCTGCCTTGTGAGAGTGGAAGGCAAAGTGTAACCCAAAAGATGCAACTGCTGTCCCCCATACTGACTGGCTGTTAAGACAAATAAAAGAAAAAACACTCCCCTTCCTCCCTTCCTTCCTTCCTTCCTTTTTTGGAGATGTGTTGAGATATGAGATGAGCTGTTGGGAAGATGTGGATCATGCTGGCGTGTATTTCATGGACAAAGACCCCACCTCTGAGATCCCATTTAGATGACATCCCTGCATTGTTTGCACCGCTTGCTGTCATTGTCAGCCTTCAACTACAGGTCATTCACTTTAGCCAAGTTGATCATTTAACACGTGATAATTCATATGAAAGCACTTATAATATCTAATGTGCTAAGTGAATATGAATGATACGGTTTCCGTTTTTGTATTATTAAAATCACCCTTTCAAATGTCACTTCTCTGTTGTTTCCTGTAAAGACAGCCTTGCCCAACCTGAGTCCTAAGGGGAAAGATGGAGGAAAGGAATTGAATTTGTCTGGTTCACACTGGAAATCAAACCCGCCTACCTCACCTCCAGTCTGAGTCAGTGACTCTCATTTGTTTTTACTTTTTCTCATTTGCCATGACCTATCCTGCAATCAGCATGTCCATGTGTGCAATGCCCCCACAAGCAAACGCACTTGACAAAGCACATTGGACTACATCATTGCTATAGTGATAACCTTGAATCTGCTCTAATCTGTGAAAGAGCACACCATCTAGAAAGTCGCATACTTTATTATTATTAACAAATTACCTATGACTCACCTCATAAATGACCCCAACAACACCTGTGACTGTGACTCAATGTTCCCAGCGTCAGTGTGACGCTCTGGCAACAGAATTGTTCTGTTTCCCCTTGCATTGACTCCAGTTCTGGGAGGCTTCCAGATCCTTTCAGTTCAATACTTTCTATTCAATTTCACAGACCTTGAGCACCTACTGTGCTCAAGCACTCAGTCTATTCAGGGGACACAGACAGAAAGCAGCCCTGGTTTTCACCTTCCTGATGCTCACAGTCTAGTGACAAGTTATTTTTTGACGTTCTCCCCAACTCCCTCTCTCCTGCCACTGGTGCCTTCTGGTCCCAGATTTCTCCCTCCTCCCTGCAATGAAGGTCCAGCAAGGCTTGTAAGGGGCTTTTCAGCGGTGTCTGAGACTCCTATTTGCTCTCATGGACCTCTGGATTTATAGTGACCATTCCATTAGAAGATACACTGTATTACATCTTAGGCTATGTGCCAGGTGCTATGTGCTCAGCCCTGTTTAATCCTCACAACCCTACGAAGTCAGTGCAGGTGAAGAAACCAAAGTTAAAAAAGCCAAGGAGCCTGTCCAAAGTCACATAAGCAGTAGCAGAACTGGACTGAACTAGGCAGCCTGACTCCAGAATCTTTGTACTACCCTAAGAGTGAAGCAAAACTTGGCACCCGCAATCTATAACCATAAACAAGTGTGCAGCCATTTATTTATTTGTTTTTATCTTTTTAGGGCCGTACCCGTGGCATATGGAGGTTCCCAGGCTAGGGGCAGAGCTGTAGCCGCTGGCCTACACCACAGCCACAGCAGCGCAGTATCTGAGCTGCGTCTGCGACCTACACCACAGCTCACCTACACCACACCAGCTCCATAATGCACTGAGCGATGCCAGGGATGAAACCTGCATCCTCATGGATGCTAGTCAGGTTCGTTTCTGCTGAGCCACGACGGGAACTCCTGTGCAGCCGTTTAAGCAAATAGTCTGGCCATGATTATTTGAAGAACCTGTTCTTTTTGTTTCCATTTCCCTATAGCCCTGATTCATGATATTGGGTCTTAAAGCAAGCACATTTCCCATGAGGTCCAGCCACCTGTTGATGACATAGGGCCCCATGCCAGAGCCCACACAGTAGATGCACATATGGGGCTGAGCTCTAGACTCTGAGCAAAAGCTTTACTGGAGAAACTGCCTTCACTGCCTACATAAAGAGGCTGGGATTTGCTTTGTTTTGTTTCTGTTCTGAGAAATGGCCAGAGGGCTGCCTGATGTACCAAGTAAGGTAGAATCAATGAGAAGCACATTTCCCAAATGGACACACCAATATTATCTGTGTGGTTAATCTGTAGTATCTACCACCGTGTGACCCTTCGTGAAGCTTTAAATCCTGTAAATACAAATGGATTTCTCAGTCCACTTTGCATTTAAAATTGTCCAGATCTGGGAGAAATTGGTTGTTACCATGGTAGCCAGCCTACATAACAGAAAGTTTTCTAATGTATTATTTCCTTTGCATGGGCTTCAGTTAATAACTCGTAGAGAGCTTTTACAGACCCTGAATATGCTGAGTTCCACAGTCTAGGAGCCGGGCACATATCTCCCCCACTTATGGAGGGCTAAGGCCAAAGATTAGACCAGCTATGCAGGGAACCTGGAAGGTCCCTGGACCTCTACATGTTTCTGGTGTGAGTGCTGTTAGGTGGCAGCCAGAGCTGGCACAAAACCCCAAAGGAATATAAATCTGCCATGTGTTCAAGTGTTCCCGTCGTGGCTCAGCAGAAACAAATCTGACTAGTATCCATGAGGATGCAGGTTCCATCCCTGGCCTCATTCAGTGGGTTAAGGATCTGGCGTTGCCATGAGCTGTGGTATAGGCTGCAGACATGGCTCGGATCTGGCGTGGCTGTGGTGTAGACCAGCGGCTACAGCTATTTGACTCCCAGACTGGGAACCTCCATATGCCGCAGGTACAGCCCTAAAAGGACAAAAATAAATAAATACAATAAAAAAGAATACTTCTGCACACTCAAAAATATAAGCCCAATGTTGGAAGCTGCAGTGCTTGTCTTCCTGTTAAAAAGCACATTGATGATGCAGGATGCCTTGCCCGAGGTCAGTGAAGATTACATTGTTTTATCCTACTCTGCACAGAGCAAAATGGATTAAGAAATGGGATTAGGCACTCCTCCTACACTTTCCCCCAGGATCCTCTGTTCTGATTGCCTATTGACCTGCTTCCCAAACTGGACTGCTAATCAAAGAGGCCAGGGCTCTGCTTGTCTTGTTTATTCCAAAGCAAGGACTCAATCAATATTTGCTGAAATGATGAAATAACTAAGTAAACAAAGCTTTTAAAATGTTCATTCAACAAAAAATTGATAATAGACCACGATCCCTATGTAACCCAGTGATCTGATTAGAGCCAGAATGGAGAGAAAGGGAAGTTGCCCAAAAAATTGAGGCTCCGGGATGAGAAAGGAGGATATCCTATCATTTGTGACAACATGGATGGGCCTTGAGTACAATAAGCTAAGCAAGATAAATCAGAGAAAGATAAGTACTGTATGGTACCACTTACACGTGGAATCTAAAGTGAAACCTATAAAAAACAGAGTAAAATGGTGGTTACTATGGAATGGGCGACAGGGGGATAAGAGGGATGGTGTTTAAGGGTATACACTTATAAAGAGTAGTAGATGAACCATAGAGGTCTAATGCATGGCATAATGAATGTAGATAATATTGTACTATAATTATATAATGTGATAAATATCAATACATGGTCAAATTACAGTATGTGTACATATTATAATGTACACCTTAAATTTGTACAAGTCAAGTTTATTCAATAAAAAATTGACCTATGATTCATATACCATAAAAAAAAGACATTGAGGCTCTGGGGGGAGGCCATTTCACCCAAAGAAGAGTTGGGGTGAGCACTGGGAGAGGAGCATCTTGGCTGATCAGAAGCAAATAAGGGTGGGGTTCAGCTGCCCAGAAAAGGACTAGATGAGGGTGATTATGTAGTTTGGGGGAGCAGAGAAGCACAGTAGGAAGGAGGGAGGGCATACAATCTAGACTGAAGTGAAATTCTAGAGAATCAGGAAACAATCTCCCTTAGGGAGCTAAGAGGTCTGGCCTGCAAGTGCAGCAGGGAGAGCGAGCAAGGAAATGGGCTGGGACAAGGAGAACAGTAGGTGCCCTGAGCAGCATCCGGCTGGTTCCGGAGCCGCCAGGTGTTACTTATGCCCTATGCAACCCTGAGATAATTTCACAGCCAAGAGATTTTGCACCAAGGAGCTGACTCTTCAGTAGTGAAGGCCCCAGAGGAGCTATCTGCACTGCAAGCGCGCAGACCCCAGGATAGGCAAACCAGGGTAACTGGGCCAAATTCAGTCTGCCACCTGTTTCTATAAATAAAGTTTATTATTTTAAAATTTTTACTGGAGGATAGTTGATTTATAATGTTGTGTTAGTTTTTGGTGTACAGCAAAGTGGTTCAGTTATACATACATACATATACATTCTTTTTCAGATTCTTTTCCATGAGGGTTTATTACAGGATATTGAATATAATTTCCTGTGCTATACAGTAGGACCTTGTTGTTTATCTATTTTCTACACAACAGTATGTATCTGTTGATCCCGAACTCCTAATTTATCCCTCTCCCATTTTTCCTTTGGTAGCCATGACTTTGTTTTCTATGTCTGTGAGTCTGTTTCTGTTTTGTAAATAATTTCCTTTGTATCATATTTTAGATTCCACATATAAGTGATCTTATATGATCATTATCTTTCTTGGTCTGACTTATTTCCCTTAGTGTGATAATCTCTTGCTCCATCCATGTTGCTGCAAATGGCATTATTTCATTCTTTTTTATGGCTGAAAAATATCCTATTATATGTATAATATTCCATTATAAATATAAATGATAAGGTATATATTATCTTTTATATCCATTCCTCTGTCAATGAACATTTAGGTTGCTTTCATGTCTTGGCTAGTATAAATAGTCTGGTTAGTCTTCTCTAATTACTAACCAGTATAATCTCTTTTTAATAATACTCCTGGGCATAGATTTCTCCATTTCTTTTTCTTTTTTTGTCTTTTTTTTTTTTTTTTTTTTTTTTGCCTTATCTAGGGCCGCATCCGTGGCATATGGAGGTTCCCAGGCTAGGGGTCTAACAGGAGCTGTAGCTGCCGGCCTTCGCCACAACCACAGCAACATGGGATCTGAGCCGTGTCTGCAACCTACACCACAGCTCACGGCAACGCCAGATCCTTAACCCACTGAGCAAGGCCAGGGATCGAACCCGCAACCTCATAGTTCCTAGTTGGATTCGTTAACCACTGAGCCACGACGGGAACTCTGATTTCTCCATTTTCTGTTCCAAATAAAGTCATCTCTTTTAGGCAGAGCCTTGGATCTGCCAGTCTTCAGTTTCCCATGCCCTGTCCTCTTTCCCCACCCCAAGGAGAGTCTGAGCCATAGGGACATATATGAGCTGTCTTTTTTTTTTTTTTTTTTTTTTTGGTACAGCTGCCGGCCTATGCCACAGCCACAGCAACACGGGATCCAAGCTGCGTCTGCGACCTACACCACAGCTCACAGCAATGCCGGATCCTTAACCCACTGAGCGAGGCCAGGGATCGAGCCTTTGTCCTCATGGATACTAATGGGATTCATTTCTGCTGCACTACAATGGGAACTCAATGAGCTACTGTTCTTCATGGTTTTCCCTCCTAGAGTCAATCCTCTGTGCTACAGATCCGGAGCTGTTGGGCGGATGAGGAGAGGGGTCACTGGCCATATGCCACTCCACATGAAGTGGAATCTCCAGACTGTGGAACCAGAGCTGAAGGAGGATGGGAGCTGCTGGTCTTCATGGGCTACTCTACCCATCCAGAATAGATCTTCTTTGATACAGAGCTGGGGGGTTAAGTGGGGGGGATGGGAGCAGCCCCTGGCTCAAATGTCACAGGCTCCCATTGTTCTTACTGAGATTCAGCAGATTTTATTGAATAAATGCTTCTCAATTTATTGTTATTTTTAACAGTTTCCCCCAGTTTTATCACTGTTTTTCTAGGGAGAGGCTTGCCGAGTTCCTTATATAGCCACTGTGGAAGTCCTACTTCCTATTCCACGATGTTTTGACAGCAACAGCTGAATGCTTCCTGTTCTGTAAAAGCATCAGATTCACGGAGTTTGGGGGGAAATCATCAAAGTTTGTGTGGAACTTCACAGGTTAGTTCCCTCTGGTTATATTCCCTGGTGAGGCATACTGTTTGTACCCTTTACTGAGGCAGATGGTTTTTGTCATATCCTGTGGGGCCCCTACTGATCCTTTGCCCCTCAGTTGTAAGAGTTTGGCAGAGTGGATAGAATTTGTGCATCTCTAGTTCAGGGGCGACTGACAACCTGATAACAAAAGACGGTTCATAACCTTTCGTGGGGCCCTGGTTAGGCTCTCCTGACTCTTGCAGACACTTCTCACCAGGTTCGGTAAGCACACACCCAGGTCATCTGTGGCCCAGTTCCCTGAGTCTTAACTCTCCTTCCACTTGGCGAGATTAATTACTCCAGATACCTTTGGTCCAGCAGGCATCACACAAAAGATATTAATTGTTGATGCCTCTGACTCTCTCTTGCTAGACTTGCAGCCCCTTTTGAGATAAAGAATCTCATCCAGGAGAGTACTTGATATATTACTGAAGTGGTGGTATTTATAACAGTAATAACTAAATATTACATAACAATGATATCTAAAATTAAGTGCTAACTGTAGCCCAGAAACTGTTCTAAACACTTTATTCACTCACTGAAGCCTCATAACCACCCTATGAGGGGTGTGTTATTATCATCTGTTTTTCAGAGAAGAAAACTGAGGCACAGAGCATGTGAGAAATCTCTCAATAAACCACCTTTGCTAAGACAATAATAATTTGTATTTATTTAATTGAAGTATAGTTGATTTACAACGTTGTGTTAGTTGCTGATGTACAGCAAAGTGGATCAGTTATACATATATGCCTTTTTCGTATTCTTTTCCATTAGAATAATAATTTGAAAAACAGCCAACAGCAGAAAAGACAGCCAAGCCATTGCAACTCTCAAATATAACAAAGCACAGGGATGCATGGGAGAAAATGGAGTTTGCTGATCTTGCTCTGATGTTGGGGAAACAATGATTTTGTGGTTTTAAGGCTTTGAAGCAGCACTGTCTCTCACATGTGTCAGTTTGTGGCTCAGTTACTTTGTCCAGAGGCTTTGAGGTGCTAATGGGGGTGGGGGTTTGAGGCTCTCCCCTGCTGCCTCCTCCCAGAATTGCCAGGGCAACCTCATGAGGATGGGAATGGGCTCCTGGCAAGGAGCACTTGTGTTTTCAGGCTTGAAATCTTTCGTCGTTTAAACTTCCTTCTTGGTGTTGCTGTAGCAATGTATTTTTGAGATGGCAATTTTTTTTCTTTTTTCTTTCAATTTTTTTTTTTAAGTTAAAGCTCTCTGTGACTATCCTTGGAGCTGTTTCTTTTATCCTTTCTAGCTTTTCGAAAACATGAAAAATGTAAGAGGAGTGTACTTCCTCACTGAGACAGGCCTAAACTAGATGCATGGAGGGATGCGGGGGGTGGGAGTTGGCAGAGACTCACAGCAGAGTGACTGTAGTATACCCTGGACCAGAGTCCTCATGTCATACTGACTTTTCATAGTTTGCTTTAGACGTGACTATACATTACCTTTGCCACGGTAACCCCACAGCTTTCCCTGCGCTCGAGCAATAATGTGGCAGAACCTGGGGGAAAGCATCGCGCTTTCCTCGTGGCTGTGACCGTTGCATTGACTAATTTCCAGGCTCAGAGGGCAAGAGGTATCAGGCCTTTCACTGTGCCTTTCTTCCAAGAGAACAGAGACTGAAATACATGGGACAGCTCAAGGATTTTCCTAGCTGTTAGTTGCATTTGCTCACTCTACCCCTAGAAAGAAAGACTGTTATCCCTTGGGGTTAGAGTTACTTTTTGAACAGGGGCAATTAACAACTGTGGAATGGCTGAGTCAGGGAACTTCCTCTGTCTTTAAGAAATACCTGCCCTTTATTCCCAACTCCCTCCTCTTAAAAGCCCTTTCCTGTATATAACTGAAGTTGGGTTGTTCCATTTTATGAGGTTGAACCACATGAAACGGCTGATATTTACTGGCTTTTTACCTACAAAACGGTTCACCCTCATCTCATTAGAGGTTTTCTTTTGAGCAGGAGAGAGAGACATCACAGTGAATAAGAAGATAGTGCTGCTTCTTGGAGAGGCTTGGGGCCCGAGGCAAGGGGTGGTCCGGGGTTCCCAGCCTGGTTCCCAGGTATGGGCGCTGCAGCGGGTGCACCCATGCCGTGACTTCAGCCTCAGCCTAAGATGCTGGTTGGAGTGGGGAGGACAAACGTCAAGGAAGGAACATCAGCTTCACTGATGAGTCATGAAACCCTACAAAGTCCAAGCAGGTTGTTGTGGTTGAAAAAGGCAAACAACTGCGTCTTCACTGGAGTTAGAAAACATTGCCCATATGCATATGCAAAGCAGCACTTTCAACCTGCTGTATTTCCCTTGCTTGGGCAAATGCTGAGCTTTGATTTTTTTTTTTTTTTCCTTTCCTCTTGTGTTCTTTAAGGCAGTTGCTTTCCTAGATTAGAAAAGTTTGCATTTTCTCACATCTTTCTCTCAGGCTGAGCATGGATGTTACATTGCTTAAATCAGAGTAATAACCAAACCAATTCACAGCAAATCCCAATAGCTCTGATAGAACATGCAGAAATTAACTGGTTGGGGAACGGATGTAACCTTTTAATCTGATAAGGAAGGGGTTCTAAGTTGATTTGTGCCAATAAATAGGAAAACGAAGACTGAAATTTGAAATTGCGCACCTGTGCTTTTCTTCCTTAGTATCACAATCAAGTGTGACTCATGGTCCCGTTGGTTGCAGCATAGGACACACAAGCTTTTATTGGGATTTAACTAGAGGTCACTGGCAGAATTCCTCGGATTTTGTATTTTCTTCAGCAGCCAGCGTGTAACCCTCTTCTTGTCTCCTCGTGAAATTTGTACTAAACAGCAAGAGAAAGCCAAGAAGGCATTTAGTTGTTGGGCAGTGTTCCCATCAATCACTGTGCCCAAGACCTCTCTCCAGTGTCTCAGATTCCGGCTATTTTTTACACAAACCACAAATCATCCAGCGCCACATTAGTGATCTTGATCCTGACCCTGGTTTGGCTTTAGAAAACCTCGTATCACTTGAATCCAGCTCATTCCCAGAGCTCACCTGGAAAGAGTTTACTAGATTGGGTAACCCAGTGCTCTCTACTCAGCTCCTGTAAGGATTCTTATCACCTGAGCAGGAGGAGGAGGAGGAATATTTGTTGTAGTCCAGCTATCTTGCTGAATTAATTAACTAGTTTTTTGGTCTGCAAGCTGGTGTAATAACACTACCTTACAAAGATGTTGCTATATCATTAAGAATAAAGAGGCTGAAATATGGGCTGACACATAACAGATGTTAAAGAAATGTTTATTATCAACTTAAAAAAAGGCAACTCACCAATTTAAAGCATTTACTTTGTGGTAACATATGCAAACTGAAATCTAGTGATTTCTACTTCACCTCACTTTGCTGATGCTTTGCTAACCATCCTGGGACCTGAACTTAGGTCAACCCTTCTAAGCCCAGGCTCAAGCCTCACATCTTCGCATTCCCCATGCTGGGGACATCCTGGTGACTTCTGTCGGCTCTTCTGTAGAGCAGTTGTTCTCAAGAGCATGGCACGGGGACAGCAGGGAGCAGCAGCATCTATGAACTTGTTAGAAATGCAAATTCTTGGGCCCCATCCAGACCTAGGAGTCAGACACCCTGGGGTTGGGGCCCAGTGGGTTTTGACAAGCTCTGCAGGTGATTCTGATACACTAAATGTCAGAACCACTGCTACAAAGTGTGAGCCATGGGGGAGGTAAGGGCAGGGAGGAAGGCTTGTCTTCTTTTCTCTCGGGGTCCTTATCTTTCCTTATCTTGATGTTAAAAAAAGGGAGCAAGAAAGTCCTTTGCTCTTGCCAGTAGAAGACATCAGGAAACGCCTTTCATTCAGCCTCGCAACTCCCAGAATTCTTCTCTCTTTTCCAGGAACCTCTAGTCACAGCTCCAGCAGGTCCCTTTGTCTCCTGTGTTCTGGTACCAGCAGTTGGCCTCTGCATGTTGGGCTCTAGGTGAGGATAACTTTTTCTTTCATCTTCCTTCTATTTTATTTTACGCTTTTTAGGGCCGCACCCACAGCATATGGAAGTTCCCAGGCTAGGGGTGAAACTGGAGCTGTAGCTGCCGGCCTCCACCACAGCAAACACGAGATCTGAGCTGTGTCTGTGACCTACACCACAGCTCATGGCAACACTGGATCCTTAACTCACTGAGCGAGGCCAGGGATCGACCCCATACCCTCATGGATACTAGTTGGATTCGTTTCCGCTGTGCCACAACTGGAACTCCTCACCTCCCTTCTCTTGTTATCAGAGTCAGGCATATTTTCCCTCAAAGGCTTAACTTCCTTGCCCTCTCAATATGCCTAGCCCTGTCCTTTCCTCATTGGTGCTTGCAGTCCTAGCACCAGGGAAGTAGGGAAAATGGGGTGAACTGGAAAAAGGAGAGGGGGGATGCCTAGAAAGCTAGGACCACCCTAGTTTTGGTGTTAAATGGTGAGTAATAATTTTCAGTCCAACTTCTTGTCCCGGATTTTCTTTGTTTAAAATGTTTATTGAGGTATATTAATTTACAATGTTGTTGTTAGTTTCAGGTGAATGATTTAGTTATATATGTATATATATATACACATACACACATACACGTTATATATATATGTATACACACACACACACACACTTACACGTTCTTTTTCAGATTCTTTTCCAATATGGTTTATTACAAGATACTGGGTATAAGTTCCCTGTGCTACACAGTAGGTCCTTATTGGCTGCCTATTTTATATATAGCAGTGACTCCGAACGAAGTAACTTCAAAGCCCTCCTAATACTGCCTCCCCACCCAACCTCCAGGAGCCACTCCCTCCTACTCTCTTCAGGAGTCCCTCTGTTGCTGAGAAGATTAAATCAGCAAATAGAAGCACATCTGAAAACATTAGCTTCCCCCTAGGAGGGGAATGCAAAAGGCCAGGTATAATTTTTCCTGAGCAGAGTTTTTATTTCAATTAAGACAAATGACTAACCTCCTACCCCCCAAAACAAATACTGAACAAAAGATGAAAAAGGTTTGCCTGTTCCCATAACACACTTCTGTATCACCTCTGAAAAGTCTTAGCAACCATCTACTTTCCTGAGAATGATTCCACTTCAATATTAGCCCAGTGAATGGTGATAAGAAATGAAAACTGGATGTGTAAAACATCATATAAAATATGTATATTTAAGTGTTTATTTGAAAAAACTCTTTATTATGGAGAATTTCAAACATAAAATCAAGTAGACAGAATAATATAATGAAAATCCCACTACCTATCACCCAGCTTTGACAACTGTCATGCCAATCTTGTTTCATTTGTGCCCCCATACTTAGAGCCGCCCCCGCGGCATATGGAGGTTCCCAGGCTAGGGGTCTAACAGGAGCTGTAGCCGCCGGCCTTCGCCACAGCCACAGCAACGCGGGATCCGAGCCGCGTCTGCAAACTACACCACAGCTCACGGCAACGCTGGATCCTTAACCCACTGAGCAAGGCCAGGGATCGAACCCGTAACCTCGTGGTTCTTAGTCGGATTCGTTAACCACTGAGCCACGAAGGGAAGTCCATCTCCTTCCCATGCTTTTTGAAGCAAATCTCAAATGTCATATTATGTTATCCATCACATTTCAGCATGTACTTTTAAAAGGTAAGGAATTTAAAAAAATATAGCCACAATACCGTTATCAGACTTTAAAAAGGTAACAAAAAATCCTTAACGTCATCAAATATCCATTAAGTGTTCAAATTTACAACTTTCTCATAAATAGCATAAATTATTCATTTTAGTCAGGATCCAAATAAGGTCCACACATTGTAATTGGTTATTTGGCTTTTAGGTCCATTTAATCTACAAGTCTCTTCTTGCAATTGACTTGTCATTGAATAAGACACCTTCTCCTGTCTTCTGAATTTCTTATAAAATGTTTATTTGAGCTACACCTGGTCATATTCAGGTTTGACTTTTTTACAAGAATGCTTCATATGTGGTATGGCATATAGCATAAACATATATTAAAGATTATAGGCTTATCAGCTATTTTGAATTACATGAATAACCATTTTAATTTCCTCCCAGCAGATTCTTGAGAATCTATAGTATCTCCCAGTATATCTTATTTTTTTGGCTGCACTTGTAGCATGTGGAAGTTCCCTGGGCCAGGGATCAAAACTGCACCACAGACCTAGAAATTATCATGCCAAGTGAAGTCAGTCAGACAGTGAGACACCAACATCAAATGCTATCACTTACATGCAGAATCTAAAAAAAACACACAATGAACTTCTTTGCAGAACAGATACTGACTCACAGACTTTGAAAAACTTATGGTTTCCAAATGAGACAGGTTGGGGGGTGGGAGGATGCGCTGGGGGTTTGGGATGGAAATGCTATAAAATCGGGTTGTGATGATGGTTGTACAACTATAAATATAATAAAATTCATTAAAAGCAAAACAAAAAAAAACTGCACCACAGCAGTAACAACCTGCTGAGCCACATGGGAACTCTTCTGCCAGTACATTTAATTTAATTAAATTAATTAATTTATTTTTGTCTTTTTAGGGCCACACCCCACGGCATATGGAGGTTCCCAGGCTAGGGGTCTAACAGGAGCTGTAGCTGCTGCCTGCGCCGCAGCCACAGCAACGCGGGATCCGAGCCGTGTTGCAACCTACACCACACCTCACAGCAACGCTGGATCCTTAACCCACTGAGCAAGGCCAAGGATCGAACCCGCAACGTCATGGTTCTTAGTCGGGTTCATTAACCACTGAGCCACAAAGGGAACTCCTCCCCCAGTATATTTTAAATCAATTTTAATTCTTCAGAAATTTGTGAAATTCTTTTTTTCTATAGAAGAATTCTTTGTCTCTGGCTGTGTAGAGTGGGAGGGCATTAAGCTCTTAACCAGAGCAAAGGCCACTTTGAGTAAACATTTTAGGCCTTTGCTCTTTGATTTTTTTTCTTTTTGCAATTGTCTCTAGAAGAGATTTTCAGAAGTAAAATCTATCATAAGTCAAACAAAAAGTCATGGAAGTTTTGTCAGGGCTCTAATTAAAAACATCTAAAGGTATTCCCATCAGCAATAAGATTATATGACAATAATTTTAAATAATCTTTTTTTTGTATTTTTGCCTTTTTTCTAGGGCCACACCAGGCTAGGGGTCTAATCAGAGCTATAGCCACCGGCCTAGGCCATAGGCACAGCCACGCGGGACCCGAGCCGCGTCTGCGACCTACACCACAGCTCACGGCAACGCCAGATCCTTAACCCACTGAGCAAGGCCAGGGATTGAAGCCGCAACCTCACGGTTCCTAGTCGGATCTGTTAACCACTGAGCCATGATGGGAACTCCAAATAATTTTTATCTTAATGTTTTCTACAACCTCAACTTCCATATCTAAACCTGGATGA
Source organism: Catagonus wagneri (assembly GCA_004024745.2). Lineage (NCBI taxonomy): Eukaryota > Metazoa > Chordata > Mammalia > Artiodactyla > Tayassuidae > Catagonus > Catagonus wagneri. The sequence continues at coordinate 3,681,454 of PVHT020000193.1, forward strand.
CTTTGAGAATGCCACCCACATCTGCTGTTAACTAATTGCATAAGAATGCTTCCTAAAGGCATTATCTTCCTAAGAGTTTAACTTAAAAAAAAAGCTGGTCCAAATTATTCTTGCAAGGGAATGTGTGTCCAAGTTGTCAGGTCACAAGAAAAGGAAATAAGATATTAATAACGTCTGATCATAAAGGGCAAACCACTTTCAGTAAAGCAGATTTAAATTTCTATTAACTTCAGATATGTACTTGGGAAAAAAACATTTTCCCAGCGGTATTAGTTTTCTATGGCTGCTGTAACAAGTTACTATAAACTTAGCGGCTTACAACAACAGCTTTATTATCTTATGGTTCTGGAAGTCAGAAATCTAATATGAATCTCATTGGACTAAACTCAAGGTACTTGTAGGACTGCACTCCTTCTGGAAGCTCCAGGAGAGAATGCATTTTCTTGCATTTGCCGGCTTCTAGCGATCGCCCACATTCTTTGCCTCATGGGCCATTTTGTTCATATTCAAGCCAACAAGGGCAGGTTGAGTCCTTCTCTATATCCATCACTCTAACCTCCTCTTCTGCCTCCCCCTTTTGCTTTTAAGAACACCTGTGATTACACTGAGCCAACCAGATAATCCAGGATAATCTCCCTATTTTAAGGTGAGCTGATTGGCAACCCTAATAGCATCTACAACCTTAAGTCCTCTTTGCCTTGTAACATAACATGTTCACAAGTTCTGGGGATTAGGTTCTGCTGCCTATTGTACCAGCCAAATGTTTGAGATCTTTCTAGATTTAATCAAACCAAATAGCTAGGTTAAATATTTGAAGTTATTTGTTTTTTGTGATCTCATTCCTTTGAGTAGGGCAGGATATAAATAAGTAAACAAATGCTATTTTGATATTGAAGATAAACATAATTACCCTACCCTAGTTTATATAAAATAAGAATGAACATGGGTCTATGTCTTGCATCCTTGTTTCTGTTTATTGCCTTTTATTTTCCAAAAGAAAACTTAAAAGTAGATCTTTCTAAATTTCCAATTTAAAACATTCTTTAGCTGATGTTTTCATTTTGTTTAGTTTTCAGAAATTCTATTTTAATATGTCTGGGTATGGATATGGGTTATCCTATTTGGGTTTTTCTCAGCTTCTTGAATCTGTAGTTTTGTTTTTCACCAAATTTGGGAAACTTTCAGCAATTTTTTTTTCTTTCTGCTCTACCTTAGTCTTCTGGGACTCAGGTGACATGCATATTAGATCTCTTATTTTCATATAGGTGTTTTGAGGCTCTGTTTTCTTTCACTTTTTCCAATCTATTTTCTCTCCATCATTCAGATTGGATAATTTTTTTGATCTATCTTAACTCTCACTGATTATTATTTCTTTTGCCATCTCCATTTTGCTATGAAGCCCGTTTGATGAGTTTTTAGTTTTGGTCAACTTTTTTTTTTTTAGTTCTGAAATTTCCATTAGTTTCTTCTTTATATTTTTTTCCTTGCTGAGACTATTTCATTTGTTTCAAGAATTTTTATAATTGCTTAACAACCATTTTATGATAGCTGTTTTTGTAGGTTTGAGTTTTCTACATATACAATCAGGTTATCTGGGAATACAGAAAATTTTATACCTTCCTTTCTAATCTGTACAGTTTCTATTGTTTTCCCTTGCCTCATTGTACTAACTAGTAATTACAGTAGAGTTAATGGGAAAGACATCCTTGCCTTATGATTTCAGGGTGTTCAATCTCTCACCATTAATTATAGAGATCTTTTATTTGGTTAAGGATGTTCCCTTCTATTCCTGGTTTGTTGAGAGTTTTTATCATGAATGGATATTTTTTCCCTAAGATTTTTATTTTTTCTATTATAGTTGATTTACAATTTTTTTTCTTGAGAGCTTTTTCTGCATCTATTGATATGACCATATGGGTTTTCTTAGTCTTTTCATATACTTAACATTTTTTAAAGTATTGATTTTTGAATACTGAACCAGCCTTGTATTCCTGGTATGAACCCCACTTGGTCTTGCTATCCTTTTTATATACATGACTGGACTCAATTTGCTAATTTTAAAGGAATTTCGTATCTATGTTTGTGAAAGATATTGGTCTATAGGGTTTGGTTTTGACTAGAATAATGCTAATCTCATAAAATAGGTTGAGAAGTGTTCCCTCCTCTTCTGTCTTCTATGAGAGATTTTGTAGCATTGATATTTTTCCCCCTAAATGTTTGGTCAAATTCACCAATGAAATAATCTGGGTCAGGAGTTTTGATGGGAGGGAAGGTTTTAAAATACTGATTCAATTTCTTCAATAAATACCAGGCTAATCAGGTTCTTTTCCCCCTTGATTGATATTTGGTAGTTTGGCTAAAGGTTTATCAACTTTACTGATCTTTTCAAAGATCTAGCTTTTGCTTTTATTTCTCTTTTCAATCTGTAATTTTTATTACTTTCTTCCCTTGGTTTACTTTAGGTTTAATTTGCTCTTTTTTCTCTAGTTTCCCAAAGTCTAAGCTTAGGTTATTAATTTTAGATATATTTTTTTTACAACATTTTCTTTCTTTTTTGTCTTTTTAGGGCCGCACCCACAACATACAGAGGTTCCCAGGCTAGGGATCAAATTGGAGCTGTAGCCGCTGGCCTGTGCCATGGCCAAAGCAATGCCAGATCTGAGCCGTGTCTTTGACCTACCACACAGCCCATGGCAATGCCGGATCCACAACTCACTGAGCAAGGCCAGGGACTGAACCTGTGTCCTCATGGATACTAGTCAGATTCATTTCCACTGAGCCACAACGGGAACTCCTCTAACATTTTCATTTAAAGCTACGTTATACATTTCTCTCTAAGCATTGTTTTATCCGCTTCCTGCACATTTTTAAAAATATTTTCAAATTGTGGTACAATATACATAACATAAAAGTTACAATTTTAATGAGTTTTTAACTGTACAATTTAGTGGCATTAAGTACATTCACGATATTGTACAACCACCACCACCATCCTTTTCCAGAAGTTTTCCATCATATCCCTCCAGCCCCTGATAACTTCTATTCTAATTTTTCTCTATAAATTGCTATTTCCAGGTACCTCAGATAAGTTGGATTATTAAATATTTGTCTGTAACTGCACTTTTTTTTTTTGTCTTTGTAGGGCTGCACCCACGGCAGATGGAGGTTCCCAGGCTAGGGGTCGAATTGGAGCTATGGCTGCCAGCCTACGCCACAGCCACAGCAATGCCAGATCCAAGCCACGTCTACAACCTTCACCACAGCCAATGGCAACACCAGATCCTTAATCCATTGAGCGAGGCCAGGGATTGAACCCACAACTTCATGGTTCCTAGTCAGATTCGTTTCCGCTGCGCCATGATGGGAACTCCTGTAACTGACTCTTTACACTTCTTTTTGGATACACCTGGAGCATGTAGAAATTCCCAGGCCAGGGATCAAACCCATGCCACCACAGTAACTAGAGCCACAGCAGTAACAATGCCAGATCCTTAATCTACTCAGCCACCAGTGAACTCCCACCACGTATCTTATACATTCTATTTTCATTTTAGTTTAAAATGTCTTAAAATTTCCCTTGAGATGATTTTTTTGACTCCCTTGAGATGAGTAGCTTAGAAGTATATTATTTAATTTATAAGTATTCGGTGATTTTCTGAATATCTTTCTATTATTGATTTTCAGTTTAATTTTATTATGGTCTGAGAATGTACTTTGTATGATTTGTTTTTTTTTTAATTTGTTCAGAATGTGGTCTATCTTGGTACATGTTCCATGCGCACTTGGAGAGAATGTGTGTTCTGCTTTTATTGGATGGAGTGTTCTATAAATGTCAATTTGGTCAAGTTGTTTGGTAGTGCTGTCCAGATCACCTATATCCTTACTGATTTTCTGTCTACTTTTTCTATCAATTATTGAAAGAAAACTATTGAAGGCTCCAACTATAATTGTGGATTTGTCTGTTGCTTCTTTCAGATCTATCAGTTTTTGACACTCTGTTATTAGAATGTTTAGGAAGTCTTCCTCATTTTGGGAGGGGGGTTAATTCTTTTTTGAATGAGGTAGACCATGAGTAAACTTATGGAAACAAATCTTTTCTTAAACTAAAACTGGAAACACAGTGTCTTGAACTTGTAGTTGCTTGGTCATTTTGGTGAACCATTTTGTTGTTTTACCAGTCCCTCTAGCATTAAAAGGAATCCAGAAACTCCCTGTCTTATGGAGTTGTCACATGCAGAGCTGGCCTTCAAGGTCTTCATCATGTGGCCAAACTAAATTTAGAATTAATAGAGCCAGTTCAGTGGTACAGAACTGCCAAGCTAAGACTCTTAAATGTTCGAAGGTTCTGGCCACTGGTTTATGTCCCAGAAAGGGGATACAGATAGGGTGGCTTCCCCCAGGGGCAGGGACGTATTTTCTGTGGTTGTTTTGTATGTATGTAAGTATATATGTATTTATCTTCTGCTGACTGATCAACAGCTGCAGACTACAATGAACTCATCATCTCTCCTTCAGCTTCTCACGTATGCCTCTTACAAATATGGCATAGCTATATGGTTTGTCCTTGGCCTCAACTCTCCTGTAGTTTTGAGACCCAGAACAGGATCAAGAGTATAAGCTACACTTCCCTCCAGCTATGTTGTTCGAACAGGAGTTCACATTGGGTCTTCAGGGCAGTGTCACTGGAGTTTGGAGAAGAAAACTCTAGTCCCTTTGATGGAAACATACCTGTTGTTCCATACATTAAATGTGGTAGTATGAGTCAGACTATTACAAAGCTACAGTCATCGAAACAGTACGGTACTGGCACAAAAACAGAAATAAAGATGAATGGAACAGGATAGAAAGTCCAGAAATAAACCCAGAAATAAATCAATGGTCAACTAATCTAAGACAAAGGAGGCAAGAATATACAATGGAGAAAAGACAGTCTCTTCAACAAGTGGTGCTAGGAGGAGTTCCTGTCATGGCACAGCGGAAATGAATACAACCAGGAACCATGAGGTTGCAGGTTCAATCCCTGGCCTCACTCAGTGGGTTAAGGGTCCGGCGTTGCCGTGAGCTGTGGTGTAGGTTGCAGATGCGGCTCTGATCCCACATTGCTGTGGCTGTGGCATAGGCCAGTGGCTACAGCTGCGATTAGACCCCTAGCCTGGGAACCTCCATATGCCGTGGGTGTGGCCATAAAAGGACAAAAAAACAAACAAAAAAAAACAAGTGGTGCTAGGAAAATTGGACAGCTATATGTAAAAGAAAGAAATTAGAATACTCTCTAACACCATACACAAAAAATAAAGTCAAAATGGATTAAAGACCTAAATGTAAGACCAGAAACTATTTCAAAAATGGATATTCTTAGAGGAAAACAGGCAGAACACTCTTTGACATAAATTGCAGCAATATCTTTTTGGGTCCACCACCTAGAGTAATAAAAATAAAAACAAAAATAAACAAATGGGACCTAATTAAACTTTAAAGCTTTTGCACAGCAAAGAAAACCATAAAAAAGCTGAAAAGACAACCCACAGAATGGGAGAAAATATTTGCAAATGAAGTGACTGACAAGGTATTAACCTCCAAAATACACAAACAACTCATGTAGCTCAATATCAAAAAACAAACAACCCAATCAAAAAATGGGCAGAGGATCTAAATAAACATTTCTCTAAAGAAGACATACAGATGGCTGAAAAGCGCATGAAAAGAGGCTCAACATCACTAATTATTAGAGAAATACAAAGCATGAGGTATGATCTGACACTGGTCAGAACGGACATCATCAAAAAGTCTAAAATCAATAAATGCCAGAGAGGGTATGGAGAAAAGGGAACCTCCCCTACACTGTTGGTGGGAATGTAAATTGGTAAAACCACTACTGAGAACAGTATGGAGGTTCCTAAAAAAACTAAAAACAGAACTACCATATGATCCAGCAATCCCATTCCTGGGCATCTATCTGGAGAAAACCATAATTCAAAAAGACACAGGCACCCCAAAGTTCATTGCAGCACTATTCACAATACCAAGATATGGAAACAACCTAAAGTTCATTAACATTTGGATTAAGAAGATGTGGTACACATATAAAATGGAACATTACTCAGCCATAAAAAAGAATGAAATAATGTCATTTGCAGCAACATGGGTGGATCTAGAGATGATCGTATTAAGTGAGATGAGTCAGAGAAAGATAAATATATGATATCACTTATGTGGGGAATCTTAAAAGATTATTTTCAGAATAGAAACAGACATGCAGACTTTGAAAAAAACTATGGAAGGATAAATTAAGAGTTTGGGATTAACATGTACATACTGTTATATATAAAATAGATAATTAGCATGACCTACTGTATAGCACAGGGAACTTCTACTCAGTATTCTATAATAACCTATAAGGGAAAAGAATCTGAAAAAGAATGGATAAATGTATATGTATAACTTGATCACTTTGCTATATACCTGAAACACGATATTGTAAAACAACTATAATATAAAATAAAAATTAAAGAATTTCAAGAATTTTCATTAATGGTTATATGAATTGGATATTTTATACAGAAAAAGTTAAATTTCACAAAATGATTATTTTACTAAATGGAAAATCTATGAATTAAAATGTCTTGGGTTTGGGGATTACAATTTGGTTTCATGTTTTATGAAAACTGGATTTTGTAATATATTTAAAATGCTAGTTTCACTTTTTTATACTTAAAAAAAATGGCTATAAATTATTTTCCACTTCGCCCATCAAAAGGTTGAGTTGATTTTCCCTCCTCTTGAGTGTGGCCTAGTCTGTGACTTGCTTCATCCAGTAGAATACAGCGTAAGTGACACTGAACAACTTAAAGGTGAGCCCTAAGATGTCTGCAACTTCTGTTTCTGTTTACTTGGAAGGATGCCTCTTAAAACTCATCTGCCATGTTATGAGAAGGCCAATTTACACAGGGAGGCCATGTATAAGATGTTTTAATTGACAGCCCCAGTTGAGTTCTTTCAGACTACAGCCATCACCAACTGCCACCACGTGAATAAGCCATTTTGGACTTTTCAGTCTAATCAAATCCCCAAATGTCTGCAGCCCCATCAGACACTATGTGGGTATGCAACAAAGGATTAATCTTTCTCAAAGAAAGGTTTGATTCTTCCCAGCTTCTGAGAGGTAACCTCTAAGACCTTATCAGATCACTGTCTGATAAGAGTGTCTTTGTTTACCTGGGGGCCATGGGCCGTATCAGATAGTTTTTGCTAATAATGTGATTTATGGTGGAGGTCTTGGGCCATGTGGTATCAGTTTGATCTCTGAATGGGCTGGAGGCTAAGGATAGCCATATGGGGGTCAACCATGCCTATATGACTGAGCTCCAATATAGTCTCTGGATACCAAGACTCATGTTAGCTTCCTTTCCCTGGTTGGCAATATTCTGTGTATGTTGCTATACATCATTGCTGGGAGAAATAAGTTCTGTCCATCCAACTCCACTGGGAGAGGACAACTGGAAGCTTGTGCCTGGTCTCTCCTAGTCCCAGCCCTATGTGCCTCTTCCCTTTGCTGATTTTAATCTGTAACCTTTCACTGTAATAAACTATAATTCTGAATATAATGGCTTTTCTGGGTTCTGTGAATCCTTCCTCTTAAACCTGAAGATGGTCTTGGGGACCCTAAATGGCAGTGGAAGAGAAGAACTGCCCAGTTGAGCCTAGCCAACCTACAGAACCATGAGCAATAGTAAATGGTTGTTTTCTTAAATTATTATGTTTTGGGTTGGTTTGTTATGGAGCAATAGATAACTAAGACCTATCTTTTCTACTAGACGATAATATTTTTGAGAGCTGAGATAATTATAATTTCCACTGTTAGCAAAGCACATTATGTATTTCAGGTATACATAAATGTTTGTTAAATCATTGAATTGGAATAGTTAGAAACATCTTTGTGGACTCAAACAGGGTGATATGGAGGACTTGCAGTATGATTACATTATTTCCATTTGTACATTAAAAAAAATCTAAAGATAATTGCAGTCTTTCAGGATTGCTGTGCTAGTAATGATTCTTTCTTCTTTCAGAGTAACTGTACCATTGTCTAAGGAATAATACTTGACAGCACTACAGTAGCCAAGACTTGGAGGCAACTTAAATGTCCATTGACAGATGAATGGATAAAGAAGACACACACATACACACGGAATATTACTCAGCCATAAAAAAGGATGAAATAATGCCATTTGCGGCAACATGAATGGACCTAGAGATTATCATACTAAGTGAGGTAAATCAGAAAGAGAAAGACATATATGATATGATATCAGTTACATGTGGAATCTAAAATATGGCACAAATGAACCTATCTATAGAACAGATACAGACTCACAGACATAGAGAACAGATTTGTGGTTGCCAAGGGGGAGAGGGCATGAGGGAGGGATGGATTGGGAGTTTGGGATTAATAGATGCAAACTACTCTATACAGAATGGATAAACAACAAGGTCCTCCTGTATAGCACAGGAAACTATATTCAATATGTGTCATAAACCCTAGAGGAAAACATGAAAAAGAATATATATATATATATATATATATGAGTTCCTGTTGTGGTACAGCAGAAACAAATCCAACTAGGAACCACGAGGTTGCGGGTTTAATCCCTGGCCTCACTCAGTAGGTTAAGGATCTGGTATTGCCATGAGTTGTGGTGTAGTTCGTGTACCTGGGTCAGATCCTGAGTTGCTGTGGCTGTGGCGTAGGTCGGCAGCTGTAGCTCTGATCTGACCCCTAGCCTGGGAACCTCCATATGCCACAGGTGTGGCCCTAAAAAGCAAAAGAAAAAAATAAAAAAGAATATATATACCAGAAGTAAATACAATATTGTAAATCAACTATACTTCAATAAAACATTTTTTTTTGTCTCTTTGTCTTTTAGGGCCACACCCACAGCATATGGAGGTTCCCAGGACAGGGGTCCATTCAGAGCTGTAGCCACCAGCCTACACCACAGCCACAGCGACGTGGGATCTGAGCTGTGTCTGTGAACTACACCACAGCTCACGGCAACGACAGATCCTTAACCCACTGAGCAAGGCCAGGGATCAAACCCACATCCTCATGGATGCTAGTCGGGTTCATTAACTGCTCAGCTAAGATGGGAACTCCCAATAAAATTTTTTTAAAAAAGAATACTGCTTGGAATATAACAGTTCAATTCCCAGTTCTGCTTTTATGAACTTGGGCAGGACTGTTGACCTTACCAAATCTCATTTTGAAGCAGCGATAATAATGGCAGTTTTGTTAGGGTTGTTGTGAGTTTTCAGTGCATGCAAAAGTGCTTTGAAAAAGGTAAAGTGCTATGTAGGTATAAAGTATCATTTTGCGGCGACTTTGGATTGATGGTATTTGCCTAATCTTTATTATTTTTAGCCCTTCTGGTCCATCATTTGTCTAAATACTTTTAAGTATGACTGGCATCAATAGCATAGGGAGGAGTTCCCTTCGTGGCTCAGTGGTTAACGAATCCGACTAAGAACCATGAGGTTGCGGGTTCGATCCCTGGCCTTGCTCAGTGGGTTAAGGATCCGGCGTTGCCGTGAGCTGTGGTGTAGGTTGCAGATGCGGCTCGGATCCCACGTTGCTGTGGCTGTGGCGAAGGCCGGCAGCTACAGCTCCTGTTAGACCCCTAGCCTGGGAACCTCCATATGCCGCGGGTGTGGCTCTAGATAAAGGCAAAAAGACAAAAAAAAAAAAATATAGCATAGGGAATATGAAAATTTGTAAAAGTAATAAACACTGAATTTTTTTCAGAAAAAAGGAGAAAAATAATCAGAAAAGGTGGCATTGCAGAGTTCCTGCTGTGGCACAGTGGAAATGAATCTGACTAGTATCCATGAGGATGCAGGTTCGATCCCTGGCCTTGCTCAGTGGGTTGGCAATCCAGCGTTGCCATGAGCTGTGCTGTAGGTCACAGACGCGTCTCGTATTGCTGTGGCGTAGGCCGGCAGCTGTAGCTCCAATTCAACCCTTAGTCTGCAAACTTCCATATGCTGCAGGTGCAGTCATAAAAAGCAAAAAAAAAAAAAAAAAAAAAGAGAATAAAAGGTGGCATTGAAACAGGATTTCTTTTCCCCCAAGCATGTCACATCTTCTTACCTCACCCTTTCATCTCTCTTATTGACATGGCTTTTAGTTCAATAAAGAACAATTGCAAGGTACTGATAAGATACTATTAGTTATGCCCCAATAACCTTAGTGAACTCTTGGCCCGTCTTACAGAGTTAGTTTTGATAGTGTCAGGTGGTGATCCCCTGTGCCTTAGAACTGGTCCACAGGCCTATGAGAGACACCTTTTTTTTTTTTTTTGTCTTTTTAAGGCCACACCTTTAGCATGTGAAGTTCCTGGGCTAGAGAATCGAATCTGAGCTGCAGCTGACAGCCTGTGCCATAGCCATAGCAACTCTAGGGCTGAGCCCCATCTGGGACCTATACCCATAGCTCATGGCAACGCCAGATCTTTAACCCACTGAGGCAAGGGATTAAACCTGCATCCTCATGGATACTAGTTGGATTCTTAACCCACTGAGCCACAATGGGAACTCTGAGAGCCACTTTTGGTTTCTTCAGGTTCATACCTGCAGCTCAGAGAACAGAATCCAAAAGGATGCAAAAACTTGGTTGTGAACCTTCTTAAAGATGCTGTAATTCCCCAGTATATTGCTTTGATGACATTTATAAAACATTGGTTGTCTTCTGGGATCTCAAAAGGTGCAATCGCTCTTTACACTTACATGCACCTTATCAACTGCAATAATTCTAAATATTTGCCGGTATCTAACATCGATAAAAGATCAGAGCTGGAAGGAGCTCTAAAGATTGGTGCTCTGACCCAGAAATGGGCTGTCATGACTTGAGAAGAGTCAAGAGCTAGGAGTAATGGCTTATAGGAGTATTCGAGCAGGTTCTAAGAGCCAGAGCCTGAAGCCAGAGTGTTAATAATTAAGTTCCAGGGATGGGAGTAGGGGAGCATGGGAATGGAATGAGAGTCAGTCAAAGCAAGTTATTATGCTGATGAGAAATCAAAAGTGAAAGATATTTTGCAAGCTTGGAAAAATGAGCTGAAACAAAAAAGGGGAAATTTACAGAAGTAAATAAAAAATATTCCACATAGATTCCAAAATCGAGCATATAGGCTGTACTGCAGTCACTCGAGACCAGGCAGGTTCACTCTAGATTCGGGCAACCTAAAGAAGAGCTGAGGCACCATGGTAGGTCAGATATCGCTTTATTGGCTTCACAAGCAGCAGCAGCCAAAGTCCTGTCTGCCTTTTATACTAGCATACACAAAGCTGGCTATTTGCATAAGGGGCAGTTGTCATCACATTCTACTGCGCATGCACATGCACAGTCATTCTTATATAACATTTGCTTAGTCATTCCTCACTGGAACAATGTGGCAGCTAGGAGGAAATAGCCTGAGTTACTCCATTTCCCCCATGTAGACATATAAGGGAAACCAGGTTTAATGGAAATTCAATAAAACACTTAGGTTTTCAGCTGCCAAGAAGGTCAGAATGAGTCAATCGTATAACATCATTTTTTATAATATGAGTGCAGTCTTAGGACGCCTGAATTCATCCTAGAACAAAGGAGGTTACCATCCCATTCTCCTCTGAGTTATTTGTAAACAGTATTCTGTTCTCAGTGCCATGTTTTAAATTGCACCGATAAATGATACTGTATTTAGAAAAGGAATGTAATATGGTGAAAGGTTTAGAAACCACTTCACCCATGGAATGGTTAGTTAAACTAGGCTAGTTGCAAGGTAACAGAAGATAGTACGGGAAAAATACCAGATGTTTTCGATAATTTTAGGGATTGTTGTACGAAAGAAGAATTAGACCTGTTTTTAATGGATCTTACAGATAGAATCTTGGTAACTGGATGGAAGCCATAGTGGGCAAATTAGGGCTCAGTGACGGTGAGAACTCTAGAGTGAAAGTGGCTCATACATGAAGAGAGATTTAGAATGAAAGGGATATACTTTTCACTGGGGAAGTGCTCAAAAAGAGGCCTCCTACTAGGAATGCTGAAAAGTGGGGTCCTAATCTGGGGGTGGGGAGTGGGGGGCAGGCAAGGAGAGGCTGAACCAAATGGTCTTCAAGATCCCTGTCCTCTCTTAAGTTTCATGGCCCCGTGATCTCCTATACTAGAGAAATGTGGACACTCAGAGATTTCCAGTGGCAGCTTAGCACTCTAACTTGCCACATAGTTATGCAGTGGGCTGGCCAGCAAAATGGCCAGTAGGTCTAGTAGCAATACACAATGCCCATATGACACGGGCATAAGTTCCTGAACTTAACTATAAACTTCTTGAAGGCAGAGGTAGTATCTCAACTGCTTGTATAGCAGTGCCTGGCACATAATAAGAGATGTTTGCAAGAATGAATGAATGGACAAATGAATGTTGGGCCTTATATTAGTCTCCTAAGTCGGCCATAACAAATTTACCACCATGAGGTGGCTTAAAACAACAGAAATTTGTTCTTTCATAATTTTGGAGGCCAGAAGTCTGAAATCAAGGTGTCAGCACTGCTGCAATTTCAGAAGGCTTCTAGGCAAGAATCTGTTCCTTAACTCTTCCAGCTTCTGGTGGCCCTGGACATTCCTTAACTTATGACTACAGTATTATAATCTCTGCCTCCATGGTCACATTGCTTCCTCCTCTTCCTTGTGCCTCTTCTGTGTGTCTCTTACAAGGATACTTGTCATTGGATTTAAAGACCGTTTTGATAATCTAGGGTGATCTCATCTCAAGATCCTTAACTGAATTAAATCTGCTTTTCTTATTTTTTACTAAGGTCACATTCACAGGTGTGGGGATTAGGACATGGACATATTTGGAGGAGGGTGCCATTGAACCCACTGCATTTATTTTTAATGATCATTAAACATCGCCATTATTCAAACAATAGTGCCTGGCCTCTGATTGTACTTTCTACATGCAAAGCAGAGCAGTACTGAGAAATTCTCAACAGCAACAGTATAGTGCTAAATAAGCTAACTCTTGGAGTCAGGCAGGTCTGAATTTGATTCCAGTTTTGCTACTTAGAAGCAGTGTATCTATCTTTGGCCAAGGCGTTGAATTTCACATTTCCTATCTCTAAAATGAGAACAGCAGTACCTATCTCATAGGTAAATGTAAATGTTCCATGGAATACTGTTTGAAAATTATTTAACACAGGACCAGGCATAGAGCTGACACTCTACAAGGGGCATTAGTAATTAGTACGAGCTCATTCCTTTTTCCGGATTTCAGGCTGCCTGAGGTGTCAGGGTTTTGTCCTTCCCTAGAAAATTAATTGAAATCAACATATGTTTATTAAGGATTTACTCTGCACCATATGCTATTATATGTAACAGGTATAAATCGTAAACAAGAAAGACACCGTTTCTGCCCTCACAGACTCTACAGTGTGATAGCATCAATGGCTAATAAAACATGGACTTATAATACAACATTGCCATTAAGACAACCGGGGAAATATAGAAACTGGAGAAGTATATAGAAGGGGAACACAACCCGGGATCTCAGCACATAGGAGAATACTTACATTCATAAAAGGAGTCCCTGTTGAGACTGATTTGGATTCAGAGCTTGGGCATGTCTAAAGGAACTGGTGGACTAGTAGTTCCTCAAATATCTACTGGTATGTGTTGATTTTGCTTGGGGGATGCGGGCCTCTGAGATGTCTGCTCTTTGTGTCTAGAGAGAAAGATGGGGACATGAGGAGGCATCTTGGATTAGGTTCCCCCTAGGAGTAGACTCTAAGACAAGGATTTGAGTGCAAGTCATCTTGAGGGGAGATAATCCTAAGAAACACTAATAAAGGAGTGGGGAAGTGAGACAGCTGAGAGCCACTAAATTATGCCTTATCAAGCCAATTACCACTGTGGTTAACTGGGGCTTCCTTGTATTGGGGAACTCTAGAAGGCTGATATAGGACATAAACATTGGCGTTGTCCACACCTATTCTTGTCCATCATTGACTGAAGACTGCACCCAAGAAGCCTCCCTATAAGCAGGGCAGGCAGGCTACAGAAGAAGGACTGAGGCAAAGTGATATGTGTTAGTCATTGGTAAGGCCTGAGGAGATGTGGATGGGACACAGATGGCACGTGACACAGGAGGTAAACATGGTATGTGCCCCAGCTTGTTGCCAGCAAGCAGGTCTGAGGCCCATAAGCAGAGGGGCTTCTGGCAGAAACTAAAGATTTTCTCATGAGGCGTCATGTAATACTAGGAAAACAAAATAGTGCTTCCTAGGGGCCAGGTGACAAACGCAGCACAGAGCTGGGAGGAGGGGCTTCTCCCCCATTAAGACCTAGAATGCAGAGTGGTGCATCAGAGTAAGGACTCAACACGAACCAGTTCTGTTCAAATACCTCATGATTCACAGCTTTGAGATGAAGCAAAAGCTGCTTCCCTGGCATGGAAAATGATGCTCTTCTGGAGAGCACTGAGGTGGGGGAAATGGTGATGGAAAAGGTAAAAGTAAAGGAAGGCTTGTTTTTGGCTTCATAAGACTTGGGGACTCCAAAATCAATGCCAAGGTGAGGGAAGATTTTGTGAACACATGTAAAATTTTTCCCAAGAATTCTCAGCAAAAAGTGGGGAGACTTTGGGGAGAAAGATGTCCTGGTGCAGCTCGAGGGGACTGAACTAGTGGGAGTTGAGTTTCTACAGAAAGAACTGTAGACTGTGGAAATTTAAGTTATACGTGACTCCTTTCCTATACCTCTTCCAAAAGAGGCTGCTGATACTTGTGGACCACATATTATGGTATGGTGTACGCATTCTATAGATCTTATTTATTCATTGTGATAAACCCAATGCATATATGAGAAAACTGAGGTTCAGTGAAGGTAAATAGTTTGTCTTCTGAACGCAGCTAGTAAAAGGCAGACCTGGTATTTGAACCCTAACTTGTTTGACTTGGGAACTCGTTTTTTTATTTTTATTTTTTATTTTATTTATTTATTTTTTACACTACTCCTTAAGCCACCTGGTAACATAAATATATCTGCATGTGTGGTTGTACACACATATATAGTTTGAACCCAGAAATGGATTTCAAGTTAATAATAATCTTGAGATACTGAAACCATAACCATTTATTGAAGTTATATGAGATGCTTAAGTTATGCAAGAGTTTTTTTTTTAGGAACAACCCCAGCAAGTATTTAAAACAGAAGGATAAAGAACTGAGGAGGAAGGGAGTAAATGGCACTATTATTAATGAAAAAAAAAATGAGAATGGAAGAATTGCACACTTCTGCCTTTTCTCCTAAGATGAATGATAGGTATTTGCTTTATATTGACTTTTTTTCATACAGGTGGATGTAATCTGGGTCCATATACTGAAGGATCACTTTTCTGCCCGGGATATAGTGAATTTTTTCAAGGCTCAAAATTCCCTTTTTAAAATGGTTACCCAAACCATTCCAAAAACAGAGACCAAGTGCTCATATTGGGACCTCATTCTTGTGCTAACAGCTCTAGCACTGTCTCTCTGACTGCTGTTATACCTATGAGGAGAGTTTACTTTATTTTGGGTGTTGAGTCCATATGTTAGTCCATGATGCCCTTGAGAAGAAGGGGGAAGGAAAAGAGAAATGGGGTTTAGAGTGTGGGAGTAAAGAAACTTATGCTCTCAAGAGTCTGGAGTGAGCAAAATCTAAGTGTAGCCAAGTAAGACATTTAAAGAAAGCACTAGGATCCTACATTCTCCTTGGTTTTGGCAAGAAAGGTGTCAAAGATGTAAATAGGTGGCTAAATAAATACATGGAGAAAATATAAACCCAAGCCTCTTTCATGTTAGTGTATCCTCAAGAAATGGAAACATTTTTATTATTACTTTGAATGATCCATAGTTAATACAATTACAGATAACATTTACTAAGCACTCATTCTATGTCAGGCAGTATGCTTTGTCATGTATCTCACACAATTATCTCAAGGGCACCCCAGGCTTTATTTTGAGTGAAGAAACTGGGGCTTGGAGAGAGAATTTACACTGCCCAGTCTTGCAACTTCTAAATGGTATAGTTGGAATTTGAACTCATGGCGCCAGACTCTAGAACTTGGTTTCCAAGATGAACATGTGATACTGCTCCCCTGTATACTAAAATAGGAGCCTGGTCCTAAAGATTCTTTCTTGAAGTGTAGGGTTGCATATTTTTGGAGTGTCTGTTCCTGCTTAGCATTCATCACCCTGTGAAGAAATTTCTGCAGTATTTATTCAATTTATGCCTTTCTGCTGAGTTAAGCTCGATGACACTGGAGCTGTGTCTGTCTTGTCCATCTTCATATTCCCAGTACCAGGACAGCCAGTTACCATAGAGAGCAGGCACTGAGGAATTTTCATTGACTGAAAAAAACAGTCAATTCCTCTATTTCTCTTTATTAATTGAGGGGAAGGGAATCCAAGAGGTGTTAAAGAATGTAATACATTTTTAATTGATTGGTTTCTAAAACAATGGTATCCTGTCTTGAGAGCTCTTTATGCTTGTAATGTCTAATTATTCAGGATGCAACATTTGTTAGCTGCCTTATTTTAGGCAGAATATCAACTCTTGGATGTGATATATTTTCATATTCATAGGGTTCAGAAATGTACCTTTTGAAGCATTCATGGGGGTGGTACTTTAAATGTACTTAAAAAAGGCTTGCACTCAGAGGACTAATTTGGGTTTTTCTTTTGGCTGACAAGCTTTTCCTAGGTGTGGCTGAGACTCGAACAAATGTACCCTTCCAGTAATGTATGCATATCATAGGGTGCTGTACAAGGAGATGCCTTTATGTGCTCCTTCCCTTCCCTTGGAACCTTAGGAAAGGAGCTTGTGTTCGAACATGCCATATTCTGTAGTTGTGTGACCTATAAAATGTTTTGCTGATGTGCATTCACAGTATCCAGGATGAGTTTCACAGTGCATAATACAGCGTGTGGTACATGGTAGGCACTCAGTAAATGCTGGTTAGGTGATTAATTGAATGAATGAATGCATGAAGATATAGTTTGAATCAACTTGGTATGATTTGAAGAGACAGAAATGCTCTCCTTCTGCCTGCAGATGACTAAAACTCACATGCATCCATTTTGGGGCTGAAGCTTTGGAAGGCAGTTAGAATACAAATATACTGAAGGAGTTTCTAACACACTATCTTGAATGAATATTCCAGACTTAAAGCTTTCCAAACTCTAGATGAAAAGGAGGATTCAAGAAGATGGGATGTAGGAAAAGTCTATTTCAACGAGAAGTGGATGTGGGGAGGGCAGAGAAACTATGTGCAGGATAGGAAATCAACAAGAGGTAGGATATCATAACATGGTTGCAGGTAGAGAGGATAAGGGGCTTGGGGAAGCACTTGTATCATATTCTGGCTTCCCATTGATCATGTGTGTCTATTCAGATTGTCATGTGTGGCCAGCAGAGCGAGACTGAAGCCCAAGGGACCAGCTGCTATCCATGACTTTGGAGAAAGTATATCCAAATTGGTGAGAGTGTCATGCGTATGTCTATGGTGCATGTGGGACTGAACGTTTGACAACTCCAGCTCAGCCCTCCCAGAATGAGCTGAACATCTGCTGTGTTAGCCAGCCTCCAAGCTGGACTGTGATGATACCCGCTCTTGGTATTCATATTCTTGTGGAGACTCTTCCTACTCTGAATAGGCCATTGCAAAAATGATGGTGTGTGACCTCTGAGGTTGGGTCATAAAAGAGAATACAACTGCAACTTTGATCTCTTGGACAGCTTACTCTGAAGGAAGTGGGCAACCACATCATGAAGAAACATGTGTAGCCCTGTGGAGATGACCGTGTAAAGCGGAATGAAGGCCTCCCACCAACAGCCAGCACCAGCTTATCAGGCATGTGAGTGAGCCCTCTTGGAAGTGGATGCTCCAGCCTGAGCTAAGCTTTGAGACGACTGCTGTCCTGGTTGACATCTTGAGTGCAACCTCATGAGAAATCCTGAGCTAGAACCACCCAGCCAAGCCACTTCCAGATTCCTGACCTACAGAAACTGCAAGATAATAAATATTTATTATTGTTTTACACCACTAAGTCTAGAGTAATTTTTTTTAATGGCCATACCTGCAGCATATGGAAAATTCCCAGGTTAGGGGTCGAATTTGAGCTGCAGCTGCCAGCCTATGCCACAGCCATGGCAATACCAGATCCAAGCTGCATCTGGGACCTACACTGCAGCTTGTGGCAATGCCATATCCTTAACCCACCGAGCAAGGCCAGGAACTGAACCCTCATCTTTATGAAGACCAGTCGGATTCTTAACCCACTGAGTCACAAGAGGGAACTCCTGAAGTAACTTTTTTAATGCAGCATTAGAAAATAATACACTTTCTTGTCTCAAAGTCTGTGATCATAATCGCTATTGCATTTACTAGTCTGTCAGATCTGTATCAAGTTTTCCAGATCTCCCAAAAGGTGATTTGTTCTTTTCTCTAGCTTCATGTAAATACATAAGAACATGGGGATGCAGAGCCAGGACTCTAGAGTCAGGCAGACATGAATCTAAGTACTGATTTGGCCACCTGTGTGACTTTGATCATGTCACTAAATCCAATTCAAATTTATTTTAAGCATTAAAGGGAGCACGTGCATTTCAACTGCTTAGGATAGTGTGCCACGCATAGTAAGAACTCAGTGTGACAGTTATTATGGTTGGTGACTATAAAGAGATGCTTCTGAGGGTCTTGCCCTATGAGCAACAAACACTAGTCAGTTCTCCAAAGTAGCTGAAGTTATGTTTTGTACCTTAATGTGGGTAATTTGGTTTCCATTAGATGTATCAAATACATTTATTGAGGTATAATTTGTTTATCAAAAATTCATCCATTTAAAGTGTACAATTCATGCTTTTTAGTAAATTTACTGAGTTGGCATCCAGTTTTGGAATATTTTCATCATCCCCAAAAGAAATCTTCTGCCATTTGCATCACTTCTCATTCGCACCTTCAGCCCCAGGCAACCATTAATTTACTTTCTGTACCTACAGGTTTGCCTTTTCTAGACATTTCATCTAAATAGAACCATACATTTTGTGGCATCTTATGTCTGGCTTCTTTCTCATAGCATGTTTCTAAGGTTCTTCCATGTTGTGGCACATATCAGTACTTCATTTCTTTTTACTGCCAATTAAAATTCCATTGTTTGGATATACTGTATTTTATTTACACATTCATATATTGATGGACACTTGGGTAGCTTCCACTTTTTGCCTTTCATGGATAATGCTCTCTGAACATTGGTGTACAAATTTTTTGTGTGTGCATATGTTTTCATTTAGCTTGGGTGGATACCAAGGAGTGGAACACCTGGGTAATACAGTAAAGCTATGTTTAACTTTTTAAGAAATTCCCAAGTGATTTTCCAAAGTGGCTGCACCATTTACATTTCCCCCAACAATGTATGAGAGTTCTTATTTATCCATATCCTTGCAACATTTCTTACTGTCTGTCTTTTAGATTATAGCCATGCTAACAGATATGAAATGGTATTTCATTGTGGTTTTAATTTGAATTTACATTTTCCTAATGATGGTGAGCATCTCTTCATGTGCTCATTGGCTATTCATATGTTTTCTTTGGGGAAATATCCATTTAAATCATTTGCCAATTTTTAATTGTTCTTTGTCTTATAATTGTGTGTAAGAGTTCTTTGTATGTTCTATATACAAATCTTTTACTGGATACGTGATTTGCAAATATTTTCTCCCAGGCTATGGCTTGTCTTTTTATTTTCTTAATGGTATCTTTTGAAGCACAAGTTTTAAAATTTTGATGAACTCAAATTTAACAATTTTTTTCTTTTGTGGATCATGTTTTTAGGATTGTATCTAAGACATATTTATAAAACTTAAGGTTCTAAAATTTTTCTCCTAAAGTTTTTACAGTTTTAGCTCTAGTATTTAGGTCTACAGTTCACTGTATTAATATATGTGTGTATGTATATATGTGTTTTCAGGGCCACTCCTGTGGCATATGAAGTTCCCAGGCTAGGGGTTGAATCGGAGCTGCAGCTGCTGGCCTACGCCACAGCCATAGCAACGTGGGATCCAAGCTGTGTCTGTGACCTACACTGTAGCTCATGGCAATGCCAGATCCTTAACCCACTGAGTGAGGTCAGGGATTGAACCTGCGTCCTCATGAATACTAGTCAGGTTTGTTACTGCTGAGCCATGATGGGAACTCCTGCAGTTCATTTTAAAATAACTTCTGGAGTTCCCGTCGTGGCTCAGTGGTTAACGAATCCGACTAAGAACCATGAAGTTGCGTGCTCGATCCCTGGCCTTGCTCAGTGGGTTAAGGATCCGGCATTGCCGTGAGCTGTGGTGTAGGTTGCAGACGTGGCTCGGATCCCGTGTTGCTGTGGCTGTGGTGAAGGCCGGCAGCTACTGCTCCTGTTAGACCCCTAGCCTGGGGAACCTCCATAAGCCGCGGGTGCGGCCCTAGATAAGGCAAAAAGATGAAAAAAATAAAATAAAATAATTTCTGTGTATAGTGTTATGTAATGGTCTAATTTCATTTTTTGACCTATAGATGTCAACATACATGTACCAGCACCATTTGTTGGAAAGACTATCCTTTCTCAATTAATTTCCTTGGTACTTTTGTTGAAAATCAATTGATCAAAAGTACAAGAGTTTATTTCTGGACTCTCAGTTCTGTTCTGTTAATTTATGTCTATCCTTAATGCAGTACCATACTGTTTTGATTGCTATAGCTTCAAAGTAAGCTTTTAGAATTTTAAGACGAAAGTCTGCCAAATTTCTTTTAAAAATTGTTTTTTAGCTATTCTGAGGCTTCTGGTTTTTCATATAAATTTTAGGATAATTTTTATCAGTTACAGGGAGAGACATACGAACATAGATAGAATGTCTATTTACTTAGATTTTCTTTAATTTTCCTCAGCAATGTTTTATAATTTACAGTGTACTTGTCTTGCAATTTTTTTGTTAAATCTGTTCCTAAATTTTTATTCTTTTTGGTGATATGATGAATGGAATTGTTTTCTTAATGTCACTTTGGATCATTTATTCCTCAAATACATAAAAATACGATTGATTTTCAGACATTGGAACTGCATCATGCAACCTTGCTGAACTTTGTTTATCAGATAATGTTTTAGGGATTCCTTAGGATTTTCTATTCATAGTGTTAAGTTATCTGTGAAATTTTACTTCTTCCTTTCAACCTTAATGCTTTCTACTTCTTTTTCTTACGTCATTGCACTGGCCAAACCCCAGATGCAATGTTAAAGAGAAGTGGTGAAATGGACATCTTTTCTTTGTTCCTGATTTTAGGAGGAAATTATTCAGTCTTTCATCATGAAATATGGTAGCTACAGAATTGTCATAGATGCTCTTTCTCAGCTTGAGGAAGTTAATTTCTATTTCAAGTTTGTTGAGAGTTTTTATCATGAATGGGTACTGGGTTTTACAAAATACCTGTTCTATATTTGTTGAGATGATCATGTAGCATTTTCCTTTATTCTCTTAATACTGTTATGTTAATTGTTTTTTGGCTTTAAACCAACCTTGCTCTCCTGGGATAAATCCCACTTGGTTGTAGTGCATAGTTCTTTTTATATTTAACTAGATTTGGTTTCCTAATGTTTTCTTGAGGATTGTAGTGAGGGATGTTGGTCTTTAATTTTCTTTTCTTGTGATGTCTTTGTCTCATTTTGGTATCATGGTAATATTGCCTCACAGGAGCTGGGAATTATTCCCTCTTCCTGTATTTTCTGTAAGTTTGTGTAGGATTGACATTATTTAATTTTTAAATGTTTGATAGAATTTACCATTTAATCCATCTGGCTTTTGCTTTGTAGGAAGATTTTAAATGACTAATTCTATTTCTTTACTTGTTATAGGTCTATTCAGATGTTCTGTATTTTTGAGCCAGTTTTGTTAATTTTTGTCTTTCTAGGTACTTGTATATTTTATCTAAACTGTCTGGCTTGTCATAAAGTTGATCATGATGTTCCCTCTATTCTAAGATCATTAGTAATATCCTTTCTTATTCATCCTGATTTTGGTGTTCTGTGTCTTCTCCCTTTTTCTTGGTCAGTCTGGCTAAAGGTTTCTCAGTTTTGTTATCTTTTCAAAGAATTGACTTTGCTTTAATTGATTTTTTCCTTACTGATTTTGTTTTGTACTTCATTGATTTCCAATCTATTTTTATTTTCTTCTTTCTTCTTGCCTTGTGTTTAATTAGCTCTTCTTTTGGGTGGGGGATTCATAACATGAGTGCTTACTACATTGATTTGAGATCTTTTTCTTTTCCAACATAACTGTTTATGGATATAATCTTCTCTCTTAGAATTGCTTTAGCTGCATGCCATACATTTTTATATGGTGTGATTTCATTTCCATACAGTTCAAATACACTTTCCCTTGAGGTATAATTGTCATTATATGCAGAAGACATGATAACTATAAATAGAAAACCCTAAGAACCCCACACGAAAACTGCTAGAACTGATAAACAAATTCAGCAAGGCAGCAGAATACAAAATTAACATATATAAATACATTGCATTTCTTTACAGAAACAATGATGTATCAAAAAGGGAATGTAAAAAAATACCTTTTGAAATTGCTCCAGAAAAAAGAAAACTTAGGAATAAACCTGACCAAGAAGTAGAATACTTATATACTGAGAACTAGAAAACATTCAAAGGAAATTGAAGATGATTCAAAGAAATGGAACCATATCCCATTCTCTTGGATTGGAAGAATTAATGTTGTTAAAATGGCCATATTACTTAGAGCAATCTACAGATTTAATATGATCCCCATCAAACTACCTATGACATTTTTCACAGAACTAGCACAAATAATTATAAAATTTATATGGAACCAAAGCAATCCTGAGGAAAAAGCAAAGCAGGAGGCATAACCCTCCCAGACTTCAGACAACACTACAAAGCTACAGTAATTAAAATGTGTGGTATTGGCACAAAAACAGACATATGTATCAATGGAAGAGACTAGGGAGCCTAGAAATAAAATCACACAGGTATGGTCAATTAATCTTTAACCAGGAATATACAATGGGAAAAAGACAGTCTCTTCAGCAAGTGGTGTTGGGAAAGTTGGACAACCACACATAAATCAATGAAGTTAGAACACACCTTCACACCATATATAAAAATAAACTCTAAAGAGTTTAAAGAACATAACACCATAAACTTCTAGAAGAGAACTTAGGCAAAACATTCTCTGACATAAATCATATCAATGTTTTCTTAGGTCAGTCTCCTAAGGCAATATAAATAAAAGCAAAAATGAACAAATTGGACCTACTCAGGCTTACAAGCTTTTGCACAGCAGAAAATACATTCTGTTTCATTCATAACATGACAATCTGCAGAATGGGAGAAAGTATTTGCAAATGATGTGACAGACAAGGGCTTAATCTCCAAAATACACAAACAGCTCATACAACTCAACAACAAAAAAACCCAAACAACCCGATTGAAAAATGGGCAGAAGAACTAAATAGACATTTCTCCAAACAGATATACAGATGGCCAACAGGCACATGAAAAAATGTTCAACATTGCTAATTATTAGAGAAATGCAAATCAAAACTACAATGAGGTACCACCTCATACTAGTTAGAATCATCATTAATAAGTCTACAAATAACAAATGCTGGAGAGGGTGTGGAGAAAAGGGAATCTTTCTATACTGTTGGTAGGAATGTAAGTTGGTGCATCCACTGTGGAAAAAAGCATGGAGGTTCCTCAAGAAGCTAAAAATAGAGCTACCATATGACCCAGCAATCTCTCTCCTGGGCATATATCCAGACAACACTATAATTTCATAGCAATACTATTCACAATAACCAAAACATGGAAACGACCTAAATGTCCAACAACAGATGAATGGATAAAGATGTGAGATATATATGGAATACTACTCAGTCATAAAAAGAATGAAATAATGCCATTTTCAGCAACACGGAGCTAGAGATTATCATACTAGGAGAAGTCATAAAGATAACAAATACCATATGATATCACTTATATGTGGAATATAAAAACACAGATGAACTTATCTACAAAACAGAAACAGATTCACAGATATAGAGAACAAACTTATGGTTGCCAAGGCAGAGAGGGGGTGGCAGAAGGATGGATTGGGAGTTTGGGGTTAGCTGATGCAAACAAACTATTATATATAGAACGGATAACAACAAGGTCCTACTGTACAGCACAGGGAACTATATTCAATATCCTGTGATAAACCATAATGAAAAAGAATATTTAAAAAGAATGTGTGTATATATATATGTGTGTGTATAACTGAACCACTTTACCGTATGGCAGAAATTAACACTGTAAATCAACAAATAAAATTCCAATCAAAAAGAAATTAAAAAACCAAAAGTCAAAAATACTTTCCCATGTAATTTATTCTTTGACCCATGAGTAATTTAGAAATGTGATATTTAATTCCTAAATATTTGTGGATTTTTCAATTTTTTCTGTTTTCTATTTCTAATTAAATTCCATTGTGTTTCAGAGAACATTTTAAATTATTTCAATCTTTTTCAATTTGTTGGTGCTAGTTTTATTACTTAGAATATGGGTTATCCTACGGAAAGTTCTATGTGTACTTGAAAAGAATGCGTATGACGTTGTTTAGTGGAGTGTTCTATAGCTGCCAGTGAGGTCAAGTTGTCTGTATGTATAAGGCACAGCATGTCTTAAATATCCTTGCTGATCTTTTGTCTAGTTGTTCTCTCAATTTGGGGGAGTCAAATGCTAAATTCTCCATATTTACTGTTGAATTGTATATTTCTTCATTTTGGTATCATAAAGACATAATTATGGCTCCCCAAAGATGTCCAAGTTACGATTCTTAGAATCCCTCAATATGCTATATTATATGGCAAAAGAGAATTAAGGTTGCAGATGGAATTAAGATTGCTAATCAGCTGACCTTTTAATAAGATCTGAAGTAGCTCTTAGTCTAAAATGAATCATTATTCCTTTCTGCCCACAAAACCACACAACCAATACCAAATTAGAAAACTGTGTGCTGTATTCATAGAATAAGAGAACAAGATCCAGTATCCCATTCATTATGTCAAGCAGCAACATATTTGGGCTTTTCTTCAGCCTTTTGTGTGACATTGAGAAAACAACTTAATTTCATTGAGCTTCAATTTTATATCTCTAAAATATTTTATACCTATTTTAAATACTGAGCTCCTCAAAAAGATGCTAGGAAATAGAAAACAATCTAAACCTCACTTTGTGCAGTGAGAGGTAGTATGTTTGAAAACATTCACTGCCTGGGCACTGGGAGGCAGCAACCCTTTTTCACAAAAGTGATGAGGGTAAAACACAGAGAAAAGCTTGAGATTGCTTTATCTCTCACAACAAACGACATTCATGACCATTTCTAATTTTCCTTCACATTCTGAACCTTTAGCTCCAAGGAAAAACTGCCTCACTCAGGCATCTAAAAACATTTTTTGCTGCCACAGTAAAGCACAAATTCCTCCCCTTCCCCTATCTCTTCATCATTCGACTTGGAAAATTTATAATAATACCTCAGCTTTTTTTCTGTGACTTTTAATACTGAGAATGAGCCTCTCAGAGAATCCAACTACCATCTCCTTTTCTGATACCCCTCTGTGTGTTCTTAATTTGGATTTGCTACTGTCAGCCTACTCTCCAGAACCTTCTCCACCTCACTGCACTCCTGTTAACATACACCCACTGACACAATTTACACCCACATAGTGACTCCAACATAAAGTGTATGGTGGTGAGGAAGCAGACATTTTGAGAACCCGAAATGCAGACGTCAAGGCAATTTCCAGTTACATAAATTGCAGGGCCAAGTGCAAAAGAAACATCTGGGGCCCTTTGTTCAAAAAGCAGGAACAACGTGCCATTAAAGGTACTAAGTAGTACAAATTATTCCTCTCCTTCACGGTCTTTCCCTCAACTTGTCATGATGTTTTAAATTTGCTATTTAACATGATTCTAAATAAAGAAAAATTAAAAATTTGTGGCGTTCCCTTCGTGGCTCAGTGGTTAACGAATCCGACTAGGAACCATGAGGTTGCGGGTTCGATCCCTGGCCTTGATCAGTGGTTAAGGATCCGGCGTTGCTGTGAGCTGTGGTGTAGGTCGCAGATGCGGCTCGGATCCCGCATTGCTGTGGCTGTGGCGAAGGCCGGCGGCTACAGCTCCTGTTAGACCCCTAGCCTGGGAACCTCCATATGCCGCGGGTGCGGCTCTAGATAAAAGGCAAAAAGACAAAAAAAAAAAAATTTAATATTAGCATGTATTTTACCATTCATCTCTATATTTCCCAATACTACTTTTAAATGCAAATTTAAGAGTATTTATACCTGTACGCCGATTCACCAAAATTACACAATTAGTATTTTGTAGCTCACATGTGCACACATATTTCATTCTTCCCAGGCTCTCTGGAAGAGAATACTTCAGCCCTTTGCAATCCCTGATTATACCATGAAGTTACAATGATGGGTTAAAGGATGCTGAAAGTTGCCTGAGGGCTTTGACCTGGATGTCACCCAGGAGGAGGTCCTGTGACTTCCCAATGTAGAGGTTGTAGCTGGCAAGCCCTCCTGCCTCATTTATTTTTTCTGGTATTTTATTATATTCTAGTAACAGCTTTACTAAGATATAATTCATGTACCATAAAATTTAGAGTGTACAATAGTTTTTGGTATATTCCCAAGGTTGTACAACCATTGCTACTAATTCCAGAATATTTTCGTCACCTCCCCCCCAAGAAACTCCATATTCATCAGCATCAATTCTCCATTCCCTCCTCTCCCTGCCCAGTCCCTGGTAACCACTAAACTATTATCTGTCTTTATGGATTTGACTATTCTGGACATTTCATATAAATGGAGTCATATAATATGTGGCCTGTTAGGTCTGGCTTCTTTAACTTAGCATAATGTTTTCAGGGGCATTTATGTTATAGTACATTTTATTACATTTTATGGCTGAATAATATTCCAGCATATAGATATACCACGTTTTGCTTATCCACTTATCATTTGGGTTGTTTCCACTTTTTTAAAAAGAGCCCAACATTTTTATTAATATCTGATAACGCCTCTAAAGTAATTTCTGCATGTTTTAGGCTGCACACTATTTTGTTTTGACTTCTTTTTAACATGCCCATTTTTTGTATATTTTTAAAGTATATAATACACAGTGCAGTAAAACTGGCTCATATTTCATAAACAGATATACATATACTACAGATATATGCTTAATTTTTTTCCACTACGGACATGGAGAAAAAATATTTGGAGATCACTGCTGTGAAGTAATGATTCTCCACTCTGGCTAGTATTGGAATCATTTTTTCAAAACTTTGAAAATGCTTGGGCTCCTTGTCAGACAGACAGGCAGTGTTAAAATTTCTGGGAACGAAGCCAAAGGAGTCATTGTTTGAAAAGCTCCACAGGTAATTCTGTCCCCCCCCCCCTTTTTTTAGCCACACCTCAGCATTTGGAAGTTCCCAGTCCACGGATAGAATCAGAGCTGCATCTGAGACCTACACCACATCTGTGGCAATGCCAGATCCTTAACTCACTGCAACAGGCCCTGTATGGAAAGGCAATCCACAGAGACGAGCCAGATCACTAACGCACTGCGCCAGCGTGGGAACGCCTCCACAGGTGATTCTTTTTTTGTCTGTTTAGGGCCCCACAGCGGGGGCATATGGAAGTTCCCAGGCTAGCGGTCGAATTGAAGCTATAGCTGCCGGCCTACACCACAGCCACAGCAATGTGGGATCCAAGCCGTATCTGTAACCTACACCGCAGCTCACGGTAATGCGGGATCCTTAACCCACTAAGCGAGGCCAGGGATCAAACCCGCATACTCAGGGATACCAGTTGGGTTTGTTACTGCTGAGTCACCACGGGAACTGCGCTCCACAGGTGATTCTGATGTAGAGCTGTGACCTACCTTCTAGAGTCAGTCTCTGGCAAGGGTCCTTCCGCCCGGTGTTAGCTGAGCCAACAGAATAAATTTTATCCAGAAGCAAAGAGGAGCCTTCCTCATACTCTCCACACCCTCCCCAACGAGCCAAGGGTGAGGCTGCTTTATGAGGATCACCTTCAGTACGGGAGGGGGCGGAGCTCCATTGCTCACGCTGCCCACGCTGCCCACGCTGCCCACGCTGCTCACGCTGCTCACGCTGCTCAGTTCCCCGGGGCGGCATCTGCGCACACAGCTTGCTGCTGCCATCTTGAAATGCTGTGATGTGGGCGATAACGCCTCTGCAGGTAACCCTGAAGCTGCCGTGCCAGGCCCAGCCATTTGGCACTGGAGGCTCTGAAGCGTGTGAGGCGTCTGCACCTTATAAGCGAATGAAACTAGATGAAGCCCAAAAGAAGAAATAAGGTTAGATTTCCGGATTCTATTTTTACATCCTGGGAATTGTTAATGAGCTTTGCTGGGGGACTGAGCCATGCCCTAGGGATCACAGCCTAAAGACAAGGGAAGAGATTCTCAAAATATATTCCATTGCCAGACTATCTGTAGGCTGCATACTGTTTGATCACCTCTTTATACTACAATGATTTAAAAAAATATGTATATATATTTTTGTCTTTTTGCTTTTTCTAGGGCCGCACTCGTGGCATATGGAGGTTCCCAGGCTAGGGGTCTAACAGGAGCTGTAGCCACCGGCCTACGCCACAGCCACAGCAACACGGGATCCGAGCCGCGTCTGCAACCTACACCACAGCTCATGGCAGCACCGGATCCTTAACCCACTTAGCGATGCCAAGGATCCGGCAACCTCATGGTTCCTAGTTGGATTCGTTAACCACTGAGCCACAACGGGAACTCCTTTTTTTTTTTTTTTTTTAGGGCCGCACACCCACGGCATATGGAGGTTCCCAGGCTAGGGATCCAATCGGAGCTACAGCTGCCGGCCTACGCCACAGCCACAGCATCACTAGATCCGAGCCACTCTGCAACCTACACCACAGCTTAAGGTAATGCCGGATCCCTTAACCCACTGAGCGAGGCCAGGGATCAAAGCTGCAATCTCATGGATGTTAGATTCGTTTCCGCTGAGCCACAAGGGGAACTCCTAAAAAAATATATTTTTTATAGAGAGGATACAGAGTCTTTCCTTTAGTATGGGTGCTTAAATTATTATTGATGGTTTAGCAAAGTTTGTTTTCCACTCTTTGGTTCTTATGAAAATGCTGCCATAAACGTTCATGTACAAATTTGTGTGTGTATATAAGTTTTCAGTTCTCTTGGGTATATAACTAGGAGTAGAATTACTGGGTCATGTTTAATTTTGTGTGGAACTGACAGACTGTTTTCCCTGTGGCTGTACAGTTTTACATTCCCACCAGCAGTGTATGAGGGTTCCAATTTCTTCCCATTCTTGTCAGCACTTGTTATTATCTGTCTTCTTGATTATAGCCATTCTGGTGAATGGGAAATGGTATCTCGTGGTTTTAATTTTTATTCCTCTAATGACCGGTGATGTTGAGCATCTTTGCTTATGTTTATTGACCATTTGTATATCTTCTTTGGATAACTATTTACTTAAACTTTTGCCCAAATTTTAATTGGGCCATTTTTATATTGTAACTTATTTTGTTAAATTTATTCCTTTTTAGTGTTTTTTGATGCTCTTCTAAGTAGAATTGTTCTCTTCATTTTCAGACTGTGCATTGCTAGTGTATAGAAAAACAAATGATTTTGTACATTGATCTTATACCTTGTAACCTCGCTAAACTTGTTTATTCTTACAATTCTGTTGTCTATTCCTATAATTTTCTTTCTTTCTTTCTCTTTTTTTTTTAGGGCCACACCCACAGCATATGGAGGTTCCCAGGCTAGGGAACCTAGCTGCTGGCCTACACCAGCTGCTGGCCTACACCACAGCCACAGCAACGCCAGATCCAAGCTGTGTCTGCGACCTGCACCACAGCTCACGGCAATGCTGGATCCTTAACCCATTGAGCAAGGCCAGGGTTCGAACCTGTAACCTCATGGTTCCTAGTTGGATTCATTAACTGCTGCACCACAATGGGAACTCTGTTTCTTTCCTTTTTTAAGGTTGCACCTGTGGCATATGGAAATTCCCAGGTGAGGGACTAAATCTGAGCTACATCTGCTGCCTACACCACAGCTGTGGCAAAGCTGGATTCTTTAACCACTGCACTGGGGGATCAAACCCACACCTCTGCAGTGACCCAAACCGTTGCAGTCTAATTCTTAAATCACTGCACCACAGTGTGAACTCCCCCTTTTTTTTCCTTAAGATTTTCTCTATATTAAGACCATGTCATTTCTGAATAGAGATAGTTTTACCTCTTCCTTTATAATCTGTATTTTTTTCATATCTTCTTCTTGCCTGATTGCCCTGGCTATAACCTAAATTACAACACTGAATATAAGTTGTGAGGATGGACATTCTTGTCTTGTTCCTGATCTTAGGAAGAAAGCATTTGGTCTTTCACCATTAAGTATGATGTTAGCTGTGGGTTTTTGTAGATATTCTTTCTTAGGTTGTATAAGATCTCCTTTATTCCTAGTTTGTTGAGTGTTTTTTTAATCATAAAAGTGTGCCGGATTTCATTACCCTTTTTTAACATTAATTGAGATTATCATGTGGGTTTTGTCCTCTGTTCCATTTATATAATTGATTTTTGTATGTTAGATTAACCCTGCATTCCTGTGATAAATGCCACTTTTTAATATGTTGCTGGATGATCCCTTTTATATGTTGCTAGATTTAATTAGCTATTTTAGAGGATTTTTGCATTTATATTAATAGGAGATATTGATCTGTACTGTGTGTTTAGTGACTTTTCTGGATTCATTCTATAAAATCTATATTATTTGTTGTGCATGGCCACTGAAGTCTGCCTAGTTAGCATAATGGTCAGCTATCTCCAGAGCAGGGATTTTCCTAAATGTGTGAACTAGTAAGTCTCCTGGCATTTTCTGAGGGGCTCTGTACATGTGTTGGGGCATACTTTTAATGCTCCAGTAGGCAGTTTTGTATCTCTGTGTTAGCCTTCACTTCCTGCTTGTGCAGAAACTCAAGATAAGCCAGAGGTAAGCATTTAGGGCCCTCTAAGGTTTTTCCTGGGCATGGGAACTGCCCAGAACATTAATGTGACTTTCTAGATACCTGAGAATATGTCAGAGCTTTTCAAATCACCCCATGGGAATCTCATTCCCCAATTTTTCTTTTAAATTTTTTGGTCAACCTCTTTTTGACCCCAACCTTTAATACCATCTCAGGCAGCTGTGATGTTAAACAATTGCCAATAATTTTTTTTTTTTTAACAAATGCCCTGCAGGTAGGGCTTTTTGCACAGAGAAAGGTCTAAGCTTACCTACTCACATGAGCACATCGACATCCCAAATATCTGCAGAACAACCATTGATGAAAAATATCAGAACCTACCAAAAAGGATACTTTACCATTAAAGACATAATGAAGGAACCATAATGAGATGGGTAGGAGGGGTGGACTCATAATATAATCAAGTCCCATACCTATGGGTGAATGACCCACAAATTGGAGAATAATTACATTGCAGAGGTTCTCCCAAAGGGGTGAGAGGTCTGAGCCTTACTTCGGCCTCCCTAACCTGGGGGTCCTGCTCTGGAAAGATGAGAGCTCAGAACATTTGGCTTAGGAGGCCAATGGGGCTTACTTTGAGTTGTCCCAGAGGGCTGGGGGAAATAAAGACTTCACTCTTAAAGGATGTATACAAAATCTTAACGCAGTCGGACTCAGGGATGCAGCAGTACGTTCAAAGGAGCCTGGGTCACACCTACCTGCTGATCTTGGAGAGTCTCCCAGAGAGTCGGGAGGCAACTGCAGCTCACCTTGGGAACATAGACACTGATGACAATCATTCTGGGGAGCTCCTTTCACTGTGTGGACCCTACTGCTGCAAGCACCACTGTGGAAATCCTCCCTCTAGTTCATTAATGCCAAAACCTGGCCCCACCTTAGATGTCAGTGCTGGGATGCCTCCAGCCCAGTAACTGAGTGGGGACACAGCCCTACTCACCAGCTGACAAGCTACCTGATCCCACACCCACTTCTGGGGCCCTGCCTACCAGAGGGACCAGGACCCAACT
Source organism: Catagonus wagneri (assembly GCA_004024745.2). Lineage (NCBI taxonomy): Eukaryota > Metazoa > Chordata > Mammalia > Artiodactyla > Tayassuidae > Catagonus > Catagonus wagneri. The sequence goes on from PVHT020000193.1 coordinate 3,713,677, forward strand.
CCATCCACCAGTGGGCAGGTACCCAGAATCCCTGGGCCCTGGCCCTGCCCTCCAGGGAGCCTACTCTAGCCTCTGGCCAGCATCACCCACAAGGGGGCAGATGCCAGACTCAGGGAAACCACAGTCCCACAGCCTGGAGGACCAGCCTGCCTATCAGCAGACAAGAGATCATGCCCTGGGACCAGCTGAGCCCTGGCCCTGCCCAAGAGTAGGCCAACACAGGCTTCAGGACACCTCAGACCTCATCCCAGCCATGTCAGGAACTGCCTCTTCTGCCCCCAGCCATCTGACACCAGCTCTCAGACCCCTGCAGCCAGACTCTAGGACCTGGCTCTGCCCACCAGTAGGCCAGCATTAACCCCAGGACCTAGCTTCACCCACCAGTGAGAGAGCACAATCCTTGGGGCCCCCTGGGATTCTGCAGTCTGCTGCCTGGTAACCTGGTCCTGTTAACCAGTGGTTGGCAGCCTCCATACAAAGCAGGGCCCAGCAACCAAGCAGACCTAGGGCCAACTGAGCCTACCAGACTGCCTACATAGTTAGCCCACCAAGATAGAAGCACACATACAGCCTGCATATGGGGAACCTCTATAGCTGGGATACATACCAGGTCTCCTAAAAAAAGATCACTTATCTAACATCAGGAAATGTAAGCAACCTACCAAATACAAAAATAAAAATACCAACTTGGGCAAAATGAAGCAACAGGGCAACATGTTCCAGACAAAGGAATAAGATAAAGCCACAGCAGAACTAAGTGAAGTAAAGATAGACAGTCTATCCAAGAAGCAGTAGTGATGAGACTACATCAAACCAAAAAGCTTTTTTTTTTTTTTTTTTTGTCTTTCTGCCTTATCTAGGGCCGCACCCGTGGTGGCATATGGAGGTTCCCAGGCTAGGGGTCTAACAGCTGTAGCCGCCGGCCTTCGCCACAGCCACAGCAACGCGGGATCTGAGCCGCGTCTGCGACCTACACCACACCTCACGGCAATGCCGGATCCTTAACCCACTGAGCAAGGCCAGGGATCAAACCCGCAACCTCATGGTTCCTAGTCGGATTCGTTAACCACTGAGCCACGACGGGAACTCCAAACCAAAAAGCTTTTGCACAGTGATGGAACCTATCTGCAAAATGAAAAGGCTGCCTACTGAATGGGAGAAGATTATTTGCAAATAATATTTCCGAAAAGCGGTAAATAAACAAAATATACAAAGAACTCATATAATTCAACATTGTACGAAAAAACAACCAAATTTAAAAATGGGCAGAGGATCTGAATAGACTTTTTTTTTTTACAACAAAGACATATAGATGGCCATCAGGCACATAAGATGCTCAGTATCATTAATCATCAGGGAAATGCAAATCAAAACCACACTGAGATATCACCTCACACCTGTCAGAAAAGCTGTCATCAAAAAGTCAACAAATCATAAGTGTTGGCATAAATGTGGAGAAAAGGGAACCCTTGTGCTCTGTTGGTGGGAATGTATATTAGTTCAGCCATTATGGAAAACAGTATGCATATTCCTCAAAAAGTTAAAAATGGAACTACCATACCATATGATCCAGCAATTTCACTCCTAGATATTTATCCAAAGAAAAGAAAAACACTAATTAGAAAAGATATATGCATCCATATTTTCAGTGCAGCATTATTTATAATAGCCAAGATATGGAAGCAACCTAAGTGCTAATCAAAAGATGAATATTAAAGAAGATGTGACATATATACATATACAATGGAATATTGCTCAGCCATAAAAAAGAATGAATCTTGCCATTTGCAACAACATTGATGGACCTGGAGGATATTATGCTAAGTCAGAGAAAGACAAATACTATATGATTTTATATGTGGAATCTAAAAAAGAAAACAAATGAAGAAACAGCAAAACAGAAACCAAGTTGTAGACACAGAGAACAAACAGGTGGTTGCCAGAGAGGAGGGGCATGAGGGGAGGAAGGAAATAGGTGATGGGGCTTAAGAGGTATCAACTTCTAGTTCAGAATAAATGAATCACCAGTATGAAATGTACAGCGTGAGGAATATAGAATAACTATGTGACAACTTTGTGTGGTTACATTGTAACTAGACTTACCTGATCATTTTGAAATATATAGAAATGTTGAATCACTGTGTTGTGTAACAGGAACTAGCATAATGTTGTAGGTAGCAAACAAATCAACTCATAGAAAAAGAGCTCTGATATGTGGTTACCAGAGATGGGGTATTGGGGGTAGGGGAATTGGATGAAGGCAGTCAAAAGGTACTGATTCCTAGTTGTAAGATAAATAAGTATTAGGGATATAATACACAACTTGATAAATATAATTAACACTGCTTGATGATACAAAGTTAAGAGAATAAATCCTAAGAGTTTTCATCACAAGGAAAAATATTTTTTCTGTTTCTTTCATTTTGTATCTATATGAGGTGATGGATGTTTACTAAACTTAATTGATAATCATTTCATTATGTATGTAACTTAAATCATTATACTGTACACCTAAAGTTTATACAATGTTGTATATCAGTTTTATCTCTGTAAAACTGGAAGAAAAAAAAACCTATATTTTAGTCAGCAGTTTGTTTCTATAGAGATTGGAGATTAACTGAATGTATTTTGTATATACTGCCCGTTAATACCTTTGAACCATTTTCTAACTTAGGTCGTGGTGTTTTTCACTTTTGTACATATTTACAGATGTAAATTAATGTGCATAGGGAAATTTGGAATATTTAGAGTGTGACTAAGATGACAATTCATATTGTGGAAAATAATAGACTGTATAATTAATGGTGCTGTGAAAGATGGTTCTTTTTTTGGGAAAAAAAGGAGTTAGGTCTTTATTTTATACTATTCACAGAAATAATTCCTAGATGAAGAGATAACTGTAAAAACGAAACTATAAAAGAATTAGACAAGAAAATGTTTTTCACATTTGAAATGGAGAAGGGCTTTTTAAGACAGAATCAATTCTCTGAATTTACTAAAGTAAAAGACAGAAACATGTATCTACATGAAAGTACAGAGCTTCTGTGTGGCAAAGACACATAGGCAAACACAAAAAACTGGTGACAGATTGAGAAGAAATATTTGCACCACTAGAAAAAGGCAAATTATTAGGATCCAGATTACAAAAAGTACCCTACCAATTGATAAGATAAGCTTCCCAGTAGAAATTGAAACAGTTAACAGAAATAAAAAGATGATCAACCACATTAATACCCCAAATTAAGAAACCATAGCTCTACTGCCTTCCCATTGCTTGCATGAAAAGTTCAGATTTCATATTTCTTTCCCTGATTTTATTCCTGTCTCTTTCTGGCCTCATCCTGGGCGCTCTGTCTCCAACCCCAAGCTTCACGTTTCAGCCATGAGGACCTTCTCAGGACTCCAAGCACAAACTTTGCTGTTTCTAATCTGCCTGCCATGATCCTTTTTGGTATGCCACCTTGTTGGCCTGCTGAACACTTACTTATATATCAAAACAATTATCTCATCTATGAAACCTTTCCTGCCCCTCCACCAGTGCTCTTTGTGGAAGCCTTTGGCAAAGTCTTCATCATCTTTGTACTCCTAATGTGTGAGTATATAGATATATTCATAATGCAAGGAGAATGTACAGTCAATGCTTATGAAATGCTTATGAAATTGAACCTAGCAGTATCCCTTCTTCTTAGAGATTAAGCCAATGAAATGTAGAAAGATTATCCTGATGGCTAGATAGAATTTAAGTTAGATTAAAACCCATTTTCTCTTGAATCCTAGACTTTAAACTTTCTTATGAGTCTTATTTAACTTTATTTTTAAAATTCAATTTTCAATATAAAACCTTCTATTTATAGAAGAGCGTAAAAATTAAAAAGCACAATTAACTGACCTCTCATCCACATATCTAGGAGAACCAGAAGAGTACATGCCACCAAAGGTAAGAAAGTACAATTTTAGAACATGGGCAGTAGACAGCTACTTCAAATGCCTCCAAATTCAGTACAAATGAGGACACAGATGATATACTCCTTTTGGCAATAAGAAGGTCCCTTGTGACTTTTTCCAGGGTGGTTTAGTGAAATGATGGAAGACAGTGCAGTAGGATAGAGATAATGAGCATAAAAGAAGTGGAGACAGTGATGGGGACTATTGTTTAGAATGACATACCCTGTTCTATGATTCTCAAACCATTGGGACCAAAGATCAGGGCTGACTATTCTGGATTTTGCTGTGCCAACTTAATAGGATGCCAAGTGAAGGCAGAGACATTTTTATCTTGGTCATGCTAAATCCACACTACCTACTTAGCACAGTACCTGCCATGTAGTATGTGCTCAAAAAATATTTGTTGAGTACTGAACACTGTAGGCATTGAGGAAGGAGAAGAAACTGAAACTCTGGAGGTTAGTAGATTGAGGTTAATGTAATTGACATAATTTGGGGGGACCCTGGGTCAAAATGATTCCCCAGTGGCCAGGTCTGGTCTCTCTTTGCCATGTTTCCTTTGTGAGACTTTGTCTCTCACCTTGACCATAGGCAGTTGAAGGAGGGTTGAATAATCCATGGTTGAGCACATGATCCAATTTTCTTACCATGACCTTCTTTCTTAATCTTGGTTAGAGAAGATTCCCCTTTCCTCTCTAGATCTGGGGCTATTACTCTTTGAGTCCAGAACTGCCAGAGGCCATGTTTCTTGGCAGAGAAATAAAGTCCACTGAGAGTGTTGCTGAAACTCGGCCTCTGTCCACTGGTGCCAAGTAGAAACATGGAGATAGAGTTTGGGGTGAAGGAGGAAAAAATAGCTTTTATTGCTTTTCCAGGTAAAGGAGGCCACAGCAGGCTAATGCCTTAAAGACCATGTCCTCTTCTGGAGAATGATTGTGGGGAGTTTTATAGTCAAAAGGAGAAAAACAGGGTTTCAGATAAGAATCAGGGTTGGGGCAAACATGCATTCTTCTTTCTTTCTGGGAATCTTAGTCATTGAAGCTGCGGGCATCAGGAGATCTCAGCATGATCCTGGTGGTGGTCTTCTAGGTTATGGCATCTTGACTTTTCTTAGAATAACAATATTTGCAAAAAGGGCATATTGATCAGAGATTAGAACAACCTAGGAAAGTTCCTGAAAAACCTCATGTGCTTATAATCTTTAACCCACCAACAATTGTGCTCAGGGTGCCTAATTTTTAGCTTATGAGTGATTGTGTTTAGCGTGCAATCAAATGAGGGAGAAGCACAAGGAAGGGCTCCAAGCCATTCAGTTTTAAGTATTCATTTCTAAAAGAAGCATGAGGAATATAACTTTTTTTGTCGGTGTATAAGATGCTTACGTCATTATGTGTCTCCCTTGAGGGGGAATCAGGATCCTTCCCCAAGGCTGCATTATTATTTCTTGACTGTTCCAACCTTGTCTTTGCATCCCCACCCTTCCCCAATCATTAATTATCTGAACCTGCCCCTTGGAACTCAGGGAAGGCCGTGGAGGCTGAATGAGACCTATTTCCTAAAAACAGGAAATAAGGGACACAGAAATCCTTTTGGTGCCTAGAAGCCCCACAGGGCTTTGCTCTGCTTCAGTAGTGGGAGAGAAATGCCAAAATGTTGAATAAGCAGAGGGCAGGTCCTAAGGAGTTTGAGCTCCTGGAACTGTTTGTCCCTGAGGCCAGCTCACCCATGGTTAGGTTACCTGAGTCACCAAGTACTCCCTCTCCCCTACTCCATTTCCCTTGAGCTCATTTGAGTTGGGTTTCTGGCACCTGCATCTAAAAAAGCTGTGGAGAGACAAGGCTGCGGTTAGAAGCCCAGTCTTTTTTTTTTTTTTTTCCATCAGGTTCTTACCCGAGAGACTGGATACAGTTTCCCTGTGCTGTAGAGCAGGACCCCATCGCCCATCCATTTCAAATATAACACTCTGCATCCACCAACCCAAACTTCCCATCAGTTCCCCGGTCTCCCCCTATCCCCCTGGGAAACACAAGTCTGTCCTCCATGTCCATGATCTGTTTCTGTTTTGTAGATAGATCATTTGTGCCATATTTTAGATTCCATGTATAAGTGATATCACATGGTATCTGTCTTTCTCTTGATGACTTACTTCACTTAGTATGAGAGTGTGAGAGTTCCTCCCATGTTGCTGCAAATGGCATTATTTACTTTTTTATGGCCGAGTAGTATTCCATTGTATATATGTACCACATCTTAATCCATTCATCTGCCGATGGACATTTAGGTTGTTTACGTGTCTTGGCTATTGTGAATAGTGCTGCGATGAACATAGGGGTGCATGTATCTTTTTGAATGAAAGTTTTGTCCGGATATATGCCTAGGAGTGGGTAGAAACCCAATCTTTTCCACCAGAGTCCACATCTACCTCTCATACCTGATACTAGTGACAGATCAAGATGATGCCTTGCCTTCAAAAGGACAGGTGCAAGCCACAGATGCCTGTTTTTGTAAATATTTTATTGGAATACCACCTTGTCCACTCATTTACATTTTGTCTATGGCAACGTTTTTTGCTAAAATGGTAGAGGTGAGTGGTTGTGACTGAGACTATACGGCAAAAGCTTGAAATATTTACTGTTTGACCCTTTACAAAAAGTTTGCTGACTCCTGATTTAGAAGATAAAGGTGGAGGGAGTGGTACTGGATGCTGCAGATGCCTCACCCCGTTTTCATTTCCCTGTCCATATCCCAGCTGTGGTGATTGTTGGCTGATAACTTATAGGATACCTTCTCCAGAGAAAATTGCCCAGTCATCTCCATGCCCTTCCTCCTACTGCAGTCCATACCCCTGATACAGGGGTATGTTTAGTGCTCCAGAGCTTCCCTGTGCCATCAGGCTGAAGCTATATATACATACTCCCACTTAGGTCATGTCCTGCTAGCTACGTCCCCACCCCACCATCCACAGCCTAGAGTCCTTCCTCAGTATATCCCTTCAATGGGAATTTCTATGTCAGTCACTGCTTCTAGGAACTGTACCAAAGGCAGGAGGCAAAGAATCTTGTGCATGTATAGCCTCATCTTGGAAGCACACTTCATGGAGACTGGTTATGACCTTTCTAGTGTTCCCAGATACGTGAGCTGGATCAGGGACATTATCCCACACATCTGTTCTAATGCTCTCTTTCTTTTGCTCTTGTATTCCCCTGAATGTCAAAGTCCCTTCTTGACCCAGGATACTTCAAAATTAAATATAAAAAGAAAGAAATTGCCTTTCTGGCATTGGAACCAGAACAAATGTAAAGAGAACAGGTATGGGGTTAGGGCTGCATCCGTGGCTTCTTGGAGAAGACCTGATATTTTGACTGAAGTCATTGATCAGCCAGGGAATTAGACCTCTCAGGTTCTATCTTTCCTTCGTTCCTTTGACTCCTCCCATCCTTAGGCAAAACTTCAAGACTTTGAATTTCTTCTTTCTTTCTTTTTCTTTTTTTTTTTAGGGCCGCAACTGCAGCATATGGAAGTTCCCAGGCTAGGGGTTGAATCGAATCTACAGCTACTGGCCTATACCACAGCCACAGCAACGCTGGATCTGAGCCGTGTCTGCAACCTACATCACAGCTCACGGCAACGCTGGATCCTTAACCCACTGAGCGAGGCCAGGGATCGAACCTGCATCCTTATGGGTCCTAGTTGGGTTCTTTAACCGCTGAGTCACAAAGGGAACTCCAAGACTTTGAACTTCTTAGTGATCAGATATTCAGATCCTGTGAATGGTGGATTCTGCCATTTCTGGGAGAACACATTGGTGAGCAAAGAAATGTATTATCAGCTTTTCATTTACTCATAGCTTGGTGTTATTCATTTTTGTATTCACTGAGGCTGGCCCAAAGTAGCTGCTTAATGCTTGCTTGCCAATGAGTCAGTCTGTGACCATTGCTGGGTAGGAAAACACAAGTCTGTGTGAGCATCTCAAGTTTGTAGCCTCTGGGAAGAGGGAAGAGATCAGACCAGCTCATTTCCTCATAGACGCAGGTGTTCCTCAGCTCCGAACTTGGCCGCTGCCTTGTGTGTGAATTCCATGTTCAGGAGTGGCCAATGCCTTGGGGTGGGACAAAGGTGTGGCTGGGCAGAGTTCAGGAATGCATTGTTCCAGAAAATTTGTCCAAACAGTTTTTATGCCTCCCTTTCCCTGGCTGGCCATAGTTTCACTCATAGAAAATCTGCCCATGAGGGATTTGCTTTAGCTGCTACTGCAGTGGCCAAAGGACTTTTGCCGTATTTCAGAGTGCCAGTTGCCAAGGGTCTGTGCAAAAGCACAGACTCAAATCCAAGTTTCATAAAGTGGTTAAAGGAATAATATCCTGAGTGGGTCATGCCACTAAAGGAATCCAGGTTATTACTTCCTATTGTAAATAATTAAAACAGACTCCAGTTTTTCTTGCTTAGATTTTTGCCTCCATTCTGCTTCCCATTTTCTTGCTCTTTCTTCTTTTCTATTTCCCACTCTCTTGAACCTTAACTGGCACTAGACAGCTTATAGACCACCATCAAGGCTTGCAAAGCACCCTCAGAAGGACAGTTGTCAGTTGCCAAAATGAGATTGCGCTATCGACCTGAGAAAGAGGCATGAAAACCACCCTGTCCTAAGCTTTCCAACAGCAAATTTTGCAGCCATTACAGATAAAGAACACAGCAACCTTGGACAAGACCAGAGTCCCATACCCTTCTCTTTTACAGTCTATAAACAGCTCCAATCTGAAGCTCAGAGAGTTACCTAGTTTTGAGAGACTGTCTGGCACACATCAGCTGAATAAAGCCTTCAGCCTTTCTTTGGGTCACTTAGCTATTTTTATCTTGACAGTTTATTGCCATGGCTTGGGTAGAGTCTAGGTGAACCCTGGATCCTGCTGAGGTTACAGGGAAGGATGGAATGTGCTGAGGAACCCTTACTCCCTTCCTTCTTGGTGACAGTTGTTGGGTTCAGAGAAGAGTCCTCCTCTATGCTTGTGCTTCATTTGGTTTTACCCTGTTGCACCGAGGTTTCACAATTGGATTCTTTGAAAGGGTTAACATAATTGTCTGACAAGTTGCTGCACTGATTTTCCTTTTGTTTTTGGGATTCTCTGGGCAAGCAGAGAATTAGATGATGGTCCTAAGGCCTTCTCCGTTCTTTTATCTAGGATCTCTTTTACTGTGGGAAACATAATTTACCCAACCCCCATGCACCCACACCAGGCATTTGTTCTGCCATTATGATCCTAATTGTTAAGCTTCTAAGTGGTGGGACTTCAGGAAAAACTGTTGAACCCCAAAGGCCCCTTGGAGGCTCTTGGGACAAATCAAAACACGTGTATTTGCATGGTATTTAGAACAAATGAAAATAAGTCGTTTAAGATGGATGTTTTTCTTTAATATGTAAGGAGAAAGCCACTGGAAAAAGGAATGAGTCAAGTAGACTCCAATCTATGGAAGGTGGCTCTTAAACAACTTTGGCCTTCTCCCTCCAGAAACACTGCCTCTATTCTGTCTAGTTGTTTCTGTCTCCTGTAACCTCACTCCTCTCTGGCCTCCCTCCTTTCCTGATCCTTGCCCTTCCTTCTGCCTCCCTCTTCCTCCTGCCTCTCCTCAGCTCTCTCTCACGTTTAGAGTCTGACCTTCACCTGCTCCCTCTCAAGAAGGTCCTGACCCAAATCCAACACCTCAATCACAATTTACCTTCAAACCCTGATCTTGGGCTGACTGCCACACCATAGTCAAAGATTTCCCAAATCCTCAGAAGGATAGAGAGAAATGTACTGTAATTTGGGATCATTTGAAAGGCTTATGCTCCTAAATTTCCCAATCTATATTAACACACATTTAAGTAGGACCAAGGGGTGACAGAACCTTGTTTGACAAGGCCAAATAATCACCATAAATGAGGATTTAGCTAATTCTCAGAGAAATAACACCTCCTACAGATATGCTAAAACCCTAGAGATTGGAGAAAATCTTTAAAAAGTAATTCCTAAAGTTTTTACTGCGTCTCATTGATTGGGAAATAGTGTAGTCTTGTCATCAAGGGTGGGATGGGTTTGTCTCCAACTTTAGGAACTGATTAATACTACCCTTTCACACATGAGGACCATCTTTTTTTTTTTTTAAATTAATCGCCTTATGCATAAAATATTAGATGTGGTTCAGAAGCCTAAAATAGTCTGGCAGATCATAGCTATCCATGAGTTACAACATTTAGCTCAGCATTTTGTGGAAAATATGATAAAAAAAAAGAGGAAACCTTATACTACAATTTATGGCATTACAACTTAAGCAGCTTGAGGGAAACAAAGGGCCTTCCACAAATATAACACAGTTTCCTGTCTATCTCCTTGGATCCTTAGCTTCTCATCATGTTTTTCTCTTCAGTCCTTCCACCCTCCTCCCCTGTTTCCCAGCCTATCAGGAATGGAACTTTTGGCTCAATGAGAAATCGCTATTAAGGGCTCACCAGAAAGACTTTTTCTTGATCTCCCAAAGTGGGATGACTCAGAATATCATCTTATGGTGGCTTCCATTAACTACCCTGCACTCTTGGATCCCCAAATTTCTTTCTCCTTAGAATCACCTCAGTTTTCTGATTTGCTTTCCTTAGTCTCTGATGTCCTCTGGGCTTCATCATCTACAAATGGGGGGGGGGGGAAGGAAGATGATAGAAGCCTTATGAGATCCTACAATGCTTTTTCCTAAATTGCCCCAGTATCTCTTAAAACCCAAAGCATCAGAGGGACTGCAACACGCTGCTGAAGATTTACTCATTCCTTGCATCAGCCCCTGCGGCACTCCTTTCCTCCGCTTTATACAAGACTGAAGGGCTGTAAACCATATAATGTGATCATGTTTTCCTGGCTTTATACCTCCATTTTCAACATCATAGTAATAGATCTGTTCAACCTTCTTCCTTAACCAGAGACTTAAAATTGAGACTTTCCTGAAACTCTTCTGAAGCAGATGATGACACAAAGGAGAAAGTCTTTACCGAGAAACTTGGTACAAACAGATGACCTTGGACAGTGTACAGCTTCTGCCCAAGATGACTTATGTACCAATTTTATGAACTCCCTTTTCTGCCTAGGCTTGTTTCTCATTCTTTACTTCTAATTTCTGAATATATTGTCTCTGTGGAATAATCTCCAAGTGTTACCCTCATTCTGCTATTTCTCCTTCTTCTCCCTATTTTTCCTCTTCCTTCCTCCCTTTTCCCCTTTTCCTAATACCCCCTAATTTTTAAACATTTTCTGGTCCAGCCTTATGCTTATGAAGCTAATGTCACCTATGATTGTTGATTCTGCTCATCTTACCCCATAAGTTCCATTGCCTTTTTAGAAGTACTTATTTCCTACCCTGAGGGAAATCTGCCATTACTGTAGCCATTTGGGACAAATTTGCACCCAAACTGGGTCTCCAATAAATCTCTAAGATTAGCACACCCTACCTAGTATACTCCCTGAAGAGGGGGAGCCTGTTTTCTTGAAAGGAAATATTTGTTTTTAATCCTCAATTCATGGTCCTGAGCTATTGTAATGAAACCTGGTAGGCTGAGTTTAAATGGGTAAATATCATTGGGCCAGATTTAGCCAAGAAATTTACAGTGATAAAAGAGGGCACTGCAACCGAGTGTTACCTGTTGTCCTCACTCCTCTGGGAACATACACACACAGCTGTTGCTGCTGCCAAAGGCTCTGGGCACCATCTACACCTCCCTGAGGGTCACTGCCCAATTTCCAGGGCCTTGCAACCAGGAGCAGCCTGCACCACCTCCCTGTGGGTCCTTGCCACTGTGAAGGGCCTAGCAGCCAGGCACTGGGTACTGGTCCTGCCCATTGCCTCCATCATCCTGGAAGCAAGTACAGGCCTTTCATTGGCACACCCCCTACCAAGGTAGGCTGAGTTTAAATGGGTAAAACTCACTGCAAACACTGAGGAAAGAGATTGAAAGCATCCAAACCAAAAGTAGACCCCCCCTACACACAAAGTAAGCCCAGAGGCAGTCTTGCATATAAATAGCCCTCTAAGACTAAAGAAGTTGTTTCCCCTAAACTCACAGAATAGGAAAAATATAAGCAAAATGAAGAAGCTCAGGAGCCGTTCCCAGTTAAAAGGACAGGAGAATTCTCCTGAAGGAGCAAACAATGAAACAGATCTCTACAGTCTAACAGACTATGAGTTCAAATAGGAGATAGTAAAAATATTGAAGGAATTAAGAGCAGATATAGACAGTAATGCAGATTACTTTAGAAAGGAGCTAGAAAACATAAGGAGACAAGAAAAATTAGGAAATTCATTTTCAGAGTCGCAAGCTGTGTTAAAGGCACTGAAGAGCAGAATGAATAATGCAGAGAAATGAATAGGTGACTTAGAAGCTAGAACAATGGAAATCACCCAATCAGGACAGCAGACAGAAAACCAAATGAAAAAATATGAAAGCAATATAAGAGATCTATGAGATAATATAAAGTGGGTCAATCTATGCATAGTAGGGATTCCAGAAGATGAATAAAAAGGGATGGAAAATATATTTGAAGAAATTATGGCTGAAAACTTTCCAAATCTAAAGGAAAGAGATATCAAGATACAGGAAGCACAGAGGGCATCAAACAAGTTGAACCCGAACAGATCCATACCAAGGCATAATAAAAACAGCAAAAGTTAAAGATAAGGGAAGGATTCTAAAGGCAGCAAGAGAAAAACAAAGGGCTTATTATAATTATATATATAATTATATATAGATATATATAATTATAGGGGAGCCCCCAATTATAATAATATATATTATATATGTATAGATAGATAGATAGATAGTTAGATGTAATTATAGGGAGCTCCTATAAGGCTATCAGCTGATTTATCTACAGAAACACTACAGGCCAGAAGAGAGTGGCAAGATATATTCAGAGTTCTAAAAGGGGAAATTTTGCAGCCTAGAATACTCTATCTGATGAGATTATTAGAATAGAAGGAGAAATAATTTCTCCAACAAACAAAAACTGAAAGATTACAGCAATAGTAAACCCATTCTAAAAGAAATACTGAAAGGTCTCCTCTAAATAGGAATGAAGTAAGAAGATATAGGATGGAGGAAGTCATAACTGTAAAGTAATCACTTAAGCCAGTATACAGATCTAAAAGGAAAAAAAAAGCTATTTGTACAAGTGACAATAAACACATGGAACAGCAAGAGGATAAACATGAAGATATAAAAAAGGAAATGAAAATCATAAAATGTGGGAAAGGAAAGTAAGAAAAATCTAGATTTCCTTTTTTTTTTAGAATGTGTTTGAGCCTGTATGACATCAGGCTAAAGCAGATATGGGAAGGGGCTAACATACTTGAAAAACAGGGCAACCACAAATCACAATCAAACAATACATTCACAAGAACTAAAAAGAAGAGAACACAAGCATAAAACAAAAGGAAATCATCCAACCAAAAAAAAAAAAAAAAAAGAACAGAGGAGAAACATAGAATCAACTGGAAAACAAAGTTGAAATGGCAGTAAATACATGTTTATCAATAATTACCTTAGATGTCAGTGGACTGAATGCTACAATCAAAAGACACAGAGTGGCACACTGGATAAAAAAACAAGAGCCTACATGGAGTTCCCTTTGTGGCTCAGTGGTTAACAAATATGACTAAGAACCATGAGGTTGCAGTTTCGATCCCTGGCGTTGCTCAGTGGGTTCAGGATCTGGCGTTGCCGTGAGCTGTGGTGTAGGTTGCAGACGCGGCTCGGATCCCGCGTTGCTGTGGCTGTGGCGAAGGCTGGCGGCTACAGCTCCTATTAGACCCCTAGCCTGGGAACCTCCATATGCCGTGGGTGCGGCTCTAGATTAAAAAAAAAAAAAGGCAAAACCCCCCCCAAAAAAACAAAAAACAAGAGCCTACAATCTGCTATCTACAAGAGACTCACCTTAGGGCAAAGGACACATATAAAC